>CM056744.1:37418447-37875947 GCA_029851415.1 Eretmocerus hayati | reverse complement strand
ACGATTGTGGAAGACGAACGGTCTAATCGATATCCCTCGAAAACGGCTCCGGCGATGGCCTCGATTTCCGTTGGGGAAACTTCCATTATTCATGTACTTCCGGTGAGCAAAAGTTTCTTTCAGCGGAAAGACTTTCGGGTCAAGGTCAGTTCGGGCAAACCATGGTACTGTAATGCGGGGTGACTTTCAACACCGGGGTGACTTCGTAACATTTTCCCGAAAAGGATTGACAGCGTTACTTAATCTTCCTGCAAGCTCTAGCAGGGATTTGCGGGAAATCATTTGAAAGCTCAAAACCTCTTTTTTTTTGTAAGATAACATGAGAAGTATATAATTAGTTCAACAAGCTCGTTTTCTCATTTGAAGGGGAATGAAAAATATGCCAATTTTCCCTTCATTGCAAAATACCTGCCGAACGAGTGCTTTAGAGGGCTACAATGCTTTCAAAACTCGTTTCGAGTTGCCGACACGAAAATTTCCTTCAGGAAAACCTATTACTCACAGTGTTTTGGGTCAATAGAGCATCCACACGACGCTTGCATAGAACGAAAGTAGTTCCTTTGGCTGTGTTTCCATTCCTTCCGAACACGATTGAGATCCCTCAGAAGTACACTAATCAAAATTTACGGGACGGCATCTTGTTAGACAAGAAAAATTCGAGAAGATTTCGTTCGAATCATGTCAATCGGTCAAGGATCTGCGTGGGACTGTGTTATGCAAGAAATACCTATTTGTGCCCGTTGTGCGTCGCCGTCGCTGTCAGCATAAGGATTAACATGTTACAAAGTCAACTCGGTTGACGGGGTGACTTCGTACATCCTGTTTCTCGCGATGATCTGCAAAATGATTCAAGTTTGGAGAAAAATAGCTACATCATGTTGTAGCTGGTGTCAAGACTGACATTTTGACCTACTGTGAAGTATATAAATGACCTTGCATTTGAGAGATATTCAACTGAAAGTCAGAAATGTTCCAAAGTCACCCCGGTTTACGGTAATAGTTAAATCTGCAACAGCGTTTGCAAACAATCAAACGTGATTATGATAAGAATGATCAAGATGGAAGAGTTCTAAATCTATTGTGAGCCGTAAAACACAACATTTGATCGCATCTCATAGAAATTCTATAGATCTGGATACAACTTCAAAACTTGTCAATCACTGATACAATATTGTGAGAACGTATATGCCATTTGTATGATTCTCAATCATGATGTGGAATGATGAAATATTAATCTATTTGATCGATGACTGGCCACATCCATTTCACAGCAGATAAAATGAATCTGTCTTGCATCTCAATGCTATTACCGAGTTATTCATCCATTGACAGATCAATTCAGCATCAAAAATTCTCAGACTTTCGTCCGGGGTCCAGAAAGAAGTCAACATCTTCATTGCTCATCGATTCCTTGCTGAGTCCCACTCCATTTAACTCGTCACCCTACGAAGTACAAAATTGACTCAATACCGGCCGGGGATACGATTTTCGAAGATCTATCCTCTATTCCCCATCAACCAACACACCCACGAGGGTTGTATTTTCCATTCAAGAGCATGGCCAAACAAGAATCGAATTGATACATATTCGAGGTTTGAAGTAGAATGTGAAGATTAAAGAGGTTTGAAGTAGAAGTGAAGCCCGTGCCACGTGTTTCTTGAATGGGACACTCTCTTGCCCACCGATTGAGAACGCTTGAGTTTTCGCGAGAAAAATCCACATGCATACCTAGACACCCGGAATACGCATCTCGGAAGTGCATTATATTCACATCGCGTCCCCATGTCCCACGTGAAAGCCTTCCATGAAGATGATTTGTGACCATGTTGCCACCCTTCACGCGGAACACACAGAGTGTTTCTGTGCGTTAAATCTATATTGGGAAAGTGTACAGTAAGGTGTCCGTTATTTCCCAAGTTTCTCCGATCTTTCGTGCCTTCCACCACAACCTAATCATTTGTTGAGATATTGCGATGGAAAATTTTCGTGGACCTAGGTGATGTTCAAGTGCTGTCCCGCCTGAAGTGTTCTTGTCTGAATTATGGCCTCAAAACAAATTTTGATTCAGTAATCAACAATTCTTGCCTAGAAGCGTGCTTCTATATCCTCGGAAGCATCTCCAATCGATAGCCAGTACGATTTCCTTTAGAATGACCACTTGCTGAAGTCAATTTGATGGAGAAGAACTAGAGTTATGGCTGTTTTCGGAACTCACGTAATTCAAGATACCAAATCCTTGAAACGTGGTTTTCCTCGGAGAATCCAAAAAATGCGAATTTTGAGTCGGTCTATTTTAAAGATGTGAATCCGTGCTCAGTTTCACCTCTAATCGTCAGGATTTCTTACTAGACTCAAAAAACCGACAGAACAAAAAACGGTCATTTTCAGTCACTTTTATGTTCTTCAGGTGGATAATATGCGAATGAGTGGGCTATCTTCGGGTCTACTGTATCAAATTGAATGTTTCAGGAAGTCATTTTGAAGGAAATTGCACCCGCTATTGATTGGAAACACTATTGTGGCCGTAGAAGGGAATGCATGCGCGGTAAATGCGAATCATTGACTTAAATTATCATTTAGAAGGGTACATTTTGAATGAGAAACGCTCTAGGTGGGACAGCACTTGAACATCACCTAGGTCTCCGAAAACTTCTTTCTCGCAATATCTCACCAAAAGATTAGGTGGTGGGGGGGGGGGGGGGGGGGGTAGCGTGGGTGATCGGGAAAACTTGGGGAATAACGGACACCCTAGTGTACAGGTATTTATCTTAGGCTGGAATTCATAGTCGTTTTTCGGAGCAAACTTTTGCTCGGTCGGTAAGAGCCAATTTCCTACCTTTGCTGGAGGGACGTTATCATCAAATGAATAAGCTGCTACGTGGGAATCCGAACAAGCGATTTGACAACAGGGAAATATTATGAATTTTCCTCGATTTTCAGATTGTGCGTGGACAATTTACTTTTCCTATCCAGGAAAAATCATTAATATCTCTGGCTTGACAGAGAGAGCGAGAGAACGAGCTCCCTTCATTTTTCACTGCTAAGATAGATGAAAATTGAATATTCTTTATGCCTAATATATTTTGGCAAGAAACGGATAATGGTTGATGCCTTGAGACATGGTGTGGTCTACATTGTGTGGTTATAAATGGAGTCTTTGATTATCCTTGAGAGGATGCTCTTATTTTGTTATATCAAAAATGAACTTCGAGGAGCTCTATGGAGAAATTTCTCATGTTCAAAAGTTCATATGACGGTGAGACTGAGAATTTTCAAGTGAAGGCGTCTACTAGCATTCTTGTTGAGGACTTTATAGGAAATGGATTTATCTGATGACTTTATTTTGATTCTTTGCTGTTTCGTGAGAGTTGTCGCACCAACTTCTACATCAATGGAACAATTCTAATGGTGGTGAGACCAATGTGTTTTTAAATTCCAACACAGATGTTATATCAGGGAATAATAAAGAATAATTACAATATTCTGAAGCGATACTGTTCCATCATTCACTATTCTGTTAGTCAGAAAGTACAGCAACAAGATTACCCCATTAATTTGAGTACTGATAAAGATGCGAGTTGTAAGAAAGATTCTCGCCTAGTTTTTGTTAATCACTGAGAGGAATTTCTAAACACTGTCTGGTCTTTTGTAGGAGCTTTCAAGCTTCGAGTTACAATAAAGCATTAACTTATTTCTGAGTAGGAATTATCCAATTGAGTGTAAGGTACAACAATGCGATGAAATGAAATTCTCACCTTCTGAATAAAACCTTCTTGCCAAAATCTAACACAGGAATAAACATCAGAACATTAAGAAATATAAGATGGTATGTAAATTTCTCCGGCACATCTAATTTTACTTCAAACTCTTGATAAATGAAATTCACCAAGAGTTTGAACAGTCGGTAAATGAAATTCAAAATGAGAACTTGAAAAGTGAGGAAGCCTGATGAAAACCCTCAGAAGTTTTTGATTCACCTCAAGAATTTGAGCTCGGAAACTTTTTCCACGAAGCTCTTCAGAGTTCATTTTTCATATGGCTGACAAACATTCGCTGAGGAGCGAGGGCACACTTCATTTCCAAGCAAAGTGTAGCTTATGATCTTTGACTACAATAAATTATCGATTCTAGGCCAAAATTATTTGCATCAAGAAATTGAGAGATTTTCATCAATTTCGATGAAAATAAATAGAATGATATATCACGGCTATTTTAATTTTAGTAGGAGAGATAGAAGAGAGTTTGTTCTTCAAGCTCTCTCATGCAAGCTTAGCAGATCCAACAAAATGTGAGATTCACGGTTTTCGTTCGACAAAGAAACATAATCGACCGCACAGAATCTGAAAATCGAGGAAAACCTCATGAAAACTCATAACATTTCCCTGTTGTGAAATCGCTTGTTCGGATTGCCACGTTCTGTCGTATGTTATTACCAGCTCATTCATTCGATGATAGCGTCCCTCCAGCAAAGGTAGAAAATTGGCTCTTACCGACCGAGCAAAAGTTTGCTCCGAAAAACGACTATGAATTCCAGCCTTTGACCTCATGCTGATTTCAGCTCTGGATATTCATGAATTGAAATAACCGGAGCGTCGGCGAATTGCTAAATCAAGCGGTTGCTCGGGAAGATGAAGTGGATAAGAGGTTCCATTCCGAAAAGATATGAGAAATCAACTAACTCACCTCTTGTGGTATATCCTCTTCTCTCACATCCTGTAAGACGTTATGCAATTCTGAGTCACGGATATAAACAAGCATGTATGCGTTAGTGCAGTGTTTCACAGTCATGGATATGTCTTCATCTTGTCCTCCATAATTATGCTCTATAGCTTCTTGTTTTGGACACTTAGAAACGACATCGTCATCGAATTTGCACCACTGAAAAAATATGGAAGCCAAAGAGAGGCCCGTAAATCTTGAGTAAGATACGAGTCATCGCCTCCCATGGAAAAAAGTGGGATGTTTTCCTACTCCAACGATTGATCGCACACCTACGAGGAGGAATTTGAGTGCTCTGAACCGGCACTCTGATTGGATAGCACAGCTCCACAAAAAAAAGTTCTGACCTAACTCTCAAACTATATTACCTTCATATTTCGGGGGTCGCTGAATCCGAATCCAGGGTCAGTTTTGTTCCAGCCCGTCGAGATTTTGACATAACCTCAAATAAGCATGATTTGATAAAATTGCTCCAAAATCATAACCGACCCGTACTAAATCCACTTTTGAACACCAACCTTGTGTTTTCGTGGTCGTTGAATCCAAAAACGAGATTAGTTTGGTCCCAACATATCATCGTTCTGCCATGACCTGAAAAAATCAGGATTTTCCAAGGCTATTCGAACCTGGTGACCGAAACATACTTTGTTTTGCCTATTCTATATATTTTTGGGGTCGCTGAATCCGAATTTGGGGCCAGTTTGCTTCCAGCACATTATCATGACATAACCTAAAAAAATCATGATTTTCGAAGGATACTCGGACCTGGTGATCAAGCCATACTTTGTTTTGCCCATACTATATGTTTTTGGGGTCGCTGAATCGGAACCTGAGGTCAGTTTGGTCCCAGCACATCATCGTTTTGACATAACCTCAAACGATCATGATTTCCCGAAGGAACTTGTACCTGGTGACCGAAACATACTTCATCCTGCCTATCGATTCTGAGGTGTGACGACCGTCCGGCCCCAGTCAAGGGACACCGTACCCGGTCCTTGACCTAAATCCGGTAGAAAGGGACTGGCCCTGCGACTGGTACTCAGGAGCAGCTCAATATTTGCTCTCTGAGCCGACACTCTGACAGGGCGTATCTCTGCTCCATGACCATGTGGCAAAGGCAAAACAAAGTATGGTTTGTTCAGCAGCCCTCAGAACTCTCGGAAGATACTGATTTTATGAGGTTAGGTCAGAATGATGATGTGCTAGGACCAAATTGGACTCAGATTCGGATTCAGCGACTCTGAAACCATATAGTGTAGGCAAAACGAAATATGGTTTCATACCAGGTCCGAATATCCTTGGGAAATCATGATTTCTTGAGGTCATCGGAAGGATGATGTGCTGGAATCAAACTGACCTCAAATTCGGATTCAGCGACACCAAAAACACATAGCATAGGCAAAACAAAGTATGGTTTGATCACCAGGTCCGAATAGCCTTGGGGAATCATGATTTTTTGAGGTTATATCAGAACGATGATGACCAAACTGACCTCGTTTTCGGATTAAGTGACTCCAAAAATATGAGGTTGGTGGTCAAAAGTAGATTCAGTACGGTTTGATTATGATTTTGGAGCAATTTCATCAAATCATGATTTTTTGAAGTTAAGTCAAAATCTCGACGTGCTGGAACAAAACTGACCCTGGATTCGGAGTCAGCGACTTCCAGAACATGAAGATGATATAGTTTGGGAGTTAGGTCAGAACTTTTTTGTGGGGCTGTGTAGTCTGTACTTATTCGGGATCATTAATACAGAATTTGATATCAATTTGCACCGTTCTCATACTCGTTCCAGAGTATTGGGGTTCCAATCGGGGGGAAACGTGGAAAACTCGTCAAGTTCCGGCAACCCAGATTTCATGAGTCACTGAATACAAATACGATGTTATATTTCGTCTTGTGTGAGACGGGTCGCCAAAATTGACCCTCGCTTTTCATCGACGATAGGAACTGGATTCTTTGTGAAGTATATTCCCCGATCGGCCTGCCTGGGTGGAGATACAGAACGTGCTTGTATCTCAATTATATTAGATTCATCAATCAGCATTATCTTATGTATCTCGTCACATAGCATAACGTTCCGGTTATCTATCTCACTGATATGCATCACAGATAATTAATTTTCAGGAATGAGTTCCCCAGGTGGCATCGTGATCATAAGTTACATGGAAGACCCTAGCCAGGATTGGTTCCTAGAGTATTATTGGTGTCAGAAAATTGAGATAACGTTTGCGCACCTTTGGAGGATGATGTAACCACGAATGATAAACATTCAGTGCATACGCGCATATGCACTACTCACGTGCACATGTGCAGCTCATCGGATCGGACCAGAGATTGGCTCAAATCAGAAGATCCATTGTTTATACCGATTTGTGTTTCCTCTGTTACTGGCTGATGCATAGCGAAACTCGAGGAGTTTCAGCTAAAAATTCGACGAGGTGCACGAATGCGCGTGTGCACTGCACATGCATGCATACGCGTTATTTTTGGGCACGCCCTTAGGGTGCTTTCACGAATGATGCGTGTACAATGATTCTTCTTCGCCCCTTGGGTCCGTCTTTTAGACCCCAGAATAAGTAATCTCGAGACATTTATTAAGAACACGCCTAGACCGAGCCAGGAATAATTCGATCTAACCATGACCAGCGTTTTTCATCCTGAGCTCCCTGATGGCAGGGTTGGTTTTCCGAATCACTGCTAACACGACCTCGAAGATTGATGATCAAGTTTCAGAATAGTGGATACTCGAGATTAATCCTCCTCCTCGTCTTTTACATATTCTCGAGCGAAAGATCAGAGAATTCTCTATCGTTATAGCCCCGAGGAGAGAGGGGGTTTTTTTCACCCTTGCGAGGAGTTGGTTGGAGTTGGCAAGGTCGTTCACGTATAATTTCTTGCGTGAGGGTGAAATAGAATATCCAATTCGACACGAAAGGAAATCAATCGAGTCATTCACCGAGTATCTTTGTGGGATCTGCAACGTCAAGATTTTCGCTAGTTCAAAAATTTTAGAATTAGAGTATATATGTGGGCCATTTCAGAGCATTTCGACGAATGCCTGTACCAGGGGGGGTCTGGAAAAAATCCATGAGAATTTTTTTCCGTTAGTACTATATTAATATAGTACAAGAAAATTTTTTTGGATTTTTTCTAAGGCCCTCGTGGGCCCTGGGGCCTATGAAAGGTTCTTTCTAGGCCCCTCTTTAGCCTATTTCTGGAAAATCATAACTCCGACTAGAATCAACATTTTTGGACGTACCTAGGCGAATTTTCTTCCATAAGACTAGTACTTTTGAGAAAAAAATTGTCCATGGTCGATACTTGAGCCTAGCAACTTCTAGGAGCTATTTGATGAGAGCAAATTTTAGCGATTTTTGGGCTTGCTTCAAAGTAATGTAGCTCCTACTAGACATGTGATAATCGACTTTCACAAGTGGTAATTTCGAAGGTCTTGAGAGAACCTACAATTTGACCACTGGTCAAAGTCGATTACTGTACTTTCTATAGAAGTTACAGTCATTACAAGCTGAGCAAATTCGTAAAAATGCCAAACTTTGAGCTCAATAAAAAAAAATCAATTTTCTTTACTCGACCTCAAGCCTGTGCGACTATGTTTTTCGATACAAATACTACCAATTAGAACAATAACCTGGGTGGGATATTGAATTGCCAATTTTATTCAGCCAATTTAAAACACCCTTTTTTGACTTTTTGCTCGAAATGACCTCAAAGGTATGGCTCGCATATGCTTCCATCTGAACTAATGTGCAGCAATCTGTGTGGGATTACTCCTCAATGTACCTCCAAATATGTGTGAAAACTTCCGGAGGCGAGCCTCGAGCTAGATGCGAGCCTCGAGCTAGATGCGAGCAGGCGGTTCCATTTCACGAGTTGAAAATGGGCATTATTTCGTCTATTTGGACGCAGGCGAGTGCGAGTGGGATTTCACTCATTCAATCTCACAAATGAGATAAGCGGCTAAAATAGGGATACGAACATGGTTTTCTGACTCAAAATGATCATCTAAACACAATTTCGGGGTCAATTTGGCTTTTATGCAACGTCTGGAGCTACTTCTTCGAAAAACATGTAACTAAAGTGTTTTCTAGTCTGAGAGCAAGTATCAATATTTTGGAGCCAAACTGACCCAGAAATCGTGTTTGGATGATCATTTTGAGTCAGAAAACCATGTTCGTATCCCTATTTTAGCCGCTTATCTCATTTGTGAGCTAGAATGAGTGAAATCCCATTCGCACTCGGCTGCGTCCAAATAGACGAAATGATGCACATTTTCAACTCGAGAAATAGAACCGCCTGCTCGCATCTAGCTCGAGGCTCGCCTCCGGAAGTTTTCACACATATTTGGAGGTACATTGAGGAGTAATCCCACACAGATTGGTGCACATGACTTCAGATGGAAGCATATTCGAGCCACACCTTTGCGGTCATTTTGAGCAAAGAAGTCAAAAAAGAGTGTTTTAAATTGGCTGAATAAAATTGGCAATCCAATATCCCACCCAGATTATTGCTGTAATTGGTAGTATTTGTATCGAAAAACATAGTCGCACAGGTTTGGGGTCGAATAAAAAAAATTTATTTTTTTTAAATTGAGCTCAAAGTTCGGCATTTTTACGAACTTGCTCAGCTTGTAATGGCTGTAACTCCTGTAGAAAGTACAGTAATAGACTTCGACCAGTGGTGAAATTGTAGGTTTTCTCAAGACCTTCAAAATGACCACTTGTAAAAGTCGATTATCACATGTCTAGTGGGAGCTACATCTCTTTGAAGCAAGCCCAAAAATCGCTAAGATTCGCTCTTAGCATATAGCTCCTAGAAGTTTCTAGGCTCAGATATCGACCATGGACAATGTTTTTCTCAAAAGTATTAGTCTTAAAGAAGAAAATGCGCCTGAGTACGTCCGAAATTGTTGATTCTATCCGGAGTTATGACTTTCTAGAAATAGGCTAAAAAGAAGCCTAGAAAGGTCCTTTCATAGGCCCCAGGGCCCACGAGGGCCTTAGAAAAAATCCCAAAAAAATTTTGTGTACTATATTAATATAGTACTAACGGAAAAAAATTTTTATGGATTTTTTTCCAGACCCCCCTGGTGCAGGCATTCGTCGAAATTCTCCAAAATGGCCCAAGTAAATATTTTTTTGGTAGCTTTCCAGAGCATATGAGTCACTTTGGAGCATTTCGGCCAGAGCCGTCACCAGGGGGGTCTGGAAAAAATCTCAAAAGATTCTTCCTTTTAGTACTATGTTTGGATAGTACAGGAAATTTTTCTGTCAGATCTTTTTAATCCCCCCCCCCCATGGGTCCTAGGGCTCATAAAAGGTCCATTTTAGACCCTTTTTCAGCCTATTCACAGAAAATCATAGCTCCGACCAGACTCAATCTTTTTGGACGTACTTTAGTGCATTTTTCTTCGTGAGGACTAGTTCTTTTGGAAAAAAAAATTGTCCGACACCAATGATTGAGTCTAGCGATTCGTTGGAGCTATTTGCTGGGAGCAGATTTTAGCAATTTTTGGGTCTTCTTCCAAGTGATCTAGCTCCTACTAGACATGTGATAATCGACTCCTACAAGTAGTTATTTTGAAGGCCTTGGAAAAACCTACAATTTAACCAACAGTAGAAGTCGATTATCGTACTTTTCATAGGAGCTATAGCCGATACAATTTGGGCAGTTTTGTAAAAATGCCTAACTCTGAGCTCAATTTGCATAAATCGTTTTTTTCATTTTCGACCTTAAAACTATGCAAATATGTTCCTCACCAGAACTACCAATATCAACAAGAATGTCGGTGGAGAAACCATCTCCTGGTTCTTGACATACGTTCAAAAATACAGTTTTTCGACTTTTTGCTTCAAATGCCAACACAGGCATGGCTCGCATATGCTTCCATCTGAGTGATTGTGCACTAATCTGGGTGGATTTACTCACCAAAGTACCCCCAAATATGTGTAAGAACTTCCGGAGGCGAGCCTCGAGCCAGAAGCAAGCTGGAGATTCAAACTATCACGTCCAAATTGGGCATTATTCCGTGTATTTTGAGGTAGGCGAGCGAGGGCTCGATTACCCGTATTCCTGACCACAAACGAGACGAGTGGCTAGTACAGGGATACGAACATGTTTTGACTCAGAATGACCATCTTAACACGATTCCGGGGACAATTTGTGCCTAGGATATCATCCAATTCTTAAACGGCGTTAAACTTCGTAATAACAGGTTTGCTCCTCTACTGCAGAATGACGATAATTGAGGGATTGATTGACCTCGGAATTGTGTATAGATGGTCGTTCTGAGTCAAAAAAACGAGTTTGTACCCCTGTTCTAACCACTCGTCTCGTTTGTGGGCAGGAATACGGGAAATCGAGCCCTCGATCGCCTACCCCAAAATAGACGAAATAATGCCCAATTTGGATCTGATGGTTTGAACCTCCAGCTCGCTTCTGGCTTGAGGCTCGCCTCCAGAAGTTCTTACACATATTTGGGGGTACTTTGGTAAGTACATCCACCCAGATTGGTGCATAATAACTCAGATGGAAGCATATGCGGACCATGCCTGTGTTGGCATTTTAAACAAAAGGTCAAGAAACTATTTTTGAACGTATGCCAAAAATCAGGAGATGATTTCTCCACCAAGATTCTTGTTGATACTGGTAGTTCTGGTGTCAAAGAACATATTTGCATAGTTCTGAAGTAAAAAATGAAGAAACGATTTTTGCGAATTGAGCTCAAAGTTTGGCATTTTAACAAAACTGCTCAACTCATATCGGCTATAGCTCCTATAAAAAGTACGATAATCGTTCTTCACCGTTGGTTAAATTGTAGGTTTTTCCAAGACCTTCAAAATAATTACTTGTAGAAGTCAATTGTCACATGTCTAGTAGGAGCAAGATCACTTCGAAGAAGACCCAAAAATTACCAAAATCTGCTCCCAGCAAATAGCTTCTACAAATCGCTAGACTCAATAATTGATTGCGGACAATCCTTTTCTCAAAAGAACCAGTCCTCACGAAAAGAATGCACCCAAGTACGTCCAATAACATCGAGTCTAGTCGGAGCTATGATTTGGGATTTTTTCCAGACCCTCCTGGCGACAGCTCTGGCCGAAATGACTCATATGCATATCCACTGCGTGTCTAGAAGCAGCATGTACATATATATCATTCCTCACGTATGCATGATTTGGAATTGTCAATACGTCCTTCATGCATATTGGTTAACCCGCATGTATATGATGTTTTTGGTATTGCATAGTGAAAATAAGTTGGTGAAACGGCTAATGAATCGCCCCCCTCCCCGCCTTCGTGACGTGGGCACCCGAATTTGCAGAAAAACCATGAAAAGAATACTATCTGATAAACCGTACATTCTGAGGATTAAGCGTCGAGTGCAGTCGATTGCACGTAGTTTTTTCTACGAGTAAATGTCTTCACTCCATCAAAACACAACTCATTTTTGTGAAGAACTGACGAGAACAGATTTTCAGCAGTTGTGCTTAGTCAGCCGGTGATTCGCGTTTTTGACGAATTGGATGTTCTTGGAGAAGACAACAATAGTTTCTTGGACAGCGATGATGCAGCTGAAGAGCTCAACCATTACTCGTGGGAGATGACTGCCGAGGAGATAACAGAACTTTGCTGAGATAGTGGTTTTGCGTTCAAACACTAAACCATCCTTCGTGGGAGATGACCACCGAAAATATGATAATTACCAACCAAAATAATGGTGATCCTTGAAAAGTTAGGATACGTGAATGTGAACGAAGGCATACGCAATCAATCATAACAAAAGCACAATCCCAAAACTGGACGGTAGCCGAGAAAAAAATTGATCAAGTTTTCCAGCACCCAAAAACTTCTTTATTTTTTCTCGGAAAACCATAACACCCACAATTGATTTTAGAACAATTCCTAAACGCGTTCAGATCGCACGATTAGGTAGTATTTTCTTATAATTCCCTCGCAAACTCGGGTGCCCCCGTCACGGAGTCGTTACCTTCAACATATCCCACACGTGCGAACTTATACTATCATTTCAGCGATACTAATACTTATAAAATCAAATCATCGATGCGCAACGAAATCATCACGTATATGATGATTTCCCCATCGTGCAACGCGCCTCTTTGAGCCGCCGAAATGGGCTCTCGAGTGGAGAAGGCCCCCTAATTCGGGGTTTGCGAGGCCATTAGGAACGCTCTGGATGAGCACTTGAGTATTAATACCTGGTGAACAAGCAATAGAGTTTTCCTAGAGGTTCTGTCCAGGAGTTATCTGGACGAGAAAGATTGATTGATTGATTTCCTTTATTCGCCCGGAGGCAAAAGTAAAAATACAGTTACATGAAATACACGTAGCGGTCATAATCGATATATAAATATTATACAATTCGTCATTTTGGTCAAGGAAATCTCATTTATTACAGGAAGTGACTAGTGATTGAAAAAGCATCGAGAGATGCATACGAGTCAAAATGAATTAGGGAATTAATCAAGGTACATCAGTACATATAAAAAGACATGGGCCCGGAAACTCTCACATATTTGAGAATTATGTGACAGGGAAGCCACGCATAACTCAACTGAAACTAGAAAAAGACTAATTGAGAAGAGCCCAAGCCTATCAAAGATTGAAGTACTGTTTCTGGTCCACATCAATCCTCTGGGAGGGTTCCGACAAGAGAAATTCTTTTAGAGCGCCTTTAAGGAGTAAAATTTTTTGAATTTGCCGAAAGCCCAAAGGGAGGAAATTCCACAAGTGAGCACATTGAACCTAGAAAGATCTTCCATATTCAAGTCTCATATTGGGAACTTCGAGTGCCTGCTATTCTGCAATACCACGTGCGAGGGGAAGAGAAAGGAATGAATGAATGAATGATAACCTTTATTCGCCCAAGGGCAAAAATACGAAAATACAGTAGCATATGAAACATATGTCACTTATACATAATAATTACATTAAATTTGTAAAAATTTGTCGTTTTGGTTAAGGCTATTCGAATTATCACAGAAAGTGACTAGTCATCTCAAGGCATCGTAAGATGCTAAGAGTCATGGAAAGAAAAGGAAGAAAAAGTCACGTTTTCATATATATATCTCCCCCTAATATATAGTAGTAAGAATGAGATTCCTCTGAATTCCCCTGAATTCCTCTGAATTCCCTTGAACTCCCCTGAATTCCGTTGACTGCCTTGAATGCCCAGGAGGGCCCCTGAGGGCCTCTGACGTCCTTCGAGGTCCCTTGAGGGCCCCCGAGGGCCCCTGAGGGCCCCGAGTGCCTCTGACCAAATAACCTAAATTACGTTCCATATTTACCTTAGGGGCTGAGAGATTCCCCTGAGATCCCCTGAGGGCCTGTGAGGGCCCCTGAGGGCCTCCGAGGGCCTCCGAGGGCCCCTGAGGGCCCGTCAATTTTTCTGAGCCCCTGCTGGTCCCTTAGTCTTCTCAATCTCCCTCTGCAGCCTTCTAGAAATGATCTCGTTTTCATCATCATTATTTTCCGTCTCATTATTCAATTATTACAACATTTAAAGTGAGCTTGGGTTACGAAGAAGATGTATATTTCTTCCAAAAAAATGTGAATTAGAAAAATTTGACAGTATATCCGAGAATCAAAAATCAATAACCAAAATCTTTGTGTGACGGAACACTTTTCCACAACATGAACTTCATTTTCCAGAATCGAGTTCTCAATTTCCATCTTTTCACCACCTAACAATTTCAATTCATCTACAGCCTCCACTGTCACATGTATGTTGAACCTGTAAAGACCACTCAATGAAATCAATTTCGAAACGATTCTTTCCACTCTTATCTGATTGATCAGAAAATTAACTCTTCTCTTGTAAGTCACGGCAAACTTCTAACTCCACTCCACGACCGTACGATTCAATTTGACCGTTTCCATCTTTCACAACAATAACATCAAGTTTGTGACGTATATTTGTGTACACCCAGAATTCCACTTTTATTCTTTTCATTCCTTTGAACGCATTGATCCTTCAGATAAACCTCTATCTCTGGGGAATCGACAAGATTTGTGTGAAAATCGTGTCATATAGTCGAAACATCACCAATTCAACTCACTTATTGTTCTTTTTTTCGAAGGTATATCTTTAAATTTTTTTTTGTTGTATATTCCAACGTCATATTCGCGATTCTCTTGTTCAATTCGATGATATTCTCGTTATGAGATGACAGAACAACTCTATTCGTAGAAATATCTCCAGTCATGTCTTCGAATATGGTTCTCCATACATCATCACTTATACACGTATACTTAATTTGATATGATGATTAATTTGCTAATATTACTCTCAATTTCGTTCAAAGTTAACCATTCTGTACGTACCTCACTAATTCACTCCCATCGCCCTTTTTCTGGAACTCAGATTCGCGAAATACTTTGTCAACATGCGCAACTATAGTTCTGTAATATCAATGTCATTACTATCTCTAATCATAGATATACATATCAATTAACTGAATTACTAACGTTGTTTCATCTCCAATTTGGACTCTATTCTTCGAATAATTGAGTCCAGGAATTTTTCACATTCGCTGTGAATTCTCAAAATGAATATTCTCTGTTTCATGCAATGCTATTATTTCATCCAAACACTCAATTCCAGTAGATCGATCTGATTATTTTGAGCACTTGCCGTATTCTTCTCCAACCTTTTCTCTCGAACTGTTCGTTCAAACACCACAAGATTACCTGCTTCCTCAGTTCATATACTCATATCGTTTTCCCCAACTCCAGATTTCACTCCATCTTAACGGAATTTGAGAACAATATACTTGAATTTCCAATCATATATGACAAAAATATCAAACATCAGATACCCCGTCCCAAACAACCTTTTCCGATCTCATCTGAACCATCGAATCTATTTTCAATAAACGAATTCTTCTGATCTCTTCACCGAGGAAGAGCAACGTAAAGCTGTCCATTGGAGAGAATCGGCCGTTTCATATAAATATCAACCTTATCTAAACTTTCACGTGGAGACTTATTAATTGTCATTGCCAATACCGAGACCACAGGGAGCTGTTCCCTGTGAACTACAAACGGCAGGAAAGACTCACCCTTGGTTAGTGTTAGCTTGGGTACGAAAACTATTGTCCTCATATTCTCCCCACTTATCACTTCCGCTTCAATATTATGCTTGTACAATTACCTAATCTTTAATCGAACCCCATTACATGAACTCTTCGCCACTCTCAGATTCCGAGTCATCAGATTCCAAATCAACATCACAATAGCATTTACGTTCAAATCAAGTCCATGTGGAGTTAAACCGTCTTTAATTCTATTCCGAAACTCGGTTGGATATTTCAGATGAGTGTGCTCCTCGGTTTGATCTACACCTTTGTGAGTCACATGATCAACGCTTAGTAAGATGAAGTCGAACCATCGAACATTTCCAAGATTATCTTATTCAATTTTATGATATTTTCTTCATGAGATGACAGAACAACTCTATTCGTAGCAATATCTTCATTGATGTCTTTGGATATGGGTTCTACGTACATCATTACTCTTCCGCTCAAGTCTCACTTTCACTTCATCAATTCTACCCTCACCTCTACCAGAAGGATGCTGGAAAAATCAGGTCCTTAGATCTCAAATTTTCAGTCAGCTTCATTACATTAAACAATTGCCATAAGGCTGACGATGTGATAGTTTCCTGGATTATAGAATGTCTATTCCCATTGGTCAAAACTGGCAGGATTTGTCTGAAATCCCCGCCTGAAATCACCAATATTCGACCAAAGGGTGAGTCATTGTAAAAAGCGTCACGGAGTGTTCTATCCACCACCTTCAACGCTTCTTTGGGAATCATTGATGCTTCACCCGAGATGATAACACCTGCTTCCCTCAATTTCTTCTCATCGGCATCAGATTTCAAAAAAATACTCTCAATACTTTCTAGATCCAAGGGTATTCTGAAGTATCTATGACTTGTCATACCTCGTGGTGAAAGAAATCGACTGAATACTCGTCCACGCCATTGGCAGAATCTTCTTCTCTTGGGATAAAAAATATTGAATGAGAGACCTTTACAAGGAAGTTTTTCCACAATCTCCAGGACCATCAATGAAACTGACTAGACTTTCATTACTTCTTAAGTTGCTATGGATGGACTATTGATTCTCCATCCCTTTAAATCAATAATCAGGAGTAGCGGGGGTTGGCGAGCGGAGCGAGCAGGGGGGCTTGCCCCCCCCCCCTAGTATACATATATCAGTCTTAACAAAAAAGGTTGAGGAAAAGAAAACATTTTCCCGTTTGGGAAGACATATAAAAGAAGATATGGGCCCACAGTCATATCACAGGAATCTCAGTTCGGAAACGAAAAAGTCACGCATAGAAGTAGAAGACATCAATTGGAACGGGCTCATGCCTATCACAGTTTACAAATTAAAATAGTGTTTTTTATCAATCCTCTGGGATGATAGTGTTAACAGGAAGTCTTTTAAGGACTCTTTAAATAATGATATCTCCCCAAGCTGCCGAAAGCCCGGAGGGAGAAAGTTCCACAAATGAGCACATTGGACCTGGAAAGATCTTTTTCCATATTCAAGTCTCATGTTGGGAACTTTGAGTACCCGCTCTTCTAGATCACCCCGTGCGGGGCGTTCGGATTGGTACCTGGTAAACATCGCAGCTAGGTAGCCAGGCTCTCCTAAATGCATGATCTTATGCATCAAGAGAGCTGCGAAGTACATTCTTCGCGAATCAGTACGTAACCAACCCAAGCGCTCCCTAAACGGGGCGATGTGCTCGTCTCTCCTAAGATCAAAAATATATCTCACACATGAATTGCTTAGTCTCTGTACCCGTTGCCGCTGTTCGTCCGTGGCGTCGAGGTACACGACCGCGCAATAATCTAGGTGCGGTTGAACCAATGACTCGACTAGGCGAATTCGGAGAGGTCTGGTGATACATGCCCTAAAAAACCGCAGACCGTATAGGGCTCTGTTGACTTCCTCAGTTACTTGGTCGATGTACGGTTTCCAAGTCAATTCACTGTCAAGTGTAACACCGAGACTCACGACCGTATCACTGAACGGGATGAACTTTCCTTCCTGTATCTCAACCCCTGGCAAGTCCATTCTCTTCAGATCTTTGATATTTCTCTCCGAGCTGAAGTAGATTGCCTTGGTCTTGCCAGCGTTGAGACACAGGCCGGAACTTCTGGCCCACTCCGCAACTAGTCGTCCTATTTGCCCAGCCGAGCAATACCTTCCCTGATCTTATTTTTCTCGATTTGGAGACAAATTTGGAGATCATCCGCATAAAATAGATGATGTACCGACTTTCCGTCTAGCAAGCCAGCCAGGTCATTCACATACAAGCTGAAGAGGAGAGGCCCAAGGACGGACCCCTGTGGAACACCCAGATTGGTTTCGAGCCAATCAGATTTGCCTACTTTAGAAGTGATTTGTTGGGTGCGACCCTGTAAATATGATTTTATCCACAGGAGCGCCAATCTTGGGAAGCCAAGATGTCGTAGCTTCCTCAACAGCTTGGATGGTGAGATGGTGTCGAAAGCTTTGCTAAAATCGAATAGTAGGAGCAGAGTGATCTTCTTTCTGTCTATACCTACTCTGATGTCATCAGTCAATTTCAACAAAGCTGTCTGGGTGCTATGGTGTTGCCTAAAACCAGTCTGGAAGCGATCAAGTATCTTCTCGATTCTTAAATACTCCGTGATTTGGTCATGTGCGATTTTTTCCAGAACCTTGGAGAGAAAGCACAGCAGTGCTATAGGACGGAAGTCCGAGACCGTTGATGGAGCAGCAGTCTTCTTTAGTGCAATCAGCTGCGCTTGCTTCCAAGCCTCAGGAAAAATGCCATGAGCGAAAGAGGAGTTGGAAATATGTACAATAAGATCACCAATGGCCGGAAGAGCTTTTGCGATCACGCTTTGGGGTATTCCATCCGCTCCACGGGCCTGTGAGGAGAAATGTTTAATAGCAAGGACTACATCACTAAAATTTGTGGGCTTAAATTTAAACCCCTCCTCCGGTGCCGAGTCAATATCGTCCATTGCTTCATCAATATTTTCGTGGGGCGAAACGAAAACTCCCGCAAAGTGTGCGTTCAACTCATCCGGTGTGAAGCCATGAAGTTCCTCCTCTTTGCTCTTAGGCAAGAGGCCGAGATTGCGCATCTCCTTCCAAATGTTCTTCTTCCGATCAAGAGCATCTGACAAATGGGTTTGAATGGAGGAGTTATGTTCTTGTCAATGCGCAAGTCGACCTCTGCTTGCGCTGGTTACGTTGATTCCGTTCCCAGCGCCTGCGCGTCGCGTCTCGCTTATTCATGAGTACCCTCAGCTCAGGACCAATCCAAGGAGCGTCATTTTTACGCGGATTAATAGTTTTTTCGGGTGCTAATTCATCAATAACGGTCTGTAAATTTTCATTCAAGCAGTGAATTGCATCTTCCAAACTCGTTTCAGCATTTTCGAGAGCTGTCCAGTCACAGCGAAGCAATCGGTCATTCAATATCTCCGGAGTGATGTTTCGAAAATCCCTGTAGGTAAAGGAATTTCTTGGCGGAGTAGGAGTAAAGACGTTGATGGTGACGTCAATGACCGAGTGCCTGCCAAAACTGGGCAGGAGTCTGTTTTGAAAGTCAGTAATGATGTCATTGTCATCTACATGAATGTGATCAATCCATGTATGAGATGTATTGGGGGTGTGTTGGTGAGTCGGGCCATGCTGCACTATCTGCAAAGCAAGTTCTTCTGTCAGTTCAGTCAGTGTCTTGGTGTCGGGATGAGCAGTGTCTAACAAATCCGCGTTCAGATCACCCATTATAATTTTATGACTGTAGTCGCCACACAGCCGGCGTAATGAGCCAAACAGCCCGTCATCCTTCTGCATGGCGATTTTAGGGGGTCTGTAGATTACTACGACCAATATTGGCGGGGAGTCACCCTGTTGTATGCTACAAGAGAGAAATTCAGGCACGCCAGGTTTCCCTGGCCCAAAAGTATTTGACGAAATCAACTTCTTAACTTTGAAGTCATTGTGCACATACAAGGCAACCCCACCACCCTCTCTGTTGCGATCCTGCCGCAACAATGAAAAACCCGGAATCTGAACGAGATTGTCATCCACAAACTCATCTAGCTTCGACTCAGCCACCCCAAATAGATGGTAGGAGGGATCGTTAGCAACGAGCAAGCGTAGATGCTCAATCTTATCTGTCAGAGAGTTAAGGTTGATAAATCCCGCTTTCAAGGAACTGCCTATCCCTCGTCGCTCTTCAGCAGCCGTATCTAGTCAAGGAGTCTTCGCTGATTCTGCTGCCGAAACTCTACTCTGCTCCGGAACGGTAGTACAGCTCTGGGTGTTATTAGAGGACGCACGAGCACGTTCTGGAGCACTTCGACAGGCCGTTTGAATGACCTGCAGATCAGCGAGAGATTCGAACGTATGCACTCGCTCACCATTTTTCCGTCTAACCCAAAAACGTCCGCCACTGTGCCAGACGTATTTTAAACCCAAACCACGTGCAATCGACCTCAAGCGTATGTATTCTTTGTATTTCTCACGGGGGAGCATCTCATTCATAAAGATTTTACGGTCTGGCACATGAGCTTTCGTATCTGGGTCGAGTAAGTCAGGCTGGATATTGTTAGCCGTGAAATAATTATTGGTGATTGAACGTTTAGCCCGAATCACTTTCCCGACTAGTCAACTACTGGAGAGTTGGACTATGCACGATGGTAGAGTGCGCGGGGTGGCAGCTGGGGCTCGAGGAGATGGAACCGAGCCGCAAATACCTGTTGGAGGCTTCTCCCCAGACGCACGCCAAGTTTGCAGGACTTGGACATCAGCAATGTCTACCCTCTCCAGTGAGGGGAGTACGGACTTGAGCACTGCGTAGGCAATATCAGATACCTGTACCGGCGAGGCCTTAGAATTTTCTTTTAAAATACCATTAATAATTAATTTACAGCACTCAAGACCGTCACCGCCGTGTCCCCGTCCTTGCTTCCCAGCGTGTGAATGAGGGAACTTGTCCATCCTAGGTGTAATAATAGGAATCGAAGATTGATGTGTCGATTCGACATTACTAGTCTCAATCCTACTACATTCGCTATCTCGCTGACTACTCTCACGACCTATTAATAGCTCAGTCAGAGTGGAAAACTGGCTTTTCATGGTAGAGTTCTGCTCCAGAAGAAGCTGGCGATCCAAGCGGAGCTCCTCCAGCTGGGAGCTTTGCTTCTCCATGAGTCTCTCAAGAGAGGATACACGTGCCAATAGGTGATCATCCACCTCATTCACTGCTGGCGTGAGAGGTGGAGAGGGAACGGCAACGTTTTGTCGTCTCACGAGAGATTTTATTTCGTCAAGCTCGTTCTGGAGTAGCGCATATTGATCATAAAAGAGGTCGAGAGTAGTCTGCGCTATGAGTACCCATTTGGTGTCAGGCGAATCCGTCGCCGTCGAAGTTGGTGATGTTGCACGTCGTTCCGAGACGTTGAGGCTGTTGCTCTCCGTCGACCCTACAACGTGGCCAAGAGGTGGTGTAGTTTTCGAGATGGGGCTGTTGCTCTCCATCCGCCCGACAGCGTGGCCAAGAGGAGGTGTAGTGAGCAGCGACTGGGTGGTAGTGGTGGGCCGCGCATCTGTTTGCTGCTTTTGAATATTCGCGGGCTCTAAACCGGTGGACTGGCGGGAGGTGGCACCACATGACGGAGACGAAGCAGCAGGCGATAGAGTACCCCCCCCCCCCCCCCCGCTAGCGCAAGCTGTAGACTCCCGGAGTTGGATAGAGAGGCATTGGTGGTAGGGGGCTTTGCGCTGCGGCCCGCGGCGGTGGTATGCGGAGCGGGGAAGAAAGTGCTGATGCAGCATGCGAGCTGGGCCGTGTGTGTGAGATGGGCTGATTACTCACACGTCTATGCGAGGTAGTATTCTCCTTCTTTCTCTCTCTGGCTGTTTGCGTGCTGAGGCGAGAAGTCGAAGTCGTCTGCTTCGATGCACTTGATGATAATTGCGCGGCTGGAATTTTGCTCACCTGCAGACATTTTTCGCATGTCACTGCTCCTTGAGATGATTTCGAGCACTTGACATGTGCTGATCTTTTGCAAGTGCCGCATTCTCTGCTGCCCGCGCGTAAGGTGTTGTTGCAGACGCAGCAGGTGTTGTCGCTCATCGTGCAACAGACAGCAAGACAGCGAAGCAGGCCAGCGTAGCAGACGACCTCCGAGCATGCGCACAAAGCTCACTTTCGGCGCCAGGCACTGCCAACTCGATGTTGTTGTTGGAGTTGCAGAAGAGAAGGAAGAGAGAGAGAGAGAGAGAGAGAGAGAGAATATTTCCACTTCTTGAGCAGTGACAAACTGAGTGGGATTCGCCATTTGCAAATGGCAGATGGACGCACCGGCTGATCCGTGACGTAGCCGAGTGGGCGGAACGCACCCACGGAGAGATGGACTACTGGACGACGCAGGCACTGAGTGATCACGGTTGCTTCGGTGCCTACCTGACCCGGTTCAAGAAGAGGACATCCCCAGCATGTCAGTCCTGCGGGGACAACTGGGATGACGCTGAACACGCCATGTTCACGTGCAACGACACCCGAAGGGAGCGCGCCGAGTTGGATGAATAGCTGGGTGCTCAACTTACACCTGAGAACCTCGTCCCGTACTTGCTCCGCAACCAGGAGACATGGAATAAAGTCACCGGATACATTAAGCTGGTGATGACCCGTAAGGAGGAGAAAGAGAGGGAAGTGAGGCGCATCGAAGCAGGCGAGTCACAGTGAGTCTGCCGATTCAAACAGAAGAGGTCCAAATTATTCTAGGAGGAATATGATGAACTGAAGAGGGAAGAAAGAAGGAAGAAGAAAGAAGAGAGAAGAAAGAAGAGAGAAGATCGAAGAAAGAAGAGTAGGATCGAAGAAGGAGCAACAACAGCAGCGAGTCGTGAGAAAAGAGAGTCGCTCGATCTTGAGCGCGATACGTCTCCCACCCTGAAGTGATGCTAACGCGGTTCCGGGGTGGGTTGGTTAGATAGTGACTAGCTGCCCCCAGTTCTGCAGTGATGGCTTGCCAACGCTGTAGGTCTGAGGGCAGAAGGTTTCAGCCCCTAGGGCACACGGGCGCTGGATTCATGGCAAAATGAAAGCGCTCATGGTCTGCCGGTGGGACATCCAATAGGGATGTCCTGTCATCAGATTTTTCCTTATATTCCACTTAAAAAAAAACGCGTCGCGGGTGAGAACAACTATCACTTCCGGGACAAGTGTCTTTTTCATGGTGTTGCTTCCCCCGAATTTCGGGTAGGAGCCCCGTGGCCAAGACAAAAGGCAGCGGATCAAGACACCCCAGGTTCATTCACGTCTTGGCAAGCGGCATCAGGGGTATGCAGCTCCATACGAAAGAGTGGGCAACAAACAGCTGACCAATAAAATCATTCTGGCAGTTCTCCCTCTCCGCGCTGAGTCTCAAAGTGTAACGACGCGCTCATTCAAGCATCAGCTGTACATATTAGGTATTATGTGTACAAGGTACAGACATGCTGTCTCTCGTGCGGGCCCACTCGAGATTTTCGACAAGAATTTGTAAGCGCTGAACGTGAATGCGCACCGTCTCTCGCTGTGTTATAAGGACGTTTTCTCGTCACTAATGAGAGTAATTCGATAGATTAATTCGGCCAGGTGAAATGAGGACGCAAATAATTCAGAAACCTCATACATGTTACAATTCATCGAACATACACTCGAGAATCATAAAGATTATAGAATGCAAGTAATCAAATATATATCCATGCATTTGAATGAGGAAATCAGGCGTGAGATTATCAGTGAACGATCAATTATATACAATAACGGCGAGCTATACAAATAAGTAAAAATGTCCTTGTGCAATCCACAAAATATTCTTTAACGACTGACTTTTCGTGGAAATATGGCATGGAGGGATGAGTGGCGGCCGGGGGGTAGCTTCTCTGGCCGCCAGATCATAGCTCACCCGCGTAGAGCATCTGGAGGCTGTTCTGAGCCTTTCTGGTCGGTAATCTTTATGCATTACATTGATGGTCGATGACTTTCAATTTAAATCCGCTGCCTGATGTGTATTCTAAGCAACCCTCGGAAAAATATGATGATTTATTCTTACTTTTTGGCTCTGGAGCGATTTTTTTAACACGACCCTGAGTAATTTTGATCATTTTTTTTGTGTCCAGCACTTTTACCTTCGACTTCATTCATGTCTTTGCAGTTTTTGGATATGAGGAATGAAAATCCAACTTGCAGGTTAACCATTTTAGTGGAATCATCAGATGAGTACGTTGAGCTTCTGTCCCTCACTCGTTTTTTTGGAGAATACATACATATGGCTTTTAGTCACTATCCGAGACAGCATGGAGTCAGAGCATTTTTCACAAACGTGAACACCTGTGATTTTCTTCTTCAACCAGCCCGCCACACACGTTGCCGCGGATGCATCATCCGATTCGTCAACTTCGTTCAGAATAGCCTTATCGATGGCTTCTTCCGAAACGGATACTATTTTTCCCGTAACAGAATCTTGCGATGTAAAAACGATATCATCTCGGTGGCTGCTCAAGTCATGCAGGAATTGAGACAAGCTCACTAGTACGGTACAGCCGTCATCTTTGCAATTTTTCCCATGATTTCCCCGGGGCATGCTCAATTCGTTTATTACGCATGTCTTTAGAGATCCGATGAAGTGAAAACATATAGGATTGTCATTCTTACTTCCATGTTGTCGGATTTGGCAAAAGAGATTTTCCACAGGGTCTTGATTCGCTTGACGCGGCGGAAAGAATTTGGAAGAGTGAACATTTTTCAACTGTTGCCACAAGCTTTTGAGTGATTTTATTGTAGTCATCCATCCGTATACAAATTCGAAGCTATTCGTCACATCACTACCATCTTCTAAGCTATGAATTCTCCACGGTGATATTTTTTCGAGCGCTTCATCCCGGAACTCGACATGTCCTGAATCATCAGTGACGACTCGCCTATATTTTTTTCCGTTCTGAGGACGTAACGTCGACCCATTCGCTAAATCAGAAAAAAATTCGTGTGCGATTGAGGAAGGCGTAAGGAACGGAGTTCCGAAATTCGCCTCGATAAGATGTGCGGAAATGTCAACGAAGTCTACAAGTTTGATCAACTTAAAACTGAAGTTCAAGCTTTTGGATGCTCATCGTATAACGATACCGATAAACATGCACACCAATAAGCCCCTGAGTAATTGACATAGTTTGCATAATATTTTCAAGTATTATAAGCACTATCAAGTAGATAAAATCATGAGTCCGACGAGTCCTTGGCCTTGGGTGGACTCCTTTTAAAAGATTATGATTGGGGGACATAAAGTTTCTAAAGAGTTCGAACCTCCACTACTTAATTAAGGTTCACAAAATGCATCAGAGCTAATTGAATGAGGAGAGAATTTGATTGGAATTCACTGAATCGTTGGATTTAAGATGTCACAATGAAACTTCTTACTTTCTTGATAAGGAAGCAATATCTTATTCAATCAGTAGGCTTTGAATTCTGCCCAGAGAAACACATAGATATCACTTTAATCATTGTATATCTAGCAATACTATCAACAATAATCGAATTGTGCTGCATGTTTCCAGACGGTAGACCATAGCAGACGGATTTTGGCATTCGGCATCTGATGATGCGATATGCTGATGAGAATGAGTACGTGCGGTTGCTTAGCGCAAGCAGTATATACCTATATCGCAAAAGTGTCGCTTTTTCGTTGTATCGTATGGCGGGTTGCATCGAATCTCGTTCCACGGGGCCGTGTCGGTCAGCTGATCGCGTGCGATTTCACTCCTCACACGAGCGTAAAGGAACTCCGTTCCAAAAGCCCATCGATGAAGTGAGCAAAATTCTGCCGTATGCAAGGAGTTTGCTAGCATAAGTCCGGTAGTACAATAATTTTCAATTGCGGCTGCCTTGTTGTGGCTGAGTTGCCGTGCAGCAACACAAACTTTCATTTCCATTTAAGAGTCACCCCGATCAGAATGGCCCTCTCTGAGTTCTTGCAGTAACTTGAACTGCTGTCTCTCACTTGCGGGTAAAAAAATTATTTATGCGCGGAAATTTCACTTTTACACAACTATCTCGAAGTACAATCAGCTCCAAAACTGTAAGCGAGCGCGCGAGACCGTAATCGCCGGGGGATGTATTCCGTGCACTTACCGCGCGGCCGAGCGAGACAGAAAATAATATAATCAGATGAATTTTCAATACTTACATCTCGGCAGATCAACTCCATCCGACGATGTCGATTCCATTTTGGAATGCAGAATATTTCAAATCGATTTAGTCTGCATTGAAAATTCGCACAATTGTAGTCAATTTGTTACAAAATGAAAGAAATTCACAAGAGAGTTCGTACAATGATCGAACCATCAACTTTTCCTCCGACAAATTCTCGCCGGAGACTGATCCCCTCGTGGGGAGCAATTTTGAGCAAGCGCATAGGGCTTGAGAGAAAAGCTCCTTGTTCGGGGGCTCGCATGAGAAAAGCTGGTACCTTTGCCTTGGGTCCGCACTCGAGGACAGTTTAGAAAAGTCATTAAAATCAATCAGGCACAGAGAAGCAGATAGCTCGAGTATACCATAGCTGGTCGAGAGAGCGCAAAGAGCGCGCCCGTGCAAGTATAGCGTTTTTTCTTCATCTCAATGGAAACGCCGAGCCCTGTGTTTATTAACAACTAGATATGAATTTTCATTAAGAATATATGGGTCAGATCAGTATATTTCGTCAAATCCGTGCGCACGACCCCCGCGAATCTTTTCGCCAATTTTTCACATGAAAGTAGGCACCAAAAATAGTACTTTTCCAGAGTTTCAGCCCCCTGAAAGATTTTTTACGCCCGCTAGAATTTTTCAAAGTTTGAAAGAAGGCCTTTTTTAGCGTTTTCTAAAAAAAATCGCCATTTCACCAGAAACATCATAGCGAGGCGTGCGAGGTCGCATTTTCTTCGTTTCGACGTCAACTTTCAGAAAAAAATATGCAAGACTCTCAAAACCGAATGCGTTCAGTCCACACGACAATACATAAAGTCACTTTTTTTCTGATTTTTAACCTATTTTCAAATGGATGCTATTCCGACGCATCTGAATCTTTTCCCATCTAACTTATCAAGTTTTATTCGTCTTGAAAAACCCTACAATTCGCTCTTCTGCACGTCCAAATCGGATAATTTTGGCCCGAGTTATGTCCATTAGAAGATGGTGAGTTATCGAAAAATGACCAATTTGTCAAGCTCGCCAAATCTATCGCCCTCCACCAATCGACTGAAAACTTGACACAGATGTTCTTTCAAGTGTCCCAAACATGTGGAAAAAATTTCGCGCTGTGTTTCGGCCTTCCATCGGACCTATGAATTCTCCAAACACCCTCATTTTTCCGGAATTTCGTGTAATTTTTGAAGCGGTTGCCACTCTCTTCTTGCGCATGCGCACATTTGTACTGCTCCGGGAGTATTCTCAATTGATAGCCCTCGCAATTTCCTACAAAATGACCCCTGACAAAGTCTTTTTGATGCATCTAAACCGGAGATCTAGCTATCCTAAGGCAGGGAAAACTCGAAGTGCCGAAAATACCCCAACTCACAGGATTTCAGGGTGACAAGAAGTGGCCGAGGCTTGCCATTTGGGTAGTGGTGATCTCTTCCTGCCTTAAAATAGCTGGATTTCTGCTTCAGTTGCATCAAAAAGACCCTGTCAAGGGGTCATTTTTTAGGAAATTGCAAGGGCTATCAACTGAGAATACTTCCGAAGCAGTACAGATGTGCGCATGCGCAGGAAGAGAGCGGCAACCGCTCTAAAAATTACACAAAAATCCGGAAAAATGAGGGTGTTTGTAAAATTCATAGGTCCAATGAAAGGCCGAAATACAGCGTGAAATTTCCTCCACATGTTTGGGACACTTGAAAGAACATCTGTGTCAAGTTTCAAGTCGATTGGTGGAGGGCGATAGATTTGGCGAGCTTGACAGATTGGTCATTTTTCGATAACTCACCATCTTCTAATGGACATAACTCGGGCCAAAATCATCCGATTTGGACGTGCAAAAACGCAAATTGTAGGGTTTTTCAAGGAAAATGAAACTTGATGAGTTAGATGGGGAAAGATTCAGATGCGTCGGGATAGCATCCATTTGAAAATGGATTAGAAATCGGAAAAAAGTGACTTTATGTATTGTCGTGTGGACTGAACGCATTCGGTTTTGAGAGTCTTGCATATTTTTTTTCTGAAAGCTGACGTCAAAACGAAGAAAATGCGACGTCGCACGCCTCGCTACGATGTTTCTGGTGAAATGGCGATTTTTTTTTAGAAAACGCTAAAAAAGCCTCTTTTCAAACTTCGAAAAATTCTAGCGGGTGTAAAAAATCTTTTAGGGGGCTGAAACTCTGGGAAAGTACTATTTTTGGTGCCTTCTTTCATGTGAAAAATTGGCGAAAAGATTCGCGGGGGTCGTGCGCACGGATTTGACGAAATATACTGATCTGGTTTTATGTGATTCTAAGACCTCGAAAACGTGTCAAAAAAGTGGTGCCACTCCCTTCCAAGCCGAGGTATCTGGTTCAGAACGACAAGTACGGAATTCCACTCTCGAAACATTTGTGAATCATTTCCAATCGAGTAGATTCGATTCAAAACATTGTCTAGACGATTGATAGGGATTATATTTCGCCTAACTCAACTTTAAGATGAATTTTATCATTAATTTTTCCAAAATTCGATGTAAATTTCCAAAATCGAGTCACGACTTATGAGTTTCATTTCAATTTCTAGAATATACTGTGGTATTATTTTGTTCATATTTCAGCAGTATACTATGTAAAAATCAAGAAATTTGCGATACCATCACATTTAGAGGTTTATTTAGCTGACCATCGAGATTCAAATATTTCTCCGTAGCTTCTAACAGAAATATCGGTCGACAATTGCAACTCAAAACAGTGCGGTTATATCCTTTTTTTGATGAAGGAAAAAGAGCATAACATTCCAATCCTTTGCTTTATGTCTCCTGAATATGCCATCATAAAATGACCATTTTCAGGGCCAGTGGCGCGATAACTTTATGAGCTTTGAAGCTTCATGAAATTTGTCCGGATCAACGCACACTCACAAACCAAACGGGATTCGATTCGTCTTCTTTTTGACTTCCGAAACTCATTGCTAAATTCTCCGTTTCGCACAAGGTATTTCATCATTTTTGTAAACAATAGCTAGAGAAAATTTTTCCACAAAACTCGGTTACACCGATAAGTGAGAGCTAATATCATAGCCAAATTAGAGCACACCTCTGAATCAAACATTTTCTCAAAATATAAGATTAGTAGATGAATATATCATTCTAGCAAAGTAGTTGAGGCATAGGTATTTTAGTTACAGCCCTATTAATTCAAAAATTCGCGTTGGTTCGTTCGTAAACTACCCAAAAATCATCTATTGCGGTCTTCTGTTGACAAATCAGGATGCGTTTCAACAAGAAAGAATGTAGACCATATTGAATGATGCCAAATACTATACAATGCCACTCCTGCGCACTCCCCATAGTTCGGAACACTCCAGAAACATTGCAGTAATACAAAAGTCAAAAGCTCTGTGGAAACCCTCATATATAAGAGCGCCGGAACGAAAGAGTCATCATACAGTACCCTCCAAAATTAATTGATAATGAATAGTCCCAGTCAACCATCGAAATCTTCAATGTGGTTCGTCGTATGGAAATTGTGAGGAAAGCATCTAGAAGATCACCAGAAAATCTATCGATTCATGTGTTTTAAACATTTTGAAAGTATTTTTTGGTTGGTCTCAGTCGACGTTGAAATTTCTAAAAATTCATCCATTAATCAATTACTTGTATTTTTGAGGGAATTCATTCGATTGTAAGAATTCTCACGGGATGTTGTAGATCGTCTGAAAATTCACAAGTTTGGTTCTCTGTGAAATTTTCCTACGGCCCTTCCCGCCGGAGCCACGAGTTTAGAGAGGAAAATTTGTATTACACAGGCTGTTTATGGAGATACCGAGCCTGGGACCTGTCCCATTCCCTTTCACTCTATTTTGGTGCAAAATTGAATGGAGAAAATATCATGGCACATGCTTTCGACGTGAAATGATTTCATCTTTCAGAATATTTCATCAGATCGAGTCTCAAGTGTGACCTATGGGAACAAAACATGAAATTACTCTATTTTGACAATAAAACTCAAGCAATCGTTGTTACCTCAAATCTGAGACGAAATCTGATCAAATATTCTGAAAGATGAGATTATTCTACGTTAAAATCATGTGCTATGATATTTTTTCCATTCAATTTCGCACCAGAATAGAGCGAGAGAGAATGGAACCAGTGCCAGCGTCGGTATCTCCATAAGCACCCCATGTTAATACAAAATTTCCTCCTGAGCTCGCGTGTCAGATAGGAAGGGTCGCAGGAAAATTTTACAGAGAATCAAACTTGTAGATTTTCGGAGGATCTACAACATTCCGTAAGAATTTTTACAATCGAATGAATCCCGTCAAAAATACGAGTGATTGATTAATGGACAAATTTTTTGAAATTTCAACTTTGACTGAGACCGACCAAAAGATACTTTTGCAATATTCAAAACACATGAATCGATAGATTTTTTCGTGATCTTCGAGATGCTCATTCTAAAATTTCCATACGACGAACTGCATTGAAGATTTTGTTGATTAACTGAGACTATCCATTATCCATTAATTTTGGAGGTCACTGTATATTGAGCACGCGATAATGAGCCCGCCTCCGCCTCTTTGCGTATATGAAAAAAATCTGGCAGCAAGTAGTGCGATATTATCGTGTAAGTGAGCGAACCCGCGCGATCAGTTTAACCGGCGATATATATATGCGAGCGACGTATGCGTGAGGCAGCATACACATCTAACACATCTAACGTTATATGAGCTCCCGACCCGAAGCACATATATATCGCACCAACAAATTTGCATTTTGCCTGCCGCAGTTCATCCGCTCGAGAGTCACACAAGTATAGAGGTTGTCCAGATAGAGCACGCTCTGCTCCATCTGTACTACCTCTAGCTTTAAACGCAGAGAGGGGATTGCCAGAATGGATGGCGGCGCTCGATTTGTTGCTACACTATAGCATAGGGCTTGCGCTTCTTCCGTGGTAGGTGTTCCGTGTGCGGCATTGCTAATTCGATATTTCCCCAGTAGGGAAGTCATCAGAGTCATCCATGTTGCGTCCCTGCGAGCAGATAATCAATCTTTTGTTCGAGCACGAACGAGACCAGCCAAGGTAACATCATTGGAGAGATATTTCATTTCGATTCTATTTTATTTTGAACTGTAACGTGGTGAGGGATTCAAGTCTCCAGATAGAACACGAGTTTCAGTAAATGCGTGACTTTAATATAAGAGATAATTAAGAAGTGAGAGAGAGTGTGTGGATGGGTAGATTGGTCAGAGCGGTCTGCCGCGGCGAGGCCCGTCGTCCGCGACGATGGGTCCGCGACGCGACATCGCACTTGGTGGGGAAACGGGCGAAGCTCCGTCAGAAACGCTGACGGTGCACCTGGTGCATCGTCAGGTGACGGGGAGAGGCGCGAGCCAGAGGCTCGAGACTCACCACGTCACAGGCGTGCCTGGCCGGAGACCCGCATCGTCCCCGATGCATGACCCATATCACAATATGAATCAGCTGTGGCCTCTTGAACGGCCTTCGAGTCATATGATTTGAAACTCATATGTGTTGCTGAGCGTTCGCGCGAGCGAACGCGTGTTAGTATATGTGTGTGTGATATTCTTGGTAGAGCGAGAGTGTCGTTGTTCGTGATTGTCGCGTATACATTTCATATTATATCGCGAACTCTCTCTCGGTATAATCGTTTAGACCGTAAGTGATTTCATTCCCTTATATCTATAAACATTCTTCAAGTTATTTTCGATTATTCTGATTATAAAATTACAAAAGTTTAAAAAAAAATTTTCTCAATTGTTAATAACAATTTCAATTGTTTATAAGTATTTTTGTACCTTATCCTAATAGAATGTTTCATTCTAGTGATATTTACTCCCAAAAATTCATTTCTCATGAATATCCCAATGAATAAATAAATAATATAAATATTAATAATAGTATTACAAACTATGAATATTGACCTTAATTAAAATGACGAACGTAATGCCAGTTTACATATAATATAGTTAGTCGCATAAGTATTGAATCTTTCCAGATCCAAAGAGCTCGAGCTTAAAGCTGAGGAGGCAGATTGACATACATATATATGTCATACCACGATTTCTTGCTTTGCTTATAGATATACAATGCGAGGTGCTTGACTCTACATAATGGGCTGCTGATGACGACGCCCAGCGATAAAATTTTATGGCTTGCAGCTGCTGAGATGTTTTTTTTTTTTTTTTTTTTTCGACTGCTCTTTGAGTGTTATTTCTCTTCTAGCTCTAGAACATTGGATATCGTTGTTGTTTATACATTATTATGGAATTTTCACAAAAATTGCATTGAAACTAGTTTGTTGAAGTCGGAAAAATTACGGAATATTGATGATATCATTTTTCAAAATTTTGAAATTTTCAAAATTTTCCACCATCTATCCTTGTTCTACTCCAAAAGAGCTTCATTTTAAGCTTTCGAACGTCAAAATCGGATCAAAATTGGCGGATATATAGCGGTTTCAAAGTTGATCATTTTTGGTGCGATGCGATGTATTTCCCGGGAATTTGACTAATTTACGGGGAAGATATTCAATTTTGAGGGTCGGACGTTCTCGTTACAAGTAATAGACATCCCAAAGGTGATGTTTACAGAGTTTCAAAGTGGAATTCGCTAAATTGGGATTTCTACAGCGTTGCTATCCCTTGAAAGTCGGCTTTTTTTGACATTTTCACTCGAAAAAAGTTGAACTTCCGTATCGTCGATTTTGGTGCTTCTCACTTGACTTTGCAGTCAAAAACAGTTAGATGCTTTTCTTTCTAGTTCAAAGATGTGAGACAACTGTAATTTGGCTGACTTTTACAAATTTTCGGAATGCAAACATAGGATTTAGAGGGTTGCGCAAACGCTGGACTTTAGACAAAAAAAATGTAATTTTTCGATGCGGTAACTCTAATTCTAGGTTTCTGCTACTACAGAAGGGCCTTCTGATTATTGGGATTGATAACTAAATAGTTCTATTATGATAATAACGTGTTACAACATCAATTTTCCAGAAATTCGAAGTGTGGAACCATTTTGAAATGTCGAAAGTCGGTTTTTTTTTCAGTTTTCGAGCGAAAAATTTCAAACCTTCATATCTCACTTTTAATGTGCGCCAAACGTTTCTTGGCTCCGGAAATCATTGAATACTCTAGGCTTCACATCCAACAATGAGAATTAAACGTTACATGGTCAACTTTTTGAAAATTTCTGCCTTTTTGGAAGAAATCTTATACTATGGCTCTGGAGTCCCTTCTATGGTATATTTTTGGGCATTCCTCTTTGTTCCTCATTCTGAAACTCTGGGGGACTGCTGTATTGTGTTAAATCGAGTACCTGTGTATATAGAGTAGTGAATGTATGGTTTTGCGCGGGTGTTCTATCGATCTTGAGACTGTGGGGGGGTGTTGACTGGTTAAAGTGCTCGCGCTGAACGAAATTTTGGTGTACTGCGTGTTTTTATGCAACTTCGGAACAAAACGTCCGTTCTTGCTGAAATTTGAACGGTATCATCTGAGGACCATATGAAAGGTATTCCAAGTGGAATTTTCCGAAATTTTTGAAAATTCGTGAAAATTTTTTTTGAAGTGCGGGCATCTGTAATGCGATACATGCGTGGGTCGGTCGAGGTTTGCGATAATCGCTCGCTGAAATTCTTTCTTCGCTGAAGTTTAGATGCTGAAATGATTCAATACATCCGGATGAGGAATTGTTTTGCTTACTGTTCGAATATTGCTACACTGTTGCCAGATTAAGACTTCCATAAGGTAAGTACCTCTATGTGTTTTATCGCATGGCTGTGGTGGGGAATTTTTCCGTTCGGAGTCTGCTCTCGATGTCGATTTCGAAATTGGCGACTGCTCTTCAGTTCACCCATCGCGGCTTACAGTGTCGGGTCTAACGCGTCTATCCGCCGTCGTCGCGGTTTAGTGACCTGTGTTGTTTTATGATAAAAAAAGTGAAAGTGTAAAAGTGATGGTGTTTATTGCTTTTCAGGGATTGTTCGTGTCATGTCGCGGCATTGATGGAAGTGACAACCGTCACGCGCGTCTCCGAAACCAACGTTCTTGAAATTGAGTTTTTTTTTTTAAAGTTTTCCATGTGTAAATTTGTTGCTTCAAATTGTGTAGTTCATTAATTTCACCCATTAGATATCCATAAAATGAAATATTCTACCATTAAATTCCACTAGAGTTGACTTTACTTGAAAAATAAAGATTGCATTTAAATTTTGAATTCAAGTTTTGACCTATAACTTCCTGAATCTTTCAAGTTACTTTGCTCAAGTTTTTGGACTCCAGAGCTTAACCGCCCCATGTGAAGTATATCAGAGAAGTTCTTTTTCTATTATACTTTTTTTTTCTCTTTTTGAATTTTGGTATGAAATTTTTTTGATTTTCTACTACAGAAACAAGGCCTTTTACTTAGAATTCTGGAATGATGCTAGTTTGACTTTTTGAAATCGAATGTGATTATCTTTGAATAAGTATCTTTTACATTTTTGGACTCAAAATTTTTTTGAATGGCTTTCCTTGGATTTCGCTTCGCATGGAGTTTTTCGTTATATAAAATATTTTGTAAACTTTCGGAACTTCACCAGTTTTTGATGTTTTCTCAGAGTACTTTCGGTTCTTATAACCTAGGCTTAACTTAGTTCTGGCTAGTCGCTGATGATGTTGCCGCAGACGATCTTCCGTGGAGGACTTCATGGACGGTGGGGAGGACGAGGTGGTGGTAAGTGCGCTTAGGTGTCTGTATGAGTTTTTTTGTTGAATCTTATCGGCGCTGATGAGTGCGCGCTCGCTGTCCTGGGTGATCCGACGGCAAGCGTACTGACCGGTGTTGAACTTGGAACTTCTGCATTACCACTGTAAAATTTTGTATTTTCTAAGCCAGTTTTCAATTCTTTCTTCGCAATTGGAAGACAAGTCTTGGTAGTTAAATGTGAGCCTCGTGCCTGGGCCGGAGTTTCGACGGCTAAGGACGAGGTCGCGAATTCTGCTATGGATTTATCTTGTGTTATTTCTATGAAATATTGCAGATTGCTTGATTCTGTCTATTTTTAATCCTTCCAGCTATTGACGTGGTTTTGACGTCTCCAGAAGCACGTCCCTGGGCCGGAGTACTTAACAACGGCCAAGGGCGCCTGCACTGAAGCGTCACATTCAAATTGCCCAATTTTAATGATAAAATTCTTAATTTCTGAGCTGTGTAGGTTGCTTTTAAGGTACTATTTTGCACATCTGCTCCTTTTCTAGTTGGAAATCTGAGGAAAGTTTTTGTGAAGTCGTTCATGATTTTCATATTTCCAATCGAAAAATTTGAATGCCCGAGCTTAATCAATTTCGTATATGCAACTGATACTTGACTGCCAGCAGAAATCATCAACTCGTGCGCGTACTCATCTCTCCAAACATACAGAGTAGTGGATAATGAATTAAAGAAATAATTGGGACGATACTTGTCATGCTCATCAAGGAGAGTAGCTCAAGTCTGCTTGTGTGGCATTTGGATTGTTGTTTGAGAGATGACGTCATCAGATTTTCCCATAGAATCCGTCTGCTGCTGTTCCCCAAGTGCTCTGGCTCTCCATTTCAATGTTAGAATTGATTGTGGGCAGCTCGTGTTCTCATTCTCTACGATGTTGATGAGCCAAGTAACCCGTGGAAGAACCATCTTCCAATCTGAATGGTTTGCTCGGGGCGCCTCGCGTGATTTTTGGGAGGTTGGGCGGATTTTCTCGATCACGAGAATGTCCACTGGTGCTTCAGATGTACCACGTTCATTCAATCCAAAAGCTTCTGCGAACTCGATAAATATGATATTAGAAGTGTTGATTTGATAACTCGCAGTTATACCTGGCGGCTCAAAGTACGTAATCGGATTCAGCACAAGTCCAGCAAAAACTACCATCGGAGTTATTTTCTTGAAGAAATCAGTCATCTCCCGGAAAATTGCGAGTGACAAGATTTGGTTTATTCCAATTGATACCGAATGGCCCACCTCTCTATTTGAGATGTGTGGTTCCCGGCTATGATGAGATTCCTTGATGCTTAATTTCAACAGATTCATGCTAATGAACTTTCTGAGAAAAGTGCCGGAATCAAAAAGGTTGCATTTTGTTACTTGATCAATAATTGTATTTGGGAACTGAATTTCCTGAAATATTTCCAGGCCCATTTTATGCTTTTGGAGACACACTCCAAATGTCTCGACGACTCCATATACATTTTTCGAAGAAGAAAATGAAATACTTGCTTTATTACACCATGACCGATATTTTACTGCGAAGATTCTTTGCAAAGTTTGCGCTTGCTCATTGTCGTCAAGTACCCAAGGAGGCTTCTCACGTGGCGGTCGCACGGATGCCACTTGATATTTTTCAAAAACTGCTGAATGCGATTGGACGCGACTGTTTCGCACTTCAGAACGCCGCTGAACTTGAGAACTTCTTGAAGACTCGTTCCCATCACTTGGAAGGTTCTCGGCTCGACGTGCGAAGTCGAGTCCATTTTCGTCGAGTCCGCGGTTCTGCTCGCCGGTATTGCGTGGGACAGCGCTCGCGGATAGCTGAGTCGCGGGCAGCGATGTAAGATTTTTACACAATGAATCTAAATGCGACTGATTATATCCTCCAATGTCGCTCGCGAGCGTGTAAATTTGATCGCGATTACTTTGTTCTTCAAGAAGCTGTGCCTCGGCTATAGGGGTATTCATATATAATTTGTGAATATTGTGTATAGCATCGTCCCCATCGATGCTTTTCATATTCCGAGAAAATGTGATAATTTTCCTCAGCTTTGCTACTATGAATTTGTTACAGTTTCCTGCGATGGAATTTTCGAAATTGATATCTCTCGCAGCATGTGTGACAGACACTTGACTCTTTTTTACAAGACTCATGTACTTGAGCTCTATCATTTTGATCCCATTTGACGGCACTTTCATGTTCATTCCATTCACAACGGGAATCGGAAAACTCTTGAATCTGAGGCAGCGGGCTTTGGGGTCTGAATTACCTCCATATTTCAACAAATGGTCCCTCCTAATCAATCCATCACATTTCACTAATGTGATGTCGGGGACAACAGAAAATTGCCTGCGCATGCGATTCATTCGAGTATGATTGATTCCCATTGATTTAAACTCATTTCTGGCCATGCCATGAATGGATGAAATTTCAAATCTGTCAATCGTATTAAGATGCTCGACTCTAATTGGCTCGCTTATACACTCATCAGTCCCGGAGTCTATACATAGCATTGATACTTCGTCTATCATTCTACGACTTTTGGAGTCTGCAACTGGGAAAATATTCTCAATTTCCAAGGATTGAGTAGAAAAATTCACATAAGTTTGAGGCAGAGGTGAAAATTCATCAATATTACTTCTTTCTCCTATTTTATATAACGATTCGTCATCGGACGATATTTTCTCATTTGGAGGTGATTCGAGCCGTGATTTCCTATAATTTTCCTTTTGGCTTACCATAGACGCGATTTTGATCGCGTCATTTACGCGCCCGGCGTCTGGGGACTGCGACGGACGGTTAATTAGTTTAAATGCTCATCCCGAATAAGTGACTGATGAGTTTGAGATTCAACTAACAGCGATTGTAATCGTTCTATTTGCACTTGAGGTGCTCGTGTGTCTGGTGTGGTCGCGTGATTTTGTGGAGGATCACTGCAACCACCCGAATTCACATGGCCGTTATCTTCTTTATTGCACTGTGCAGCCTGGTCTCGCTTGTGATGACTGCGATAGTTTCTGCCGTTTCTACCCCTGCTCCGATAACCGTCGCGCCTTCCGCGATATCTTTTCGGGCGATCAATATATACTTCATTTTTCCCAAAATCTGACCTTAATTTTGGACACCCTTTTGCCTCGTGACCCGGTTGATCGCAGTACTGACAGACGCATCGTGAATCTAAGAAACGCACACTTTTCTGATTAACCACTGGTGGAATCGGCTGCGAAAATGGATGAGAATCTTCTTGAACATTCGGAAAATGTTTGCGCTGTAACTCTGCCTGTTGCGCGATTCTTATCGCTTCACGTATGCTACCAGGCCGCTGAGTTCGCACTACGCTTTCGAGTTCTATTCCAATACCGATGATGAATCGCGTCAAAGCTACCTCATCTGCGTCACGACAGCGAGATTCTTTCTCTGCATTGGAATATTCTCTTTTCGATGCTGCTGAACTTTTGAATCTACCCAAGATCAGCTGAATTCTCGTTCCGTATCCTTCTATCGATTCATCATTTTGTTTTGCGGTTGCCTTCAATTCTGACATTATATCATCGAGGGAGTCCACTATAGTGAACTGCTCCTCTAAATCTTTCAAAAATTCTTCGACGGAATTATATGCAGTTATTGTTGCTGCAAATAAATCTTTAGCTGTCCCGCGTAATTTGTTGGCGATGGCGATAAGAAGCATACGTCCCGATTCAAAATTCCCACATAATGATGCCGCATATCTCACGGCGCTGCAAAATGTTGCCAAGTCTTGAAAATTGCCATCAAACTCTTTTATATATTTCAGTGCTTTGAAAAAATTTGCATCTATTTCTGTTTTTGGGTTCATTTCCACAGAGTTCTTTCGAGTCCACTGTTTCGATTGAATCTGATCAGTTTTGCGCAGAGTCTGTGAATTTTGTACTGGTGCATAATCAATCAAATTTGACTGAACATATGCGTGTGTTGAATCGAGAGTTTCGTGACGGCCCTGATTTTCATGTTCATTTGACTCCATGTGATGAGTATGTTGGGCTGTTTGATGACCATGTGAAGGTACACAATAATCATGAATAGGAAATTGGTGGCCCTGTTCTGTTTGGGCAATTTCAGTTTGATTTTTCGATTTGATTTGATCCCAAATTTTGTACATTTCAATGAGTTCTTGATAGCTGACTTTCTCGAAAATATTTTTCAATAAAGTTTCTTTGAGATCACAATTAGGCTCGACGAATGGCTCACTAGACTTTTTATTGTGGTATGCTGGAAAATTTTGGGCAGAGGAATCTTGGAAACATTTTGATTGATGACTCGATGTATGTTGTATATTTTGTCTGTTGTGATCTGTGCTCATGGGGAGATCCCATGGAGTTAGTGGAAAAACTTGCTGTTGCTCATTTTGGTGTGAAATATTCTGAGATTTCGGGCGAGGAGAGGTCAGTCGACTTCGATCGTCAAGAAATGCATGTCCTAAATTTTGAACATTGCTCTCATATCCTCGAACCGAAGCTCTTTCGTGAAGCGAATTTCGAACTGGGGAAAAATTTTGACACGTGTTATAAACATCCGTGGGAGGTTGTAAAATTCTGCAAGGAATAAGATTCCCATCTTTGTCCTTTCTGAATACTATCTCTGTGTATGGCATAGCTTGGACTTCTACCCGTGTGGAATTTTGATTTGGTACTACTTTTGAGAAATTTTCACTGATCATGGGTTCAATTCCGCATCTTAGCTGCGATTCAAAGCCAACGTGACGCATATGATTCTCTAGTGTATTAGAATGGCTCATTCGTGTCACATCTCTATCTCGCGAGTTGCTCGTATCGTTTGCATTGATTCCCCAAACTTCGTTCATCATACTTCGATCAAAACTGCAGTTTATTAAATCATGGTGACTATTATTGCTCATATTATAGCTTTGATCGAACATTTTTGTAAAATTACCGATTGCTATTTGCAAAGTGGCAGTTTGAGTTGATGTATCACTAATCTTCGATCTCTTTCGAATTTTGGTTCAGAATTTCGCTTCGGGAATATATGCTAACGTGAAACAGAGCACTGTATGGGATAAGAGTGAAATAAGTCAGATGTATTTACGTCAACGAGCGGCTGCCATTGACTCTGATGTTGATGGCTACGATGAGCTGCGTGAATGTGCACGGCCAGCAGAAAAGTTAGGCAGGCTGCTCGGTGGTAAATTCCGAAGCGACGGGTTGGACTTCGATGGCTCTCTGCTGATGTCTGGGCGGGCGGGTGGGCACGTATTGAAGATCAGCTTGGCAGGTTTGCGGCTTGGCTGGATTCTGCTTTCCTCAACTCCTTATCTTCTCTCTTCGTCACTTCTAATTTTCCACGACACTCTCGCGAAATTGCAGAACCCGAAAAATTTTGAGAGAGAATGTTTCTAATTTTTTTTAAAAAAAATTTCAACTCGCGGGAAACTACCCCACCTAGCACCAAAAGAGGGATGTAACGTGGTGAGGGGTTCAAGTCTCCAGATAGAACACGAGTTTCAGTAAATGCGTGACTTTAATATAAGAGATAATTAAGAAGTGAGAGAGAGTGTGTGGATGGGTAGATTGGTCAGAGCGGTCTGCCGCGGCGAGGCCCGTCGTCCGCGACGATGGGTCCGCGACGCGACATCGCACTTGGTGGGGGAACGGGCGAAGCTCCGTCAGAAACGCTGACGGTGCACCTGGTGCATCGTCAGGTGACGGGGAGAGGCGCGAGCCAGAGGCTCGAGACTCACCACGTCACAGAACAATATACGGGCTGAAAGCCCTCTACAAAGTGTCACTCATACAAATGTGATGAGTGCTATTAGAAATAAGTGTACATCATGGATTATTATCAAACTAAGTTCAAAATATAGTGTGTTGAACAATTACTTATGGTTCAATAACAACGAAATCAATAATCAAAGCACAATTCTTGCATGGTGACATGTTTGAAATGGGTGTATATATTTAGAGTTCTAATATTTGTCGGTAAAGTGTTCCGTGTGCGTCTCAATCTGGATGCCACTGAATTGCACCCAAGATTACCTCTGAGATAGTCAACCAGTAACGGTGTAGGGTCTCTGATTTGATAGGGATTGTTTCTAACTTGGAAAAGCGACGCAACGAAAAAACAATATACTTCGCCATTTAGGGTATTCCAGACGAAGGCAGCATCCTTAAAATTGTATCCTTAAAATAAAGTCATATTCTTTTATCTAGCCAACATGTATGGTTGGTTGGGATAGAGTCAATAATTCTATTTCCTTCTCTTCACAGATGATTTATTGTAATATGAAATTGAGAATGATGGATATTTTACCTGATAGGAAATTGAATTAACCGTTGTATCAATTCATTGAATCATTTTGTGTTCGTTTCATTCATGAAGAACCCAAGAGTTATGAGCGTTTCTTCGACTTATCGAGCAAAAAAATTGAAATGCTTGATATACGTCCAATTAGCAATAATTGACCTGATGGATACTTGAGGCACCTCGATTCATCTTTTGACAAAACAATCGAATCGTTGTCAGAGCCATATTTCGATTGAATTGAGAGATGAATGAGATACCTAAGCGATGGTCGAAACGCCGAGATCCCTACATTTTGACGCATATTTTCATATATTCTTGATGGCAATGGAATATATTCAACTAGAGTGATCTATCATTCGATACCTGTGACGATTGCGAGTATTTTGAGCTACTGTGGGCACCATTTTGATGAATAATTATGAAATAGTAATCAATCGATGCTTTGAAATTTTATATCAATAAAATCACAGGATCCATGCCTCGCACGACTATGACTTGGCTTTAGGCTATGATAATAACGCTTTCGCTAAGCATATGATCATGAAAGGTGCATTTTGCTCATCTCATATTTCCCGGTACAGAAAATCTAATTCCCGGTTTAGGCATATCTGAGAATAGCTATATGGATCAGCTGAGTGATGTAGGTGGAGGTGCCGGCACTCAAGTTGTTCGCACTTCCTTCTGATACTCTTGTGACTTGGGCTGAATGACGAGGAGACAAATTCGAATCAGATGGAGATGAGTATTAGTGTACTCCTCGTTCAGTCCTAAAGGCTAAAGTATATGAGGAAAGTGAGAAAAATTATCAGTGAGCACGATGCACGTTGACCGCATCCCCTCATCATTAGTATGGAGGAAACACGTTCGATGATATTATTGTTGTACCATCAGTATCACTCGATCGTGGAAGGAATTCGGAGCACAAAGATCAATGTGAACTTTGTTCAAGACTTGAGGATTGATAGATACTCACGGTGGTGAGGTCAGTATGACTCCGATATCAAAGAGATAGAGTAAGAATAGGTGTACATTCAGAATCTCATTGGTAATGGAATATTCGAAATTTCGTAGATTTCTAGGAATTCTACAAGGGAATAAGCGAGTGTGCTGATAGTATCGAATGCGATTCATGTATCAAATTCCACTCTGAATGTGTTGATAGAGTTTGAGATAATCGGATGGCTAGATCACCCTTATCTATTCTCTTGCACTCCGAGCAACTCTCAAATACATTGGGATAGCTAGCCATGTCATAATCCGTGCCACTATGCCATTCCCCGCTCGGCAACCATCAGCCACGGGAATTCTCCCGCTCCATCTCTCATTTCTCTACTGCCCTCTCGACACTTTTATTATTCATCCTTTCTTTACCTCTGACTCCCCGGCGCAGTGGTATCTCCGACCAGAGATCCCGATACTTTGACTGATGGTCATTTATCCAACAAGAATCTTGGGCAGCCCTACCTGGCAATCATTCATTTACATGTCGGTATAGCAGGAGACACTTCAGATGCAATCACTCCCACCCTTCCCGTATCGAGTGTGCTATCTGGAAAGGGATGAACCGAGAAATTGGGTATGGAAATGTGTTACCAGTAAAGAAGTGCAGGATGATTGAGAGTCGCCCAGAGGGATAGAACACAATGAGATCGGTTACTATGCAGAGGTCTCCGAACAGCCATATCAAAGCCACTTAGGAAAGAGGTACAACACTCGGAAACGCTCCATTATACAAGGGGGAACCGCTCTCATCATCGACTCGTCGCATACCGATTATGAGATCACATACTTCGCACATTCTATCTCGTATTCGCTCTCCCACCATTGCTCGAGAAGGACCGATCGGGTGGTACTGGCTGCTAGCATCCAGTACGTGACGAGTACGTGATGGATTCTGGTAGAGACTCGAAGGACCCATCTGCAACGAGGCTCGTTGCAGCATGATTTGGGAAATTCAAACGGACCGGTTGATCCCGCTATCAGTAGATGGCAGCACCTCCCGGCCCGACTTACCGGCCGGCGCAGCGCTCTCGTCGCGGGCGGAAGCCCAGCCACGCGTCGCCAGCCGGTACTTCTGATATGGCCGCTGCTCTCGTCACACATCCCTGCGCGAGTTTTCTCGAGACCATCCTCGTGCTCCAGGGAGATGGTCCAGCAGCTAGAGAGTGAGGACCCCCCGCGCGTGTGCAAGAAACAGTGCGTGTCGCATGTGATTTTGGATTTCCTGTGTGTATTGTGGTGATGGTGTAGCCACTCAATTCGCTCGCCAGTTCGCTCTCCGCTCATGTCGCCACTAGGAGGCCGTGGCCTACCGTGTCAAGCGAGCTGGCTCGAGCTCGACGGAGTAGTTGGTGTCACCTTTACCGACGACGCTGCGAACGACCCGTGCAGCCCGGAAGGCGATGTAGCTGCGACGACGTTGAGTGGCTATACCAGGCCAAATAAGTTTTGCCAGTGTTGGTGAGTGAGCCCAAGAACGCGCCCAATTTGTGCGACCCCACGCGTGTCCGAGCTTAGCTGCCTGGGTGCCCCCGTATCCTGGCCCTCATTCGCCAGTTTGATCTAACGCCCGTTACACCAGGATACGCGGACACCTAGCCATCTTGACCGCGTGCTCGCGTCACCAACGCCATGTTTGGCGCAACTGTTGTGTTTCTGGTGACGAAGGAAGCGGCTCCCGCGCGCACATAGTGAACGCCGATCAGTGGGGGAAGCCCCGCCCATCGCTATATTCGCATTCCTGACGTAAGTAAGTTTCGTGTGGAAAGTGATGTATATAGTCCCAATTTCGCTGGAACGTCGAAGTGTGATTTCGGTTTTGGAAGATTGACGAACAATTGAGAGAAATTCTGCCGCATATGGCTCCTGTAATTAGTTTTATCGGCCTGCGTGCCGTAACACGAACTTTCTGAAAGCAATAAACGCCTCTAATTTGTACTTTCATGAATCGTGAGTGAATATTCTTGTGTCCGCAGATAGCCCCGTTATTTTCAGGTACGCTCCCAAATCCTCCCCCACGGATTCGCCCCTCGTAGCGCGGGTGACCTGGCCTTGCCCCGATCCAGCCGAAAACAAATGAGTTGACGTGGGTAGGTTTAGTATTCCAGGTGACCCACCTCCCCCGTTACATGACAATCCTGTCAGGATCTCGGTTAACGCTGGTTAGCGACCTGCGAGTATCTGCGGACACAGCGCGCGCGCGTATAGATAGCGATGCGATATTACGCGGACTTAATATGCGATATTACCGAACCGACTTAACTGCGATATTACCGAACCTCGGGCCCTCGGTAAACGCCGATGATATCATCCCTCTTGCGTACGACCCCGTGCGCTAACTCCCGAATGCTCTTGGTCAAACAATGACATCTCCGCACGCTATAGTAATACCGCGTCCCTCCCCCCCCCCCCGCGTGCGCTCGGTGACTCATTTCACCCCAGCTTAGTCGTGTGGGTACTCATTAGGAACCTTTCGGCGAGTACTGTTTGAAACGCCACAGCAGGCGCTGCCGCCCCCGCGCTTCTCGGATCCACCCCGTGACTCAGTTTCCGAACGACGCGGACCATGTCGTGAGGGTACTCATTGGAAACTTCTGGACGAGTACTGTTCGAAACGCCACCGAGCGCTCTGCCACCACCGCGCGTCTCGGACCCACCACGTGACTGAACCCCCGAACGAAGTGAACCCCACCGTGGAAGTACTCGTAGGAAAGCTCTCAGCAAACGCTGTCCGAAACGCCACGGCGCGCTATGCTCCCACCACGCGCTTTAACTTCCGGACGGAGCGAACCCCGCCGTGTGGATACTCGTTGAAAAGCTTTTAGCGAATGCTGCTTGGAGAGCCACAGTGCGCTCGTGTGTAGTCACGCCTTTCTGAGTTCAGGTATTTCTCGATACAATGGCTGGTAGGAAAAAGCGAACCAAAGGGATCGTAGATCCGAATAGGCCGAAGTTAGGCCAAGAGATGCACAAATTAGGAAGACGCAAGACGAGTGCCAAAACAACTCATCGTGATGGCCTGGGACAAACCCCGACCAGCCTGACAAAGCAACAGAGTGTACAGCTGTTGCGATCCGATGTCACGGTGAAGAGAAACCGTTTGAAAATCCCACATCCACTAAGAGTCGCTGTCAGTCACACAGAGCTCAATGTCAGCCCGCTGACCAGCACTCGGAAGCGCCGAGCAGTGACGAGACCAGGCTGTGAATGTTGGACTTCGGAGATCGAATGAGGGAGCTATCGATCTAGCGTTGAGCTGCCGAGTATTTCGCCTGGTACTAGGGCCGGTAGAGGATGCAGATCGGGAGGATCGATCCTGGAGCCACTGTAGGGCGAGAATGACGCCAGTTGACGCTGATTGAAGCTGTGATGTCAATGGAGTTGTTGACGCCAAATGAGGGTCGCAGGGATCTACCCTCATCCGTGCCCACAGAGTTAGACCGCGAAGAAGGACGGTCGTTTGTCGATTCTCTTGATCGTTGCTGAGCACAAAGGGTAGGTAAGGGTCCACCCTTACTCCGCTTTGTGACCAATACAACTGTCAGGGATCATCGACTATGCACATCTGTCCTAGTCGTAGGCGAAATAGAAACAGTGAGGATCGTTTGCGGTCTACTCCAGTTTCAAACGATGAACCACGTGACCGAGAGCCAAGGAGCCTGAAGACTAACCGAAGCCTGAGTACTGCAGATTCAGTAGCGAAGGAGTCCGACGGCTGCTTAAGCCTGCGTCGAGCTGCATGTAGCCGAAAGTGGTTGGAACTGAGCGGAAGAATCAGGAGCTGAGTCGCCCGGAGGCTTGACCAAGCCTGAGAATAAGAGAACGAGGATCGTGTACACCTCCTCTCGGAATTTTCCGCCAGTATCCAAAATTTATGAGAATCCAGAGAATAGTTGCCGTGAGAGTCGCTATAGAAACTCAGCAGCTGAGGTACCTAGAGAAGGGGGCTCAAGCCTGAGAGAAAATGTAGTGTGAGAGATAGTGTGATGTCGAACTGGGAAACCGTGGGAGAGGGTGCTACATGGCTTGCGCAGGCCTAACGGAGACGGAAGTTGCAGATGAGGACCAGGTGCGAGATATTCCCCGGTAAGCCGTCAACACCACTGCTTTCCTCATGCTTTTTCCACTTCTGGAGGAAACGAAACAACTTCGCTATCAATCCAACCGTCTGACGAGGGACGCCTTGAATGAGACCGAGCTAGTCATGAGGAGTCGTTTTCCATTGACTGACGAAAGATAAAATCATTGAGGTTGGTGGTCGTGCGGACCTGGCCTTGATGTAATGGAGTGAAGTGAAGTGGAGAGGGCGAAGATCATGTGATATACCCACACGACGGTCGAAATAGCATAGACGAAGATGAAAGATGGCTAGATCTACCTTCGTTATTATTGACTCGATACACCTCGGCGAGGAATCTGCCTCGTGGGGTCGAAAGCAATCGATTTTCGAGGATATGAATCACAGCAACCTGCATGATGTTTCATTAAGAAGAACAGCCAATGGGCTGAAGATTGAGTGGATCCAGCCCTCACTTGTGTTAGTGAGGATCACGGTGATCAATCGTGGTGAACGATTTCGTTAGCTGAAGGAACAGAGGAGTCAAGCGAATGGATGCGGATGAACTCTAGGAATCTTGGGAGGATGAATACGCCAGTAGAGATATAAGTACTCCTGCTCCCTGCCAAGCTACGCCAGAAGATGTATCCAGACCTGGAATATCTTCGTAGTTAATAACCAGTTGGGATTTGATCCGAAATGAGAACTCGCATTAGATGGTATAGAGTATCGAAACCAGAACCACTGAAGAGATTGAGTTTGATGGAACGTGGATGAATCGCTTGTTAGTTGCGGAGCGAAGGGTACTGGAATTCAAGCCTGAGGCCCAGGAGTGAATTAGTTTAGAAAATTTGTACGCCAGTTGGTAAGCGAACTATGTGACTTCGGAATGACCGTGTGATACAGATCAAAGAGAAAACGCCGTAGTGTCTCGAGCCGGGAAATAGGGTTTCGATGAGATGTTCCATTAGCCGACCATGGATGGAACCAAATGTCAGAATCCTGATGAATATTGCCTAATGCAATTGCCTCAATAAGATGTGAGAGACTTCTGCGATGTTTACTGTCAAAAAGTGCGCTGGGATGGACTTTGAAATATCGCGGGTTACGCCGGAGTAATCTGCTTTGACCTCAGCAAATAGAGGACTTGTCCGAGAACTGGGCTCACTGTGGGTAACAATCCATAACGCCGAGATCAAAAGACTAACCCTCTCACACGCCGGAAAAAATTACCCATAGACCTCAACTTGTTTTGGGTACAAAAATTGAGAAAAGTATATATCGAATACATGTTTAACCTATGCATTCGAGAGAATGATCGACTGATTGAACTGTGAGTTATCGATTGAGTCGAGTCACTTGGAATTCAATTGGAAAGCGACACCCGGGACGGATAACGCCAGTATTCGATTGAACGGGATTGAGTCAAGTTGTCATCAAAATGACAGTTAATACTAGATTAGATGGAAATTGTGCGATGCGAATTGAACGATGGATCCATTATGAAGAATCCTTACCAACGTCGAGGTAGATTCAACGAGACGGCTGGATGATTCGATGGTTTGCCTCGAGAGATTGTGCAGACACGAGAGAATAATTCATTAGGAAGAGTAGAAACACCAGAATGATTCTCATCAGTCAATGGGAGAGAATTTGACAACAAGATCGAGATGCCAGGTTGGAGGAGTATGGAGTTCGCCATGCACGACAACGTCACGGAAGCCTACCGTATTATGATCATGCCTGAAGATCATGACCTCGTAATTTATTCAGGGAGATCACAAAAATTGAGAAGATCATGTCCATGAATTCCGAAACGCCATGAACACGGCGGTACAATCTGGTGCCGAAAAATTTTTGGCGTTTCAGAACTATGGACGCCACGTGACGCCAGTAAATGGATCAAGACGAAAACTTGAGGGTACAGAACTGTCCGAGAGATGTGGGTGAAGAATTGGACAGAACGATGGAGAGGTTAGATGTGCTTCGAAAGTAAGCAGTTCGTCATGACGCCGAGAGTAGAGGATCAACGAGCGAAATGATAAAGCGCCGATCGAAAAAAAAAGGTGACTATCAATGTAGGAAACCCCGAGACTAGAAGGAGGCGCTTCTGATCGAGCGCCGCGAGGACGAAAGAGTTCACCTCGGAACTAGCCCGGAAATACAAAGTTCCACTGACGATAGTGGATGTGGAGTCGCCAGTTGTTGACGTGCTTGCGGATGCCTTTGTGCAAGGTATGAGCAATGACGGGGATCGATTCCCAATCCGACCACCAGGAGAGTAACGAAGATACGCCGACAGACGACCACACCAACGCCCGGAACTACCCGCAGATTCTGGCACCGTTTCGTTAGCCAACAATGAGCTGACGACAGTAACCCTACCAAGACGGTTTTCGGTTGAACCGCAGCAGAGGGTCCAGTTCCGGAGCGGGTACACCAACCAGCCAGAAACGTCAGTGCGCCGAGAGCAGCAACGCCCAAAGGCACGATCAGGGGGGGGGGGGATTGGGCCGACCATGAGAATAATATTCGTTTTCTGAGATAAGCAGAAGCATTTTCTCTGTATCTCGACGCGTTGAATCAATTCTGATAGTTCACTCACCTTAAGGCCCTGTAGTCCCCTCGCCATCAAAAATCCCACCCGCCTAGTCCCTTTGGGAATATCTTCGATCTGCTTCGTGGCGAAGACATGATGAGAAAGACATTTTGGAAGAAATTTGATCCTTCTGGAGATGTGCTAGGTCCTTTAGCCGTGAAATGAATGACGATTGTCAAAATAGCACTAAGTTCAGTGGCGCTACATCAGCTGCATTTCATAGACCCATATGAATGGCAATGGTAGTTTCCGCGCAGTTCCCGTCCGAGGCTTGGATTACCTGGAGCACTTGTAAGGATCTCCATTGTAGGAAGTTTTGGGCTCTCCGACTTCTATCGCCTTATTTTCCTTGTGGAAATCCATATCTTCTATGATGATCGCAAAGGAACATGAAATTATGCTGAAAATTAGTGATAACGAGGAAACGACGGAGTTTTTCGGTGAATTACATAGCGGAATCTATTCAACGCATCAAAATGCAGAGAGATGGCTTTTACTCAATTCAGAACACGAATATCGTTCTCACGAATATTAATCATTGATATTATTCTGTGACAAGTATCACAGAATACGAAAACTGATATTTGCCAGAACATCAAGTTAGGAGGAGATAGAGCTGAAATTGAGAATGTCCAACGTAGGCCAGTAGAATTAGCTCGAAAGAGACGTCATTTTGGCGGTGGAAGATAGGTGCTGGTTTTATCTTCTTTCAGGTGCAGGACACCCCATAGAACCATGTCTACCACTTCCGAACAAATTTCTCTGGCCGGAAGAAATTATCAACAATGAAATACTGGAAAAACGACACTTTTCGCGGATTAATGCTCATAGCTCTGTGGGTATATTTTTGAGCGAGTTCGCTCTGGTCTCACCTTCTAGCTAATTATTGAAAACCTAGAGATTCAAAAAAAATGTATTGCTCTAGCATTTTTTTTTGTTGGAGTTACATAGGTTTAAACAGAAGAAGACGTATCATAAACAAATGGTTGTTAATCCTCCAATAGTTGGCTAATGAGGCCGAAAACTCAGACAATCGATGGTCCTCATTGAGGTTAATGAGCATACCAGATTTCATGACGATTCGTTGAATTGTTTTTGAACAACCCTATTTGTTTATGAAAAATTGTTTTTCAGGAGTAGTGGCGTAACTTTCTTATAAACAGAGATGGTGTTTTGGGAAAAATCAGGGGGATGCCTAGAAGTCTACTCTTCAGTATCCCGTTTGGAACATTATCATATCTTGTAAAGGCGATTTTCGAGAGCTAATTGTTCATAATTTCTGCACAGGCCTCTCATTGTGTATTATATAAACCTCGAAATACATCGATTAGATGAGTAGGGACCCGAAAATGGAACTAGCCAATCGCGTTTTTTTCTCAAGCTCCCCCAGATTAAAAAATGAAGCGAATTGGTCGCGTAGAACAGAAATATTGCGAAAAAACACTCGGCGCTCGATTTTGAAGTTCACTGTTTCTCACGTGCCAAGAGCCAAGCAGAGTTGATCTTTGGTGCGATTCAAAACCGAGCGCCGAGTACTTTTTCGCAATATTTCTGGTTCTACGCAACCAATTGGCTTCATTGTTTTCTCAATCTGGGGTAGCTTGGAAAAAAAACGCGATTGGCTGGTTTCATTTTCGGGTTCCCCCTCATCTAATAGATGTATTTCGAGATTTTGATACATAATGAGAGGCGTGAGCAAAAATTATAAACAATTAGCTTTAAAAAATCGCCTATACAAGATATGATCATGATTCAAACGGGATACTGAAGAGTAGACTTCTAGGTATCACCCCGATTTTCCCCAAAACACCATCTTTGTTTATGGAAAAGTTACTCCACTTCTCCTGAAAAACAACTTTTAATGAACAAATAGGGTTGTTAAAAAACGGTTCAACGAATCGTCACCAAATTTGGTATGCTTATCAACTCTAATGAGGACTATCGATTGTCTGAGTTGTTGGCCACATTAGTCAACTATTGGGGGATTAACAACCATTTGTTCATGATAGGTCTTTTTTTGTTTAAACCTATGTAACTCCAACAAAAAATATGCTAGAGCAATGAATTTATTCTCAATCTGTAGGTTTTTTCACTAGCTAGAAGGTGAGACCAGAGCAAACTCGCTCAAAGTCATACCCACAGAGCGATAGGCATTAATCCGCGAAAAGTGTCGTTTTTTCCAGTAATTCATTGTTGATAATTCCTGCCCGCCAGCAAAATTTGTTCCGTAGTGGTAGACTTGGTTCTATCGAGTGTCCTGCACCTGAAGCAAAATAGAACCAGCACCTATCTTCCACCGCCGAAGAAGAACCTGATTCTCCTGGTCTACGCAAAACAGGAGGTATGGTGAGATTAAAGTGTGTACATGGGAAAGACAAAGGGAAGATAACTGGAGGGATACTGGAGGATCTAGTAGATGGCTATGCTGTTGAAGATCAACGTTCATGGAATCCAAATATCAAGATTATAGGCATAGGAAAAGAGTACACCGCAGATGAGCTACGGGAAACAATCATAGAATAGAACTTAGAAGGTGATGAAGAACATTTAGTGATGATTAAGGAAATTATCTTCTCAGACAAGAATTGTCCTATACGAATTATGGAGGAGTTTGTGCAGTATCGTGAGGGAAAGTTGTGATGGGAAGATAACCAAGAATCAGATGGGAAATCTGTCCTATAGTCCTGTATTCTATCTGTAGTGTAGTGAGACTATCAAAATTTGAGATGATGAAAGGGTGCTCTGAGGCGACGAACGCCTGTCAAAAATTAATAGTACAAGGAATCACACAAATCCACCCAAGAATAGAGAAAATGTGATTCCTGAGGATCTGTCTACACTGGGGATTCGATTCTGGTGAGACTGAAGACTAATCCCGAACACAATCTGTGAGGATCTCAGAGCAGCAGGAAACTTTGAATGAATTTTGCATCAGCGGCACCGTGTAAAGAATGAGGTTTGAGCAGCAGTATATTTGTGGGTTTGGGGACCCCCAGGGATTTGGGATTGATCCTCTTCCTGTCACAGCTCTCTTTGCGTCTAGTCATGTGTTCGTTTACCATCATGGAGATTCTCATTCCTCGCCAATGACAAGGGAACGTATCACTTTCCGTCAATCGCAAGGATATTAGGTATTCTTCGTCAATTCTCATCCCTTTTTCATAATCAATCAAGTAAAGAAGCGGTGATGAACGTCTCTATTGCTTGGCAGAATCGGTGAGTTTTCCTGGGCTCACAGATTCGATACCAAAGCATTTCATTTCTGCTTAAAGAAGGGCGACCTCAGGAATCCTCCTTGTCAAGGGTGTGAGGAAATATGTACTGAAATATGCAAAAGCAGAATTCTTCGGATAGTGAGAGTGAGAGAAGACACAGCTGGTTGGAAGATGAAGTTCTTGCGTATTCTCTTACGGGCAAAGGTTGGATGTGTTACACTAGAACCTGTCAAGTCAGACACCATGTATGTTGCTCAACCTGGCAATTCAGACACCGTGTGATGGAACGGTGAGAGTTCAATCCCATGAATTTATTTTGTTCCTTGGCCGTAAAAAGTAAGAAGGCAGGTAAGACGAGTCAAAACAACACCGCCCCCCTCGGCGTCAGAACAAACTCCCACCCCCTCGTAGCAAGTGCACCAGTTAATCCTATGCGTGGGAACCTGGGGGGGGGGGGGAGGCCCCTCGTAGCAAGTGCACCCGCTCACCCCAAGCTTGGGAACTGAGAGGAGAGCCCATACCCCCGATAGAGGTGCACCCGTTCATATTGCGTGTAGGAACCGAGGAGAGGACCCCTCGTAGCAGGTGCAGATGCCCACCCTATGCGTAGGAACTGAGGGAAGGGCCCTCGACTTCGTAACAGGTGCACCTGTTCAACCATGTATCTTTACTCCCCCTAGAGTCTCTACTGAATAATCCACGTAAAAGTCGGAGCTAACCGTGACGCCCCATGTCTAAACATCCCCCCTGTACAGTGTACAGTATACATCTTGTGAGCCATCGCTTACCTGTTGGTTCCGTCTGAGACGTCGTAGCGAGCAGACGTGTTACTATTGATACGCGCGCGTAAAAGCAACGTAAACATTGCCATAGTGAACGTGTGTAACTGAGTGGTCTGTGCCCTGGCACAGGAAAATCTGTGCTATCACAGGTAAGCAGACTGCGGTTGCAGTTTGCTTCGCCGGGTGATTTTTTTCGCAATGGCTTCTGCAAATGGAGGCCTCACAACCCACCAAGTTCCTACCTTAAAAGTTCCTCAAGCTCCAACCTACGCCAATGCTACATCATCGAAACCTCGACCAGGAAAAGACCAAGGAATTATAATTGAATCCATTGAAGGCTACACTAACGACGACTACATAGATGGGCTTGAACTACTGATTGATCCAGCTGAAATTTGTTACATATCCAAAGTATCCGGAAATCGAGTATGCATTTTTTTAAGCACCAAGGAAACAGCAGAATTACTTACAACCAAGAATGTGCAAGTAAAAGATCATCTGCTCGCCATAAAACCGTTAATTGAGAAGAATGAAAGAGTCGTGGTCTCTCATGTCAACCCGGTCATACCAGATCAAATCATTTTGAATGCTCTTAACACACGCGGCATCAAACCCGTTTCAAATATTACCGAGCTACGAGCCAGCTCCAAGCCAGGCCGTGCTCATATACATTCGTTCCGACGGCAATTTTTCGTGAGAGAGGAAGAAGAACCGCTGATACCAGAGGCAATACAAATACACCACTATAACACCAACTATTGGATCTACTTCAGCACTGAGTTTACAAACTGTTACATTTGTAAACAGGCAGGGCACATCGCTAGAATGTGTCCGTCTCAAATCGATCTACATAACTTCGCGACTCTCAATTCAAATGGTAATACCTCACGGACAGCTGATTTCAGCAATAATATACTGCCTGATAACCAGAAGGCTGAAGGGACAGACCCGACACCAACACTAAAGAGACCTCTGGATTCTGCCTCTTCCTCAGATGCTGGGAATTCAGAGCTCCAAATTGAGCGATACGCTGAGGATATGCCGCCACCAGCAGACATTCCCTCAGCCAATGCAAGATCGAAAGTAGAAAAACCACTGCTGGAGAAAAAGAAAAGTCAAAAGAAACATATTGAGTATGAGGACTCGGAGCTGAATGAGTTTTCCAAAACCCCGCGATTATTTAATCATGAGCAATTTGATGAACTTTTTGAAAAATCCAGAGGTTGCACGGATTTTAAAGGGCCTGTGGCAAAATATACTACCGATCCTCGGGGTATCATCGACGTGATTGAGACGATTTACGATGCATCAGAGAAAGACACGAAAGGACGATTGACTCGTATGAAGAAGAAACTCGAGAAGCTGATGAGAGGAATAGAGCCTCCAGACTCTGACTCATCCCAGTGCTGAGATGGTGTCACTAGTGGAAAAAAATTTTGAGGATCCTCTTTTGGAATCCTAGAAGTGTATACTCTAAGGAAAGTGAGCTGTGTAAAGTGCTTGAGGGTGTGGATATACTGATTTGTGTGGAAAGTTGGTTGAATGCTAAAATTGAAAACTTCTATTTTGCTGGATTCAAAACTTTTCGAAAAGACAGATTACACGGGCGAGGCAAAGGTATTCTGCTACTGCTGCGCGACAACATCGCATTCAAGGAGATTGTGTCTCTGAGAAACTCAACACCATCAGCGGAATTAGCAGGTGTCACTTTAACAAACTTTAAGGATCAAATCGATATAATTACATGTTATCGATCCCCTGGTCTCACTCTCACGCAGCATGAATGGGATGCAATCGTTCAAAACGCAGACAGGACGAATCGTACGCTTTTTGTAGGTGACTTTAATGCTCATAACGTAAGTTGGAACTGTTCAAAATCTGATTTGAACGGAGAGAGATTGCTTGGCTCTGCGAACAACTGCATTTTAATATTACATAATCATGACTCGACACATCTTGATTTATATAATGGAACCACTTCTAACATCGATTTGATATTCTCCAATTCGAAGCTCGCGGGCTCCATGCAAGTTGTAGTTGAGAGTGACAGTAGAGGTTCGGATCATTTTCCCTTGTCGATCAAAATAAACACAGAGAAATTTTTGTACAGGAAATTAAGTTTCAACCTAAAATCAGTTCGGACAAACTGGGAAATTTTCGAAGAGCACCTAGAAAATAATTTTTATGAATTTTTCACTGTAGATCATGATTTTGCGACACCAGTTGAAAAGTACGAAAAATTTCTAAACGTTCTGTCTGAGGCCCTTCGTACCAGCACTCTAAAAAGGAAATTTGTTAACGACGAAATGCACAGAAATCCTGTTCCGTGGTGGAATTCCGAGTGTGAGAAAGCTAGGCGGTGCAGATTAGCCGCCTTGTTGAAATCTAAAATCACGGGCAGATTAGGAGATCGACTTGAATTTAAGCGAAAGCGCGCACTTGCTTTCAAAGTACACGAAAGAACTCGAATTGAGTCTTATAAGAATTTCATAGAAAGTGTTAACATCCGATCGAGCCAGTCACACGTTTGGGATACATGCAAAATCCTCAAAAACAAATGGAATAAAACAAAGTCTTCTCACACATCAGAACACCTTCAGCGAAGTGGTAAAATTCAAATCGCCCTAGACAAAATCAGTCCTCCCTGGAGTCCCACGGATCCAGGATTTCTTCCACATTGCGTCGAGAACGAATTTCTTGAAACTCCATTCAATTTTTCCGAGTTCAATTATGCTCTAAGTACCAAGAGAATGAAATCAAGCCCTGGTGTTGATGGAATAGATTATGAAGTATTGCAGAAGCTTCCTTTAAAGTACAAGCTGATTCTTCTTGATATTTTCAACGATCTTTTTGCGAGCGGTACCTATCCAGATCAATGGAAGAAGACCTTTGTTCCCTTCATTGACAAAGGTGATGGTGAAAGCGTACGTCCCATTGCGCTAACCTCATGCATATGCAAATTGTTTGAAACTCTAGTAAAGAATAAGCTACAGTACTTCGTTGAGACGAAAAACATTCTACCAAAATCTCAGACAGGCTTTCGCAAAGGCCAGAGCACTAGCGACAATTTAATCAATTTAACTTCACCTATACAAGATTCTTTCTCTAAGAGAAAAGATTTGTTAGCAGCTTTTTTAGACGTCAAGTGTGCCTTTGATAACGTTAACGTTGAAATTTTGATTCAGAAACTCGCTGATATCGGATGCCCTCTGAGCGTTATAAAATTCGTGAAATTCCTGACATATGAGAGAATACTATACAGTGAGGATACAAATTTGCCTCCTAGAGTAGCTCATAAAGGTGTACCTCAAGGTGGAGTGCTGAGCCCCCTTTTGTTCTGTATTTATACAGCACTGATTTTAGAAAATGTGCCGAAGAGCGTTAAAGCATCTCTGTTCGCGGATGACGTAGCTTTATGGTGTAATCACAAATTCAGCAAAAGACTCTTAGAAAAAGCTGTTAACACCGTGTCTCTAAACTTATACAAAATTGGCCTTGATACCAACCCCATCAAATCGGTATATATAGTTTTCAGCCGATACACCATCGATGAGGGTGTAGACGAAATTGTAATTGGTGATAAATCGATTCCAAATAGTACGTCAGTGTAGTTTCTGGGCCTTCATTTCGATTCAAAGCTCACGTTCAAACACCAGATTGATGAAGTTCAGGGAAAATGCTCTCGATCCTTAAACATGATCAAATTCAGTAGAGGAACCTGGTGGGGAATGAGCCCTGAAATTTTACTGACAATGGACAAGAGCTTTGTGCGCTCTATTATAGATTCCGGTAGTTTTGTCTATTTCCCGACCCAAAAAGCTTGGATTGAAAAACTAGAGAAAATACAGTACGCAGCTATAAGATTGTGTCTCGGTTATAGGAACTCGACACCTACTAATGTTTTGCTTGCAGAGTCCAAATTACCCTCGATTCTCGATAGAACCACTTTTCTATACCATTGTTACTTGCAAAAGATTCTCTCAAATCGAAATTCGAATGTTGCTACTTTGATGGAAAGTTTGATGAAGCGGATGAGTAAAAATCAAGCATTAGACCGGTGCAAACGGCTTTTTGTCACGGGCCTGAGAGAGGTCTCAAATTCCAAAGATCATATTTATAGATCTGAGAATCATCCTTTGTATGCAACAGAGTACGCCACGCTTATCCGCAAATCAAATGTAGACACAGAACTTTTCCAAACTCAAGGTCCAAATTTCAACGAAACCATTAGTGAATTACTTGACAAATACAATGCTGTAGATGTATATACACATGGCAGTAAATCACCTGACTCTGTTTCAGTCGGGAGTGCCTGTATTTGTATCCCATTGAATAGTATCACAACAAGTAGTTTGATGAATTTCGCATCGATTTATACTGCAGAGCTATTTTCCATTCTAGAAGCCATTGAGCTAGCAGTTAAGGAACCGTATAGGAATGACTTAATCTTTAGCGACTCTCTGAGCGCTCTGGTATCTTTGAAAAATATCAAAATGGATATAAAAACTAACCCGTATGTTTTTGAGATAAGAAGATTGGTACAAATGTTTTACGAAAAAACTCCAAATGGTAGCGAGATCAGGTTTTTCTGGGTACCAGCTCATAAGGGCATTGCAGGCAATGAAATTGCAGATGCCAGAGCTAAGGAAGCATCGGAGTTAGAGGCATCTGCCCTTGTTGAAATTCCATTTACAGACTTCAAACAATCGGCTAGAGAAAGAGCATATAGTAGCACTCGTGATTCACTCATCCGAGACAGTCATTTCAAAGGGAAAGAATATTTCAAATATTTTCATAGCACGACTGCTAAACCTTGGTTCGCTGGTTAAAGTCTTCCAAGAGAAATCATAAGCTCAATGAACAGATGCCGCTCAGATCACTATTCGCTCAATGCTTCCTTAGCCCGCATCAATATAGTAAACAGTCCACAATGCGAATGTGGTCATCCGTGCCAAGACCTCAACCATGTCCTGTGGCAATGTCAATTGTTTGATGCGCAACGATCAAAGCTTGTGTCAGATCTATTCCAGCAGAAACTCTACTTACCGCTTCATATTAATGTTCTCCTCGCTAACCCTACAACAAATATATGTGATATTTTGCACAAATTTTTCAAAAAACTGTAATCTGCTAATATGAATGGAACCATCACAAGATGTACATCATAGAAATAGTTGATAATATTACGCACCTGAATCGCTGATATTTTGTATAACTTGTGTAAATGAATACAGAGCAAAATAATCTCATAAGAGATTGAAATTGCACGAATAAAAAAAAATCGCTTACCTGCTGGTTTACTTTCTCTCTGGGACAGATGGTATTAGGGATGAGTGACCCGCAGTTCCATACTTCTAGTTGAGCAGCTAAGTTCATGGCAGATGTTGTACCCGCACCCACACTGAGAAACTGATATGGTTACTGTTAGTATATTTTGCAAGTTGCATCAAGTATACACGGTATCTTGCTGCCGAATGTACGGAACAGCATTGATGAGTCTACGCATATTCAACTTTAGTCTACCGTAGAGTAACGCTGAATCTCGATATACTAATAGTTAGTATACAAATAGTTACAGCAAGTGTGCATATATTAAAGATGGCGCTCCGATACTGCTGAGAAATGTTCGAATCGCGATGGCCTTGCCCGAACGACGAAAAGTTTTTAGTGCCGCCTTTGCGCGCGCTTTCGTGTGTACACAGGGACTTTGCTCCTGCTGAATCCTGCATCTACAGTGATAATTTTGAAAAAGATCACTGAAAATTGGCGGTGGAGTCGTCATTTCAGAGTAAGTTCTCATCTGCAGGGCTCTCGGCAGCCTACACAATCCTTGAAAGTAAGTATAATTCTCTAAGATCCTTGATTTTTCGTTGTGCCGGAATCGACTCTCATAACCCCAAATGAGTGACTCGTTTTTTCACTGGGCCGAGTTCATCGTCGATACAGTTTGATTTTCACACTTCTATAATCAGATGTACTTTTTCCTTCAATACTTAGTTATAATGATGAACTCTCTCATGGGCTCCCATATGCTAGAAATTTTTTCTTACCCACTAATTTGCTGTACATAGTATGAGTATACATCATGTCATTGATTTTCAATTCAGTTTTCAATTTTGTTCATAACACAAGTTCAGCTAGCGCTCTGACTCCTTCTTCATGTAATGACTGATCCTAACCTAATAATGGTCCTGATAATAATGGTCCCTCCTTCACAACCGTTCTATGTATGAAATCTTTATATCCTCACCTTTCTACAGAGAATGGAATTGATAGCATAGAAATTTGAGAAGACCTTATTGAACTCACACCTGAAAAGTTCCAAGAGTGGTTTCCCATCTTTGGTGTACAATTGAAGATTAAAAGATTGTGCAGGGGAGGAGTAGTAGGTTTCTATTTATATCTCTTACCATTTTTTATTCCATGCATGTTCTCATCATTCAATCATGACTCCATTTCAACTAAAATGCTTTGTTCGTTGCTCGACTCTTTCAATCAAGTTTGATATTTTTTTGTGATATGTAGTGTCCATAGCTTTCTCCTTTCCAAACTTGTTTTTCAACTTTCTATGATGAAATGATTGATGATCTGAAGTACATATTAACAAACCCAATTCACCAACCAATTCGCATCCAACTCACCAGACATTGTTATTGCACCTGCCCCTCAACAAGTTCAAGAAAACCGAAGCAATGGTAGCATTGCTATTGTAAGGATTGAAAATGGTCAAGAAGTAGAAGCGCTGCCTCCACAAAATCTAAATCCTGGAGATCCAAAAAAAAATCAGTACGAGTCAGATAAGCCTGAAGTTGTGAATTTTGATTTGCATGCTTTACTGGAGAGCAGTGCCTGTGGACGAGCTCTTCTTGAAATCTACAAGCATAAAAGCAAGTTTCATAGTCGAGAAGAATCAAAGCTCTGTGGGCTTATCAAGAGGCGCGATAGCGCCTCGCTGGCGAGTATGAGCAGACAAAAAATCGAGCGAGGCGCTGTGCCTTATACATATACTTTGAATTGGGGGTTTTCTAACCTCACACATTTTTCCCACCTTACTTATTTCAACTACCCGGGTGCATAAACATCTCCTGCCTCTCTATTCAGCGCTGTTTTAATACGGACTCACTGTGAGTGTCATCAATTTTCCGATTCTGACCGCTGGGACTTTTACTTCGCTTTGCCATTTTTCACCACCTCAAAAAAATTATCCATTCGATTTGTTTAGACCTCGAATGCAGCTTCGATTTGTTTAGACCTCGAACGCACAGCTTCGATTCGAGAGTTGTCGACCATTGTCGACGAGCGAGTGAGGAGGAGAGAGAGAAGATCCGTCTGCTTTGTTTACATCGCCATGCATCGCGGTGCCGCAATCTCAATTAGTGCATGCATTATTATCTTGTTTGGACAAAATAGATGCAAAATGTGTATGTTTTCATGGAAAAAGCAGCTATTGAGAGTTAGGTATTCTTAAACGCGATATATTGTGGAAACCTGTGCAAGATGTATGCTGGGATTCTTTGCCCCATCAGATCAGGAGTTTATGGATGCAACTTTGAAGTCTTGTATGTGTAATAATGTGATGCAGTACTAAATGTCTTCAGAAGAATCAAGGAGCGTTCGCCACGAGGTTTGCCAAGTACATGAGAATATGGCTTTGAGGTCCAATAAGTCACTTCATCTGCGTTAATACTTGTGACATTGCTTTCCAGGTTATTTTTTCTAAACATTCAGTCAAAAGTTGGATGGGAAGTTTCAGTGATTGATTATATGTTATTACATGCATACACTGAGTAATCTAAATGAATAGAGATTGAGCGGTCATTATCTTACTCTTGGTCTATTGATGTTACAATCCAGAGTCGATATCGCTGTGAGGACCAGACAATACATTTCATTATTTTGACTGCTTCTGGGCTGATTTTGAGTTTTATTCATTGGTGTCATCAAGTAAGAAGCTTGAGAGCTGGTATGTGACAATAAATATTGGCAAGCGGTCAAGCGCATTTGATAGAACTACCACACACTTCCACAGTCCTTCAGATCCAGATTAATAACTCTTTCATCGTCACAATCATACATGCAACTCATGGATCCATTTAGTATTACTAAAAAGTTCTAGCAGAATTATTGGTGCTCCAAGAAAGTTTGAAATCGTGTGTTGTAATTCATGAGTTGAGATGTGATGTAAAGAAGAGATTCAAGCGCTCCATAAAATGGGAATATGGGTTTCTGGACTTTATAGGAGTTGAAGCTTGAAATTCTGCTCACAACTTTTGACTATCAGGGAATCAAATATTTATATAGGGTAGCAAAACCTATGTCACTCAAATTTACTTGTCACTAAAGTTGACTTGGAGCGGCTTTTGCTCCTCTTGTATTATTCCTCAATACTATTTCACTCCAATTATTAATATCATGTTTGTAACCAGGGATATTTTAATCTCCTGGTTCTAAAACATATCTTGAACAATGAGGAATCAGGAGATTTCTAATCACAATCATAACATCCCAACTTTCACTCTGAATGAGGAATGTCTAATATTGTTCAAGCATTGATGTTATGATTGTGATGAGGAAATTTTCTAATTTCTTATAAATGAGGTGAGTTCTAGGATGAGATAAAGAGAAATGTCTCGCTCAAAAATATAGAATCAATACTTGGGTGGAATAATATTTGGGGATTTCTCAAGTATATCAAGAGCCGCTCCAAGTCAACTTGATCAAAAAGATGATCTGAGTGAAATAATTATTCATATTCTGGAGGGATATGTGATTAACAGATTCTCAAAAGCTGTGATCAGATGAGGAAGTTGATTTCTTCATTTTGATTTTCATAAGAAAGAAATTGGATCCTTCCCCCCTCAATTCACTTTTTTCAAAAGTATAACTTGGCAAGTATGAGTTTGTTCCTCAAAATCTATTGATTTTTATCAGGTTTTCACAGTAAAAATGATGATTGATTCAATTCAGCTGTATCACATAGTTTCAACTCTTGAAAGGAATGAAATCGAAGGAACTATGTCGAGTATTTTTGTAAGTTTGAGAGACCAACCATTTTCCGGAAAAAATACTTATGGCATTGTTTCAACTCGTGAAAGGAATAAAATGAATAAGAAACCATGTCGAGCGTTTTTCGAACAAGTTTGATTGTATAAGGTGATGGATTTCGGAAATTCTGCACGGTCTTTCTTATTCGTTGATTACTAAAACCAGAACTTGAATGAGGAAAATTGAAGAAGTCAAGTATAGTTGATTAAAGAATCACGCTAATTATTCTCGAAACTGTAGATTTTTCCTTGAAAATGTGGAGCGAATAATCACTCGTTGCTCTCTCAACTCTCGACATGGTTTCTTATTCATTTCATTCCTTTCACGAGTTGAAACAATGCCATAAGTATTTTTCCCGGAAAATGGTTGGTCTCTCAAACTTACAAAAATACTCGACATAGTTCCTTCGATTTCATTCCTTTCAAGAATTGAAACTATGTGATACAGCTGAATTGAATCAATCATCATTTTTACTGTGAAAACCTGATAAAAATCAATAGATTTTGAGGAACAAACTCATACTCGCCAAGTTATACTTTTGAAAAAAGTGAATTGAGGGGGAAATTGTGAATTACTTTCTAGACAAACTACCTAATACGTAAGTATTTATTTTTGAAACAAGTAAATGACTGTTGAATGCCTTTCTGAACTCAAAATTTTTGCAGGTTATTTAATAACCGTGACCTCCAATATATAGCTAAGTTGATTACTGTAGAGTTCAAGAAAGAAATGATATCTACCTATCATGTAGACCCTTTATCAGCGAAACAATCTAAAAGTAGTAAAGCTAAATTAGCAAGAGGAAGACTCGTTTATAGGTAAAGAAATGAATGGGGTATTATACGAGATGCCAACAAGTTGGATAACAGTTCAAGTGTCAACTTGGAAGTCCAAGGCACAAGCAAATCTTCCTCTGATGGTGAGTATAATTGCCACTTCTATAGTTCATCCTATTTGTATTATGAGAGCTTCCTTTGTTTAAACATTGTGAGACCTTCCGCAGACTTAGATTTGACATATTCTGTTTAATTGTATCAGTAGTTCATTCATTCGGGGAGAGGATTTTACACTCGCATGCATGACACAATAAAAGCTGTATGTTCAGAAAAACTCTGGCATCAGTGTGAAACACTAATTGTAAAGGTAAAACACAGTGACTGGCATCAGTTTAAAACACTGATGCCAGTCACTGATTGCCTGTCTATTGAAAAAAGCTATATGATACATGGAGTTTTAGTACGAAAGGAAAGATAGGCTGCGAAAGCTCTCATAAATGAATCCTGGATGTATCCATGAATGCATGTTTAGACATTGTGAGACCTTCCGCAGACTTAGATTTGACATATTCTGTTTAATTGTATCAGTAGTTCATTCATTCGGGGAGAGGATTTTACACTCGCATGCATGACACAATAAAAGCTGTATGTTCAGAAAAACTCTGGCATCAGTGTAAAACACTAATTGTAAAGGTAAAACACAGTGACTGGCATCAGTTTAAAACACTGATGCCAGTCACTGATTGCCTGTCTATTGAAAAAAGCTACATGATACATGGAGTTTTAGTACGAAAGGGAAGATAGGCTGCGAAAGCTCTTATAAATGAATCCTGAATGTATCCATGAATGCTTCTACATGGTCTCTGGAAGCTTTGATGCTGGGCTTGGGGTTTGTCATGATTTGTATCTTTGAGGAATAAATTATGACAAAACATTTATGGTTAAATTGCACTAAGTTTGCCATCAAAGTCTTTAGGGTAATACTCAAGCATTATGACTGAATACATTCAGCGGCTGAGTTTTGAGACCTTTCTTTTGATAGAGAGGCCTTCCTTCTGAAAAAAGATCTCTGTTCTTCAAGAAAAAGGTCTCAAAACTGGAAGAAAGGTCTCTCTCTTTCGAAAGAAAGGTCTCAAGACTGAGCCGCTGAATGTATTCAGTCAGAATGCTTGAGTATTATTCTGATTACTTTGATGGCAAACTAAGTGCAAGTTATCCTAATGAATTGTTCTCTAAAAATACAAATCATAATAAATCTCAAGTCCACCATCAAAGCCTCCAGAAACTATGTGTCAGCATTCACAGATACATTCAGAATTCATTTATAAAAGCTTTTGCAGCCTTTCTTCCCTTTCGCACCAAAACTTCATTCATTATCAAGTTTTTCCAATAGCCAGTGTACCCAACATGCCTCCATACGTCGATTTCAGGCATGGTACTCGTTTACCTACCCGCAAATTTGTTAAGGTTAATCATGTCAAAATATGAGGAAATAGCTACACTTTGGACCGACCCAAAATGATTTCTGTGTGTTCCGGATAGTTCAAAGTGAGTTTCTCATGCTTTGCTTTGGCACAGAAATTGCCAAGGAAATTGCGCTAAGTATAACCCGTGCCACATTTTTTGGGGTCGATTGATCTTAACATACTTTAGCGTATTCGATTTCTTCTTTCAAGACCTCTAACATGACCCCATATGCTTATTTCGGAAGGTTTTGCAGGGCGACCTTTCCACCACTGAAAACGCGTTTATCACGTCCTAATGAGCCGGGAATAGTGATTTGGATAGATGGAACATTTTTAAATGTGGTTGCGTGGATATAGAGAAGATTTTATGCATTTTGTCTTATTTGATGAACCCTTTAACGCCCAAGAAGTCACATTCATGACATCTTTTTGAGGCTCGTTATTGCATTCGAGAAAGTCATCAAAGAAAATTTTTAATAGGTCTAGTCCACGTTAACACGTTCACTGCGACGGTGAAAATGGGCATTCCGCCCTAGAGTGCGAGAGAGTACAAACGTGTGATTTTGCCCCTCCGGAATTCAAACCTTTTGAAATGCCATACGTGTTTCATCTATATACAAGATCAACATAAATTTTTGCGAGTCCCACCGGTGGGACCCGTCCAGCGCACGTGTTAAATTGTCTACAATTTGGAAATATGGTATGAAAAATTCCATTCAAGGGGATCCAAAAAAGCCACATTCAATTTTTCTCAAAGAGTACAATTTTTTTCATTGAACATCGTGTTTAGAAGAAATTTTGGCCCGCGACATCGATAGCTATGCCTTTGGAAGATCAAAAAACGTCTCATTGGGTCTTAGACTATGAATTCCATGTGTCAAAAAAATTTTAAAAGACGCGTCTTGGCCCAAGACACTTACCGGAACGGAAAGTCTTGAGACGCCTTCTCGTCGTCGTTAGGAGTTCTTAACCCTTTCGATCCCTGTTCTGGTCATGAAACAACTTCTAAAAAAATATCATATGACACGTTTTCGACGTGAGATTGTGGCTTCTTTCATAATGTGTAATCAGAATCATGACAGGATGATGGGAAAGCGAGAAAAATGCATACTTTCATCTTTTTCAAAATAAAATTCATTTCCAAATCATTATTATCGTGAAAATTGATACATCGTGGCTTGAGATATTAGAATATCAAATTTGCAGCCTTCCTTTTATCTGAAATAGCATCAAACCGGATGAGCTTTCGATAAGGTAAGTATACCCACAATTGGCTCGCTCCAAACGTTATCCTGTCCCAATGCCGAGCCTAATTCTGATTACAGACTCTAGGAAAACAGGCAATTTCACGTCGAGAAATTAAACTGTCATGTAATAACTTTTAGAAGCTATTCGATGCCCAGAATTGAGATCGATAGGGGTAAGAGAATTCAATGACCATTAAAATGCGTTTCCACAATTTTTCTTGTTTGGGTCAATATCTTGGGCCCAGATACGTCTCTTATATTTCTTTTGACCCATAGATGTGTTAGTTTAAGACTGAATGACATGTGACTCCGACCTTTCAAAGGCATAGCTATCGATTTTGGGGGGCCAAAATGCTGATTGAACACGATTTAATATGAAAAAGTTGTAATTTTTTGGCGAAAAATTGGATGTGGCTCTTCAAGATTGCCTTGAACGGAAATGTCCATCACATATTCTAAAAGTTTATGTTTTTAGGTTTATAGACAATTTTACGTCCATTCACGGTGCCCTTGAATGCAATTTAAATGAAATATTCCGTTACCAACGGGATTATTTTGGTTTCCGTTTCCGGATATCTTAAAGAATACATTCCTAAAAGAATTAAAATCTTTCGCCGAGCCGTTTTGAAGGAATGTCATTTGGAACATTTTTTGGAACTCTTATTTCCTCAATGATAATAAATGTTCTCCAAACCTAAGATTCCTTGGTCAAATGATGATCTAAATGAAAAATGATGATTCAGGAGGATGATTCGAGTAATTATGACAATGAGAATAGTTACGAGAGATTAAATCTCCAAAACTGCTGATTGTGGAGAGTCCTTTTGGGGGAAAAATTATGAAGCAGAGTCCGGATCTCAAATTGGGATTCCCATCCACATCTTGATCAAAACTACTCAAGTTACGATCAATATCAATCAACATAAATCAATATAGCATTGCTAATCATCGTTTCAACGTCATCAATCGACACAGATCGGTAAGTTGGAATACTGTTTTGCGGTCGTCTTACGACACCGTACCCCGTCTGCGGCAAATTCCTCGCGTGCTCAATCGGCGACATTTGTTGATATGGTCTACATACTCGCTCCAGACAATACTCTCAGTATACATGTATGCCAGCGAAATTCATAACAAGAGTGAATTCTGGAACTTTAGCTAATGGGTCACTCAACTAGTATCTCGCCAGCTTGTGAGCGCTTCGCATGTGTCTCTGAACCTTGTGGTGAAAAGTTTCAATTGTTATCCCAATCAATGCGTATTCATTGCTACGTTGACTGTATGCGGATTTCACAATCGTGATGACGAAGGACCATGCATTTTCTCACGAGGAGAATAGATCCAAAGTCTGTCTGTTATGTTTTCGAAAGAAGAAAATGATAGTTCCCATCAAAAATCAACTGAAAATAGATCTGGAGACAATTTTCAATCATTATCGAGAAAGCAAAAGTTCACCAAGTGCTTTGTGTGGTACGTGTAAGGTGCACGTGAGTCGAGTTAAATCTGGCAAAGAGACGATGAATATTTTGAATTCACCCAGAGTCGTGGATATGATAGTTTCCGAGTCAACCGAGAATTCGAGGTGTGATTGTGAAATCTGTGATGTTGCACGAAAAACTCTCAATTCACAGCAACAAACTACATCTAAATCAGCAGGTGAGTACTTGAAACCCTGTCAAATGGCATTGTTCCAAAATTCCATGGATTTTACGAATAGGTTTCTCATATCGACGTCCCAACATCGTGAACTTGTGGCTTCCGAAAATTTTTTTACGTACAGCCCGAGTCACGCACTAGTAATCAGCCTTTCCATCACGATGATTTTGACGTCTCGCAACTCTACCCTCGCTACCCTACATCAATATATCTCTTGATTATCGGGTTACCTATCAAAGTGGAAATACGCACAGATTGCGCTCGCGCTTCTTCAATATTTGGACGACAAATTGTACTAGGCTATTTTGCTTTGCGCGGAGTCACGCATGAAACTCAATGATCTTCTCTCGATTCATAAATGTTGCAGAAAACTGATATCAAAATGTCATAACTCTTCAGTGGGCTCAAATTCCCATTATTACAATAACCATCAACTATTTTTCCATTCATCATTGAAATTAAACCATAGTGTACTCGAATTTCCGTAGAACAACGTAAAATATTTATGTATCTCGTACCAAAAAAGCTTCTCTTTTCACTCTCGCACTGGGGAATCCTGATCCATTACGTGACGTTTTTCGTCGAGCGTAGGGGCCTTGTGAGAAGTTTTTATCGGAAATTCCACGTGCTTAACATCATTTCCAAAAAAATTGCATAAATTCGGAATGTGACGCGGTTTTGTATGAAATCTTCAAGTTTCATTGAATTTGACAAAGTTCCCGAGTGGAATTCATTCATGTCGTGAATTATATTACAGGAAATCCAGCTCTAAGCACATTGAAAAACCCCTGCCGCAAATGTCTCACTCCGGTATCCAAAGGAGTATCTCATATCTGCAATGTGCAGTCTCAAGTTGATAATCTTTCAACTTATTTGGAAAGTTGTCCCCAAAGAGTACAAGATCAAGTATTGTCCAAATTCATAAAAAATAGGACTGCAGTAGAAGAATGTCCAGAGTCACAGGAGACACTCGTCATCCGACAATCACGAGGCAAGCCACTCCATTTCATCAGAAAATCCTGCAAAGGGTCCATAAGTAAAAAGACCGCGTGTAAACGCTCAGTATCTGCAGAGGATCTTTCAAAACTGCAGATAAGCATGAATCTAAGCTCTCGCCAGACGCATGGGATCGCCTCATTTTTACGGACAGCCACACAAGATAGAAAATTTATCGAATCAGGCTCGACGATTAAGCTTATGGAGAAATCTCACCTACTCGACGATTTTTTCAGCCACGGAGAGTTTGAGTTCTTGAAGATTAATGGAAAAGAGATCTCCGAAGTGCATAGAGTTGTGGTCCATTGTATTGGTATAAGTGATTTCATAGCGTTCATAAAAGAGAAAAGGCGCACTGGAGAGTATCTTATCAAGAAGGGCTTGGACGGTGGAGGAGGATTTTTCAAAATTTGCCTCTCAATTCAGTCGGAAACATCGACAGCAGAAATTACCGGCTCAGAACGTCGGAAATTTTCTGACGGTATTGCATTCAAACAGTTCAAAGATTCTGCAGTCAAAAAGATATTCCTGTTGGCAGTAGCTCCTAAGATTCAGGAAAATTATAACAATGTTTCTACATTAATGGATGCCCTGGATCTCGAAGAGCTTGAAGGAACTATAGCTACCGATCTGAAATTAGCTAGCATCATATCCGGTATTATGCCGCAGAGCTGCACCCACCCATGCATCTGGTGTTTTGTGAATAAAGATGATCTCAACACCTGCGGTGAACTCAGAACGGTCCAAAAGAATCTGACTTACTACGAGAAGTGGGTTGCAGCTGGATCAGTGAAGAATGATGCGAAAAATTTCATGAATTGCGTGAACAGACCACTATTCAAGAGCGATCCGGACGAGACATTCCTGCAACTAATACCACCACCTCAACTGCACTTCATGCTAGGAGTGGTAAATACCATATTCTTCCATATGTACCGAGAGTTTGAGAGTGAATCTACAGCTTGGATGAAAAAATGCAACGTTGAACGAGAGATGACACATGGTAGCCCAGCTTTCAAAGGGAACTCGTGTAAAAAACTTTTGGAGAATTCCGATTTACTATGTGTTCAACCAAATTCAAGACTGGAAAAATATCAAACATCCTTCTCTGACTTCCGGGATGTTGTAAACTCGTGTTTTGGAGAGGTTCTGGATCCCGATTACAAGCTTTTCATCGCCAAGTTTCGTCAAAGCTATATGAACTTAGGAATCAGTGTGACTCCAAAGGTACACGCAGTATTTTTTCACGTCGAACAGTTCTGCGAATCGAAAAAAAGAGGATTGGGCTTCTACAGTGAGCAAGCAGTTGAGTCTGTTCACTCCGACTTCAATTCCCTCTGGGAGAAGTATAAAGTTAACGATTCGAACGAGAAATATCCCGAGAAACTTCTACGTGCAGTGTGCTCATACAATGCCTCCCACATTTGAAGAATTCATAAGTCTTTGGAAAAAGATGGAATCATTCTGTATTACAGGCTCACAGTGACTTCTTATCATGTCTCCTCATTTATCTTGTACAATGTGCATCTATATTGGCCCCAACTTGAGTAGTTTTGAATAAAATGTGGATGGGAATCCCAATTTGAGATCTGGACTCTGCTTCATAATTTTTCCCCCAAAAGGACTCCCCACAATCAGCAGTTTTGGAGATTTAATCTCTCGTAACTATTCTCATTGTCATAATTACTCGAATCATCCTCCTAAATCATCATTTTTCATCTAGATCATCATTTGACCAAGGAATCTTAGGTTTGGAGAACATTTATTATCATTGAGGAAATAAGAGTTCCAAAAAATGTTCCAAATGACATTCCTTCAAAACGGCTCGGCGAAAGATTTTAATTCTTTTAGGAATGTATTCTTCAAGATATCCGGAAACGGAAACCAAAATAATCCCGTTGGTAACGGAATATTTCATTTAAATTGCATTCAAGGGCACCGTGCATTACATGTATTGGATATTTTTATGAGAAATTTCGCGTACTCAATAACGAGCCTGAGAAAGATGCCATAAACGGGGCTTTTTGGGCATTAATGACTTATAATTCATAACGTGCAGGGCATGAATGATCCTGCAACGTTCACTCACTGTTCACTGTAGAAATGAACGAGAGACGATTCTATTCATCTTTTTTCGTGATTGGTTTATCGGGGGGTATCTTTAGAAAAATTATCCCGTGATAAGAAAGAGGGGTTGCCAATAAATATCACGTTCATCGTGAGGGGGAGAGGGTCTAAAAAGGGCAAAGTCTGTCTCACTGTAAGCTGCAGTTAGCTGACTCTGAAATCCACCGATGAGGTATTTTTCGTTAGTTTGTACCAGTGAGAATCGGTTTCGTATCTGATCTTATTATATGATGTTGAAGTTCGAAACGTTTAAAAAAACGAAACGGAAGAAAGGGTTCTCTGAGATGGTTTTGAGATCACAAATTCAAACATTCTTGTTCTCAAGAATAGTAAGCAATGTTTGGCGTAATGAACTCTAACACAGGACAGTGAATAATCTCTTAAAAAATCTTCTTCTTCTAAAATTTAACATTTTCGTTGTATTACAACTTTCAAACTTGAACATCATTCTTATCATTTCATGTCTTCAACTGCCGAGTGACGTGGACTTTTCCTATATAATTAGCATTACATGAAAATAATCAATTTGGCTATGAAACGGCATTGCTATTCTATAACTTGATAAGTATCTATGTTATCGAAATATGTAAGGAGAGTATTATCTTATAGGACTTCTCAAAATGATCAAAAAAGGTCTCGTAAGAATATTTCGAATGACCAGTCCATTTCGAATAATGAGCCATTCTCGTTGGAATATTTGGAATTTTCCAATTCTTTCGTCATGAATCATACTCCATATTTCAAATTACAAGTATATTTAGAAGAATCGGCTAATTATGTAGACCAATTTTCCTCACTTTATTCAATCAATATACGAGACTAAGTGCTACATAATCTTACAGCTTTCCTGAATATGCTTGGAATATGAAATTTGGAGTATGACTTATTGTGAAGATATTGCAAAATCCCAAATATTTGGACGATAATGCCTTATAACTCGAAATGAGCGTATTATTCGGAAAATTGACATGAGAGGTGTTGTGTAGATCCTGAGAAGTCCCACGTAAACTGAGTCTTTGCATTTTTCGGTGAAATGAATACTTATCGAGTTTTCAATGAATAGTGGCAATTTATGAACAAGTTCATCGCTTCCATCTCATCTTATTATTCAAAGAGCATGCACGTAACTCACCATTTTGAGTCATAAACCGATGCGACTAACGTCAGAATGGATCCTTACTGTGTACGAGTTCCCGATACAGGCAGAACTCTTCAGAATTTTTTGCGATTTCACATATATACGCTCAACTTCCGACTTCTGACATTTCTCATCTTGAAAGTACTAGTCCTAGCGAAGAAAATGTGCCCAGATACGTAAAGAGGTTGAGTCTAGTCGGAGCAATGATTTTTCCAAAATACGCTTGAAACGGGCCTCAGATGAGGGGGTCGAAAAACTCTACAAAAATGTTGTACTATTTGAACAGAATACTAATAGAGAGAAAGTTTCTTGGAATTTTTTCTAGACCCCCTTGTACCAGCTCTGGCTGAAATGCTCTGAAATGACTCATACGCTTCAATTTAGATTTGTGGCAAGGATAATTCAATCCTGAAACTCCAGAATTATCCGAAATCCGCAAATACCATAATGCTGCGCCTTAATCTTTGGCAGAAAAACTAATGCGATTGTAGGTTAAGGGAACCGAATAAAGCTTAGAGAGCACTCTTAAGGTCTCATTCAATATTTACACGCTGTCCTGTATATTCTTTTACATGGTCCTAGGAAATTTGCAACACTCATTGAATCCTTGCAGAAAGCTCGACTCGTCACCCTAACCTCTCGTCAATTACGCGCATTGCAACCGCCTAGCAATTTTTTTCGAAATTCCAGATTATGATGGTAACGAAGCAAAAGTCATTCTCCAATGTGGAGACAATGATGAAGATGAGGCTGAAACGATAAGACTGTGGAAGTTAGCACATGGTTTGAGGATAGAAGAAATTCGTACACTGAGAGAAGAATATAGTAGTGTGTACTTTAATATAGTACCTGGTACTATACGTAAAGTAACTTCCGTGCCTACTCTACACAGTGTAACCCGTACTGTCCATAAAGTACCCAGTACTTCATGGAGAGTAGGCACGTTTGTGGTATCTAAATATGGGTTTAGAGACATACATGTCGTCTCAATGTAAATATACTAACAATTATGTAATGTTTTGATAGTTTTGAATGCTGGAATTATCCATCCGACTCATTGCAATCTTTTATTTTGATGAAGACGCGTCTTGAATCCAGGTTCGGACAGGTTATGTGAGGTTATGAGCCGCGCATCGGGATATGTAAACACGATGTGGAAGTAAACAGTGAGCGCTCCGAACTTTCCATATAGTACCCAGTACTTTATCGCGACTAGGCGCTACACTTCGATAGTTGTCGCATATACTTCACGCATATAGTACCCCGGGCTATATATTTCTCTCAGTGTAATCTTCTGGAGAGAACGTTTCCACTCATAGTAAAAGATTGGCCTAGTTTGGGACTCGACATATTTCAAAAGCTGGTGAGTTTGAATTGTCACATCAGACTCTCATACTTTGAACCGATATCACCTGTGCAGCTTGTTTGAGTGGAGTATGTACTTTTAAAAACCGTTCTACGTCTCAAAAAGATGTATGATTTTGAGTTCTTGAATAATAACGTCAAGAACAGATTCGTGATGATACCAATAAGTCGGAAACTCGAAAGATACCACTTGATAGTCAATGGCTTTTTGGACTTTTCCGATATCCCACAAGTAATTCTCGCTTGATATCTCACACTTCAGAACTTGATTAGTGGAGAACTTCGTTTGGAATTTCACCTGTAAAATCCACAGATTAAATCTGCATGTAATCTTATTTTATATGTTACTGGGGAATCAAATATAGATTCCAACGTGACCTAAGGATCTTCCTCTTTAGATCTAGCTTACACAATGACCCCTATTCTCTTATTTGGCTCGCAATATTCCAAATACTTTTCATCATCTTTGATTATAAATCTTGAAATAAATGAGAATGCCATTGCTTGAAAACTGAAAAGTTGTAGTGAATCAGCAATTTGAGTTTCAGGTTGACTTTGACTGCAAGTCTTTTTATTCGATTGGATATGAACACTTCTGCACAAATTGGGACAATATTTATATTGCAGTTTTGAGCTCATTTGAAGGAAAAATAGAAAGTTCTCAGAGCATTCTCTCGGAAAGCTTCCTGGCAGAACCCTCAGCTGGTAAGAATTTTCGATGCAAACCATGTGTCTTCATATCGTCTTGGATCCTGTTCATTGTGACTCTTCTTTGCATTACTTTCAGATCTTCGCTAGTTTATCGAGCTACCTTGGTTGTGCCACTTTTTCCCTCCTCAGAGCAACGTAGCTGTGGTAAAAAACCGGGAGTGGGAGGTGCAAATGACCAAGCAGCTCCTACCCGAGGTACTGCTAAAACTAAGAAACAGAAGTGCTGGAGACCTACTGCTTCCGAGTCTCAAGAAGCAATCGTTATTCTTGCTGAGATGGGTAATTATTGCGAGAAGTATTTCTAATTTTCCCTCAGAATCTTGGTAGTGAGAATATTCCTGTCATTTTAGGAAGAAGATCAAATAGACGAGTGCATCCGGAGTAAAATTGCTAAACTTGCAGAGTTTAAACTAGACCTTCGACCATTCATTGTTGTTGTTGGTCCTGACGATGCAACAATTCAGAAAGTATTCATTGTTTTGACTGAGACGCTGAGACATGAGGTGGCATCTTTTTCGCAAGCATTGTATTCATTATTCCAGGTGTACATAGTGTATGAACTACCGTATCCAGTCGAAAGTGAATTATTTTGCTACTTAGTTCAATGGCAGATTTTTGGAATTCACTTGGAATCTGACGAGAAGATTCCGTTCCGTGAAAAGATTGACAATGAATTGAAGGCTCTAACACAACGTCAATCAGTAATTACGAATCAATAGATTGAATCTGTGATGGTAATATACTAGTCTTCGCACTCAGCGATTCATGACTTGATTCAGAATATTGATTAGAAGAAATACTCTCAATATGAAGTACCAATTTTGTTCAAAGTTCTTCATCCAATTATTACTGCTTTTGGGGCATCTGAGAGAGAGCCATGTTAACGAAAAGTCATTCGTCTGTGTTCACGAAACTTGTTCGAAACAATTTTCGTTCTTAGCTTCTCTGAAGAAACATGCTCAAGTTTGTGATAGATTTTCTGCGCGGGCCAGAGGAAAAAGTAAGGGAGGTGAAGTCCCGACGGAAAAGTTTAAACTTGATAATAGTGATGTAGACAATAAGATACCCGATCCGCCTACCGATGCACAATATGACGTGCCTAATGATGGTTTCATTGAACGTAACGTCACGAACTTTATATGGAAGTTGTACAGCAAAGCCTCTATTACTAGGTCATTAATTCAAGAGAAAGTAACCGAATTTATTGACTTTGTTTACAATTTTGTAAAATCTATTTCGACTGCATTGAAATCGAGAATTCGCAGCACCTATTATCACGTCATTGATGATTGCGTGACTACTAATGTTTCGAAGAATTTGGATACTGAGAAAAAAAGAACACTTTTCGCTGAAAAAGCTAATATTCTTATCAAACCACTGAAAATCCTCTTAGGCCAAGTAAATACCAGCAAAATTGTCGATGATAAAGAAGTTTTGACCCAGAAAAAGTGTTTCACATATTTTATTCCGATGCGTAAAATCTTGAAGCATGTTCTTGAGCTACCTAATTTTCTGAAATCGGTGACCGATTACATAGAATCTGAAACCAAAAGTTGTTGTGATGGAATCTATACAAGTATATTCCAATCAAAACGTTGGAAAGAAGTAGTGAAAAATTTTGCCGGCCAAATTGTTTTGCCACTCTACATTTATTATGATGACTTTGAAATCAACAATCCTCTTTCGACAGCTGCAGGTAAATCTAAAATTGGTGGATTGTATTTTTCAATAGCTGGATTACCACCCAAGTTTTCTTCATTGTTGGAAAATGTGTTCTTGGGCCAGTTCATTTTTTCGAAGCATTTGGAACTATTCAAACATGACGTATGTTTTAGAAACCTAGTGAAGGAGTTGAAGTTTCTTGCGGAGGAAGGGATCTCAGTCCTGATAGACGGAGAGGAAATCAAAGTATATTTTATTTTGATGGGTGTGCTTGGTGACAATCTCGGTTTGAATACTTTACTAGGGTTTCAAGAGAGTTTTACGAGTGAATATTTCTGTCAAATCTGCCGAGCTACGAAAAATGCAACGTACTATCTTCGTCGCGAAATTAAAAGCCTTCTGCGAAACAAAACGAATTACTTCAGAGACTTGCTTGAATCTACTGGTGGTATAAAGAGTTCTTGCACATTCAATAAAATACCGTACTTTCACCTGATTAAAAATGTTCTTGCCGACTTGATGCATGATATCTACTTAGGAGTAGCTCGATACAACATAGCTAGAATCATTTCTCATTGCATCGAAGCTGGTTACTTCACTCTAAATAAGTTGAATACCAGATTAGAAACCTTCAAACGTTCTGAGCTCAATCGGGGTAATCCAGTAACTGAAGTCAAAGATTCTCATCTGACCAAAGGTTCCTCGACCATAACAGCGGCTGAGATGTCGTTCCTCATTTCTTATTTTGGTATTATTGTGGGTGACTTGGTTCCGACTGATGACCCCGTGTGGGGATTTTATCTCCTTTTTGTCGAAATTGTCGACATCATCACAGGTAACACTTTTACCGAAGATACTTTAGCATACCTTGCCAGCCTCATCCAGTCTCATAACGAGTTATTCTCGAAGTTATTTAAAGAGAAACTAAAGCCCAAATTTCATTTTCTCACGCATTATCCAACCATTATCAGGATGTTTGTAGCACCAAGATACTATGCACGTCAAAAATTCGAGGCATTCCATCAAGTTTCCAAGACATATGCGAGTCTTGTCACTTCGAGGGTCAACATTCTGTATACGCTTGCTGTCAAATTGCAACTGCGAATGTGTTTCAGATTTTTATCAAATAAAGGTTTGTACGATGAGGAAATATTGGGAAAAGTAGTCGGTGTTGTGCGGGAATCTAATGTTCCAGAATTTCATGGAATGAAGACTGATGTTTTGTCATTCGCAAGAATCAACGGCTCAGTGTACAAAAAGGGTTGTGCTATTTTAGTTGGAGTTGACTCTAACCATGACCCTGAAATAGCTATTATTGATGCTGTATTCAAAAGTAATTCGGGTATTTATTTTTATGCTTCAAAATGTGAGGTTGTTGGTTTAAACTATGACATATATTGTTACAAAATCAGTCCGCCGCAACAAAATCAACCAAAATTCATAATAAAATATGATAGCGATAAGTATCTTAGGCCAATGACAGTGCATCAGACGGCGGATCGGATCAATGTCATATGTATAAGAGATCTAGAGTAAGAAACAGTATTGTAAATAATAAATAAAATGACTCATTCCTGTGAAAGATTGATGTATATTCTTCTCAAAGCCTTTTTGTACTTTATTCAACAGATTCAGATTAAATAATCGGGAGAGAATTCTCTTCCACGCCGAATTTCTTGCCTCGCCATCTGAACGTTCCTTCTCAATGGAAATAACCCTACTTCAGATTAAATCATCGGAAGAGAATTTTCTTTTCATCATTCTAACCTAAAAATGCCGCTTTCAAACGCGGTTTTAGGATTCTCATGATGAAAAATCATAATTGCCCAGTGCTCGCAGGCTCATTTCGGGCGCGGAGGATTTATTTCCGTCGCTTCGCTCGGGAACTAAACTGTCCTAGCGCCCGAACTGAGCGTACGCGCCCAGGGCAATAATGTACTATTCACGCCGAATTTCCTGCCTCGCCATCTGAACGTTTCTTCTCAGTGGGAACCCTACCGTTGCACTCAAAAAATCACGGGAAAGTCCAAGTTAGCTAAGGTTTTATGAGAATTTGTTCGTGACAAAAATCTCACTTTTCTCTATTCCTCATAATATTTTAGTGTTTATACCGAAAAGTTCAAATCTTAAGGAAATCAAACGAGTTTGACTGGAATCCCGCAAAATTGCTAGCAAAAATCATTTGGGAAAGACTGAATTGCGTTTCACTTCGAAATTTATAGTCTTCATGCGAAACCGAAGTTTCACAAGTTACGGTTATTGCTTGACGTAGTCTCGTTTTCATCATTTTATCTGCATTATGATCATAATTAACGTTTGATTAGAAACAATTGTGCTTCCCAGTTTGTGCCCCACCAACGTTGATATCACCTAAAGAATGATTCAATCGACACGTAAATCCTTTCAATCTTCCGGTCATTTAACCTCGCGATTTACTGGCATAAATATCTATACCGTGCACCAGAATGTAATAACATATCGTTGCTAAAAGATTATCCATCCATCTGGATGTCCCGCATGTCATACTTTGCATTAGTAAGTTCGACATTACTCTTCACTTTACGGTACTATAGTGTAGCTTAGCGACGGTACTCACGACTGTCGCGTATACTAACTTTTAGTGTATCGAAGCTCCAGAGTGCTTTGTCGCTGTAGTCACACGTAATGTGAGTATACTATACGGCAAGATGGATACAGTCCCAGCGACTTCTAGTATACGTATACTCACAGTTACTATCGGATACTAAGGACAACCATATCGGTTTCTCAGTGCACGTGGTTCTCTATATATGAGCAGGGTTTCTACCGTCCTGGAGAATCTCAGAAACCTGGAAATTCCATGGAAAAAGTTGTCGAATCCTGAGAATTCAGGGTCGGATCCTGAATATCCTGGAAATTTCACTCGCTTGGAAAATCTTTCATGTCGGATATCAACTACTTGATGTTACCTGATTGATTCAATCGACGTGCCACTCTGTGACAGAAACGAGACTGTAAATAGCGCTGACCAAATATCTTATAACGATACGATTCTCTATAAATTTATATATATATATACGGCTTTCTCTTTTTTCTTTTGCTAGAATTAAGTATCAAGTGAATTTAGTTCTCATTCCTGAGAAATCTAATACAAAGTTGTATGATGATATTGGAATGTCTCCGTTTCTGCCTACGAGCAGAATGAAGCGTATCTGTCTATCTATCTATCTACTTTTTTGCTCATATTGCGGCGTATACTGTATTACGTGAGTTTTTCTCTGATATTTCGCTACCTTCTAACGGGAATATGACCAAAGAAAATAAGTTTCGGAATCTCTGAACTATTTTGTTTACAGAGTAACTGACTGAAGAGAATTGTGAAATCGGGCAGTTTTTCTCTGATTGAAGATCGAAATCTCGGAACTATTTTGTTCATAGAATAATTGAATAAGATTGTAAAATTAGAGGAACAATTTCGATAATGTTTTTCCAAGAACAGTGTCTAGACTCTCCTTGGCTCTCCATTCTTCAGAAAATGAGTTGTCATGATGAGTAGGGCATGCTTCATTTTTTTGATCACGAAACTACATCCTTCATATTTCCAGTTTGAGAGCTGCTCACTTGGATTGGATTTTCAGTTTTTCGTTGAGAGAATTGATTCACTGGATTAATCAAGTTTTGTTTTTCTCTCAATCAAGGAGAGCCATTATTTTTGATAATATAGACAGCTTTTGGGTCGCGCGTCAGGGGTTTTCTTAGAACTTTAGATATATGTTGTATATGATGAAAGAAGATGGAAAGCAGACAGTTGTGAGGCCCCGAAAGTCATCCTTGCGAGTTTGGCGCCCCATTTCCATTTTTAGAATTCGTCAAATCTCGGATTTTCAACGTTTTGATTGATATCTCACCGGTACCGGACTTGATGAAGAAAATTTTCCAAAACGCATTTTCGACGCAAAGAAAGCTGAACTCTCCGAGAAAGATACTTTCAGACTCGTTAGAGGTGAATACAATCTCAACTGAAATTTGACATTTTTGTCGGGTCTTCCTCAATTTTACGTCGAAACCCATCTTGACGAAATTTGGATGCGAATGGGCTTGGCCACCATAATAGTAATTCGAGTATCAGGATCATAATCATTGTGCTCAATCGTTCGTTTCCGGAGGGACGATTACTACACTAGACACTAGAATATTGGGTCAGAGATAGCGCATTGACCTTAACGTAAATTGAAACGTACAGGGACTTTTTGTGTACCATTCGACGTAGATACCAAATCCGAGCTCAGTTTTGCACTTGAGTATCAGGAATTTTTTAGAATCGCAAAATACTGAACTTCTAAGAAATTGCGTTTTGAGCGGTTTTTACTGATTTTGTGAATACATGATTTTGATGGTGCATGGTTGTAGCGGGCTTCGAGCGTGCCCGAAATATGATTTCTTACATATTTTGAACTGCTGAACACGATGACAGTGGTATGAGAGGGCTAGCATCTGTTTTGAACGAATGACAACTTGATGTTTTCGGTCGCTATCAAGAGAGTTTGTACTCTCTCGCGATAAATCTCGCATGAAATTCTCTCTTGCAAAAACGTCGATTGCTCAAGTCCAATTCGATGTAGAGAAATTTCAAAAAGAGTATCTTGAAGATGAGAAAAAATGCTAATTCTTTATGGTTCTTGATTTTTCTCGCAGCCCTTTTCAGTACCTTAAATATCTGATGTAACTTCAAGGATTCCGAAAAAAATCGTTTTTACTATATGGGCTGTGATTTGGACGCGGATAAAGATGGAATAACTCTGCAGAATGCATCTTCAAGATCGGAAAAAGTTCCATTTGCAAGGATTCTTTGATTATTTTCCACGTCAAGCAAATAAGGTGTAACGATGCGTTCTTGTTTTTCAGCCTTTCCGATCTGAATGGTCAGGAGCAGAGGGCTGATGGCGGTTCCTCATGAGGCCTAGTCTGCCGTAGCCCTTGCAACTTCACATGCTGATTCAACGAAATCTCATGATGTCAGAATTTTTGTTATCCCTGCCGTGATGTGTCATTCGATTCTGGAGACGAGAAATATTTTTTATGAGTTTTCCATCCGTACTGTGAAAATTCTCCGTCTCAAGAAGAGGTTTTTCCTCAACTTGGAGTTTGTCGTATTTGGGCTCTCCAGAATTTGACAAACCCATGATGAGATGGATGCTCCTCACTCGACAGTCGAAGTAATGATGAGGCCTAGTCTTGAGTACTGATGCTTTTAAACAATGAAGAACAGGTTCGAGATCCCATGAGACGTTAGTGGATGTGTTATGATAGATTCATTGGGTGAAAAGTGGATTTATTGATAGAAACAGTATTGGTAACGATGTTATCGATTCATTTTGAATGTATGCAACATTCAAATGGGTTTATAATCTGATCGAATAGATTCAATTGGTAAGTAGAACATCTCGGCTAACAGTAAATCTCGGTATTCAGGCTCCAGTCCATTATCATCGTTGGAAATTTTATTTGTGATGTATCCCTCGATTTCTGCTTTGTGAATAGAGCAGTACTGTTTGAATTTCGCGTAGTCCTCCAAGAGCTCGAGAGCATTCTCATCATGTTCTCCAATCTCTTTCTTCATGTATTCCACGATAAACTGGGCATGGCGATCAATTTCTGTTGTGTGCTCTTTCAGAAGAGCTAGACGAAGATCGACTAAGCGAGTCCGAAAACGCAATTCGTCGAATATCTTTGGTTGCATGGCTATTGGCGGATGTGAAAAATGTGATTCTCAGTTGTGGATGGACCATCATTCTCAACTCCACTCCGTGCTGCAACAGGTATTTCCTCATCGATCAGAAGGGACTTGGTGCCATACGTTGTAGCGGAAAAAAATCATGAGTGAGTGAGGACACCTTGTCACACTACCCAACACCCTCTGCGAGTTGATTAGGATTGCGTGAATAATTGTCCACAGTCTCAAACTTTTCTCTAAAGTTAGCCCAGCCATCGGCATCAAATGTGACAGGCTTCTGGGAATTCAACGACTTGACAACTTGTCGGAACTTTCTCGCATCGTGATCAAGACCATCCCATACTCTCTTGGAACTAGACCTGTTCAAAGCGTATGTAGTTGACAAGAATTGGGCAGTTCACTGATCTCAACATGTTCATCGCGAATTGGCAACGAAACACGGTGATGATAATAATTGTTAACTAGCTTCCGAATCTGAAGAGGAAGTGAACGATCTGACGCTTGTCGCAAGACTGAGACTTCAGGATTGCGAAAGCTCCGTGCACTGCCTGCACGAAGCCCCTCACTTGGTACGATTGGAATGGAAGGGGATCAAGGTTGTTTATTACAATGGTCCTCTGCTCCAAAGTACCCGAGCTCGAGCCCACTTGCAACTGCTGACCGCCATCCAGTCGGTTTTTGTTCACGGGTACTAGCTCCTCGTTATAGAAGAACCCATCTATGATACCATCATCGAAACCAATTATTTCATGGATATAGGTATCCTCCTCACGTGAGACTTTGGGAATTCTAAACATTTCATCAGTGTAGCTCTTCTCGAACCCTTCCTTGAAGGCTCCCTCGTATCTACTGACCCTTATGAGATTACCGAACTTATATTTAGGAGAAATAGCCACACCGCAGCGCTTACGTTACGATAACCAGCTCTCCTATATATTGGCTCGCACTCGGGACGCATTGTACAGGTTTGACATTACTTGGCCTACTTTGTATAGAGGTTACACACTTGCATATGCAATATGCAATACTCTTGCATGATCATAACCAGAAAGTATGACCATCTAGTTCTGATACCATGCACACAACTGGAAATTCAACCACTCCATTCAGACTCTTCCTCGTGGCAGGTAGGGAGGGGCGAACTATTTCCACCACTCTTCTTTTCGGATGGGACAGAGTAATGGGTCCGATTAGGCTCAGTCGTTTTGGCGGATTCCTCCTAGGACCGATCGATTTCTTAGCATTCTCCAGCATATCAGATTCCCAACCAAATGCACGGGGGTAGCTGATGGACCTATGAATTGAGCAATCTCGAGATGTTCAACTGGTACTTCACCTCTCTCGTTACCTTTCGCCACCACGTTGACGAATAACTATGTCTTATCGGATGGGGGAATCTAACGTCCTTCTATAATCACATTCTTCTTAGCATTCCATCTGAACCTATTTGGTTCGGAAGTTTGCCAGTGTCGCAGTAAATTTCGAGCTTTTCCTCAATGAGTTGAAGGTGAATCCTCGATGATTGAGTCTTCGATCATGTGAGATGGTGTGTTATCTTCGATTGAGTTAGCGTTGTTGTAGCCAGTAAGACCAAACAGTTCTACATCCTTCTCATTTTCTCTGAAAATCGAGTATCACCGCAATATCCGCAAGTATCTTCCACATTCTCCAAGCTCGTCAGTAATATTTCCTGAGTTCAGTATGTCATACAGTACCGTGCAAAAATTCCTGAACGGGGGTTCGAAATCCTGTCTTGCAAAAACGTCGATTACTCGAGCCCAGATTAACGTAGAGGAATTTTGAAAAAAGCATCCTAAAAATGAGAAAAAATGCTAACTTTGGATGGTTTTCGATTTCTCTCTCAGCCCTTTTTGGTACCTCAAATAGCTGATGTAATTCCAAAGATTTCGAGAAAAAAACCGTTTTTACTCTATCGGCTGTAGTTTGGACGCGGATAAAGATAGAACAATTTTGCAAAAAGCATCTTGAAGAGCGGAAAAATGCCATTTGCAATGATTTTTCGATCATTTTTGACGTCGTATGAATACGAGTGTGAGAGCTCTCAAAGTAGCCAAAACCGTAGTTTTTTTTGCCATTTTTTGCTGTTTTTACACGTATTTCATTGAAAATCCGAGAATCTGGCTAATTTGAGAGCTCTCACACTCTTATTCACACGACGTAAAAAATGATCGAGAAATCATTGCGAAAGGCATTTTTTCCGCTCTTCAAGATGCTTTTTGCAAAATTGTTCTATCTTTATCCGCGCCCAAATTACATCCAATAGAGTAAAAACGGTTTCTTTCTCGAAATCCTTGAAATTACATCAGCTATTTGAGGTACCAAGAAGGGCTGAAAGAAAAATCGAAGACCATTAAAAGTTAGCATTTTTTCTCATCTTCAAGATACTCTTTTCAAAATTCCTCTCCCTTGATCTGGGCTCGAGCAATCGACTTTTTTGCAAGAGAGGATTTCATACCCCCGTTCAGGAATTTTTGCACGGTACTGTACATCTCCGCATGGAGTCTGGTCAGATTGTTACCCGCAGTCTGTAACGAATTAGCACCTACTTTGTCTTGAATACGAGCAGTTAGTGCACTGTCAGAGGGAGGGCCAGCTTACTACCGTGCAAAATCCTCCTCAGGTACAATAACCATCTCCCGGTATGTTTCACTGTGCTCACCCTTTTTCCTTCCCAATGATATTCGGAACGATAGCGCTCAGCACATTCGATAGAAGAATAGGCAGAAACGCACCTCTATAAGGCACGTTTCTTCTTGATTGTTCAAGCACTTTGTCGAGTCTTCGTTGATGAGTGGCGTGTCAAAAAAGCGTTCAATTCGGAATGTCAGCCCTGACTCTGGCGCCACCACCGGGTATTTTGCGAGCTGTCCAACTGCCAACATCTGGCGTGCAAACTTCAGCGCGCTACTGGAACTGTATGTAAACAGAGTCGGTGAAATGTCTGTTTTCAAGTATCTGACAATAGAAATAAATTTTGATGTTCATTTCTGTTATCTAGTACTTGAATCGATACATTTTGCTGACTTTGCTCATACAGTTCCAGTAGCGCCCTCAGATGTTGGCAGTCGGACAGTTCGCAAAATACCCGGTGATGGCGCCAAAGCCAGGCCTGACAGCCTGACACCTCGAATAGGGCTACATGTTTCTTTGAGGAAGAGCCTCTCGAATACTAGGACGATTCGCGCGATGCTGACTTAGCCATAGTAGTCGCACCGATACCGTCTCCCTCTTGCATCATCCAACAGATTATATCGATGTTGCGCCGATTTTTGGAATCTATACATGATGCACAGGATCATCAGGAACAAAATCAGTACGGGAACAAAATCCACCCGGTGATCCTTGACGTGAATCCAGTTGAACATAGCCGTGTGGAGCCCTAGACACGTCAGCGTGAGCTCCCACGATGAATCTCGAGCCCTCCCGATGAATTCGGCAGTCGACATGCTGTGCTTGTGCTTGATCCCGAGGGTTCTTGAACATCACCAGATATTTTTTTATCCGACCAAAGATCTAGCTGATTTCCACGTCTGTTGGACACATTCTGCGTATTTAAGAATACACTGATGTTTTCATGGTGCCACCCGAGAGTGAATGAATCAGATACCCCGTGACTCTTGAACTCAAGCATGAGAGATCATCGATAACGATTGACTTGCTTCTGTCACTATCGTTCGGGTAGTTGCTGAGTTGTGGTATTCCTTCTCTGAATTCGATGTGTTCCCCATCTTGTAGTTTAAAGAGTGTCTCATAGCCATTTTAGCACTCTGCATAGTAAGATAACACTCTGTCGAATGCGGTATCTCCCATGAACGGCAGGTGCTGAATGTAGCGTCTAATCTACGACGACTTACCACACATGGTAGGCCCCGTTAAAATGGCTGTGAATGGATGCCAATACTCTGTATCCATTGCGCTCACTAACCGTTCCACAGATATCTCATCAGTCTCTCACCTAACTCTGATGGTATCACGCCACTATAAGGACAAAAAACCTGGGGCGTGGTGGCGAAGAAACGTCATTTCCCCGCAGCGTGAGCGCTTCCATGAACTCATACCACGCGCGCGTGTCGGGTGTGAGCTGATACTCGCCGTTGTGAGCTGATACACGGCGCACACTCGTCAACATTATACGAAAATGGAGACAATTATCGTTACCCTGGAAACGTGTGATTTCGGGATGTTTTGAGGTGAGAAATTTGAGGTTCTGACGTGAAGAATCTCAATCCTTCTCCCTCGAGGGGCCTCCTCAACTCATACGCTGGCGACTGGGGAAAACCGCAAAAATACTTAAAAAAATACGAGAGAAACTGAGGGAGCAAGAAGAGGGAAGTATAAGGAAAGAGTATTGGAAAGATATACAGAACGGTAGTATAGACGAGAAAAGAAAAGAGGAGAGGAGAAATTGGCTGAGGGAAAGAGGATGGTGAGAACCAGAGCTACAAACGAGGATAGAAGTAGGGAACATCAACTACAGGGAGCTAGAACAAATAAAAGCAGATGGAGATAGACAAAGAGCGATAGCCAAAGTAGGAGAATCGGAGTACTGCAAAGAATTTAAAGGATGGCTTTTGGAATACGAAGAAGGTACGTCGTATATCAACTCAAAAGAGGGAAGCATCAGCAACTATAGAGAAATGATAGCTGGAATCAGACTTGGAAACGAGATGAGAGCGAACAAGTATTGGTTGGAATAAGAGAAGAAAACGTGCAGACTGTGCAATAAGGGAAGAGAATCGGCGAAGCACATCTTCGAGGAATGCGATGGAACTGTCAAAAGGGGAAACTGGAAAGAGGCAATGAGCATAAAGGGAAAAAGATTACGATGGCTGAAGGAAATAGAGTGGAAGAGGAATAGGGAAAAGAACGGATCAAATGAAAGAGAAGAGGGAGATACTTCCACTCTACAAGGCACAAATGTGGATCAACCATGAAGAAAGCAGAGATGTGAATCAGCCATGAGGACAGCAGGGAGAAAATGAAGAGGAGCAAAGAGAAAGTGTTAGAAACACGTGGAGGTGAGGAGCCGAGGAAAAGAGAAGAGAAATGAAAAATAAAAGAACATGATGGATCAAGACAAGATTGAGTTGAGACAGGAAGTGAAAAAATTAAAGAAGAGAATGGAGAGATTGGAAAGTCTATGGTTGGAGCATGATGAAACATGTAACGGGGAGAATTTTTGCAAGGGGATGTTTACCTGAAAAGCTGAACCCACCCACGTCACCTCACTTATTTTAGGCCGGATCAGGTTAGGGCCAGGTACCCCGCGCCACGGAGGGCGGGACGGCGGGGAAAAATGGGAGCACCTGGAAATCGCGAAAACTATATGCTGCGGACACTTTCATGTAATCTCATCTGGATCGGAAAAATACACGTGATTTTCGTCCGAAAATACGAAAGATACGATTTATTGCTATGAGTACTTCATGTCACGAATCGCAGGTCGATAAACCTGATTACAGCGCCACCTATGGCGTGAATGTTCCTCAAATGTTCGTCGAAATTTTCAATGTTCAATATCTCATGATCGCTAGAACTCACTTGTAGCGGAAATGCCCATATACACAATAGTCAGAATTCACTTCACTTGGTTACCGCAGAAATGCCCATATATCCAATTGGCAGGGCTAACTCGAGAGGGGAGCAGACTATCCCCACGCGGCGGGCCCGTATCTCTCCAACTCTCCGCGCCTTCGTTTCCGGAAGTTGGAGCTGCTACGCGAAAATGGCCGCTCCAACGACCCGCGTGGCCTACATGGCCAAATCGAGTATGCTGACCTGGACGCGGGGAGTTGGGTGGACCGGTGACGACGTGGTGAGGCGGCGGATCGCCCATGGACGAGAAGAGCTGACCACGTCGCCAAGCTGGGGATAGACTGCCCGGTAGCTAGCCTTCGCGACACGACTCTCCGAAAATGAGGGCAACGATAAGGGCAAGCGTGCACTGGGGAGACATCTTACCACTCACCGCGTCCGTCGGCGTCGTCCGGGTGCACGCCGAAATGAACTGCACTGCTGCCGATGCTGCACTTGATACTGCTGCGTATTGCAGCTCTCTCTCTCTCTATCTCGCTCTCGCACGTTGTCTCTGGTCGCCCGGGCAGGGTCACCCTCCAGGGTACGGATGCCCTGGGCGAGGTGTGATCGTGTGTGGCACCCGCGTATCCAGCGGCTGCTGGTACAAGTCTGGGTCACTCACCACTGGTCACTCATAGTCACTCTAGACCACCCGCGGCGCGATCACTGGGCCCTTACTGGGCAAACTCCTGGGGCACGCACGCGGCGAATTATAAATGCAACCGGTGTACAGGGAGGTCTGCTACAGGCGGCTGCCATCCCAAGATAACCGGCCGGCGACGCGCAGCGCGGCTTCCCCGCGCGAGCGCCACGCCACCCGTCTGAATGGGCCGGCAAGTGCTGCCACCAAATCGGTGGCGGGAGTTGTTGGCCCGTTCGGAAGTTGCCTGTAGTCTCCTCCTCTCGCCACCTCAGGTAAACCTCGGAGGAAAAGTTGGACATAAGAGATTAGTCCTAAATTCACTTTGCCCGAGGTGACGACGAGGGTTTGACGAGAGGAGACGAAAAGCGTGCTACAACGTCCACGTTGCAAACAGTAAGAGATTGGGAAAGAAAGCAAGAAGGAGAAGAAGAGAGGTTAGAAGACTACAGTGATCCAGAGCTTCAGGAAGAGGAAATAAACATCAACGAGAAAAACGAGCCGGATAATGAGTTAAAAGGAAGAGAAAACTAAGAAGAGGCGATGAAAATGGAAACAGAGAACGACCAAAGAAACATCAAAGGGAAGATAAGGTTAGTGGTAAAAAAGGGATTGCATGAAACGGCAGATACGTGGAATCATGGATAAAGGAAACAACAGCTGAAGATTTTGAGAAATGGAAAATAGAAGCCCTGAGCAAGAAAGGACTCAACAAAGCTCACGGAGCATGGGTGATCAAGACAGATAGCAGGAAAATAGAAGAGAAGCTCTTGGGAGTAATGCGAGAGAAGGGTGAGGAGGGATTCATTGTAGGAAGATTCTTGAATGCAGCTGAGAGATGAGAAAGAAGAGAAGAAGAGAGAGGAGTGCAAAGGATGATAGAAAGAGGATACAAGGTAAATTCTACCAGGAGAGGCATCAGAGTCTACGAGCACGTAGCCTGTTACGAGATGGAGTGGAGCAAAAGAATAAACAGATTTGTGAAAGCAAAGAAGTAAAAGAGGAGCAGTAACAAAAAGAGAAAAGAAAGGTGAAGGGAAGGAAGGAGGAGGAAAAGGGGAAGGAGCAAGAGAAATGGATAACAAAAACATGCAACGGAGTAGCAAAAGAGGAGAATATTAAGTTTTAAGTTGAATTGTAATTTATCTCTGCAAGCAAAAGAGAGAAAGACATTTATTTTATTCTTGATACTGAGCAACTTAAGTAGAAGGAAATCATGATACCAATAATGAGTTAAGTTATTACAGAGATTAGATTTAAGTCAAAGTAAGTGTAAGATTCAAAATAACCGTAAAGGTTAAATGAACGTTACATACTGAAAGAACACCAGTTTTAAGGATGCAACTCAGAGGGGGAGCAATTGACGCAAATTTTCATGAGGAACAAAGATGTAATATTTTTGAATACAAATTTAGTGGTATACCTGGTTTTCACAAAAATGCCATTTTTCGGGGTTGTTGGCCATTCTCATGGCTTTTCTGGCAAGTTTCCGGAATTTTGACCTCGGCAATCGAAGAAGTGGGAAATTTTACGTCAAAATCCTGAACGTCTGATTTCCTATCATTTAGAGAATTTGTAGTTCCAAGTTATTGCCTATTATTCTGATGTTTCTGTGCCATGCATGCTCCCTCATTCTCTTTCGCTTCAGCGAAGCAGAAATCTCGGTCCCATAACATCGAATATTTCCATCTAATTATTGGATATTCGACCCACAATTACCCGGATGCTCGTACTGAAAATTCTATCGGGGAAGGGGGGGGGGGGGAATCGACCCCAAAACCCCTGAAGGCAGATTGACCCGCGAATGCCCGGATGCTCGGATCCAAAATTCTGTCGAGAGAGAAATCAACCCCGGAATCTAGGAAGGTAAATCAACCCGCAAATGCCCGGATACTCGTACCGGAAATTCTATCGGGGGCGAAAATCAAACGCAAATCCTAGGAAGGCAAATTAAGCCGCCATTGCCCGAATACTCGCATCGAAAGTTCTGTCGGGGGAGAAAATCAAACCCGAATCCTAGGAAGGCAAATTAACCCGCCATTGCCCGAATACTCAGAACAAGAATTCTGTCGGGGGGAAAAACAACCCCAAAACCTAGGAAAGCAAATTAACCCGCAAATGCCCGGATACTCGTACCGAAAATTCTGTCGGGGGAGAAAATCAAACCCAAATCCTAGGAAGGCAAATTAACCAGCCATTGCCCGAATACTCAGAACAAGAATTCTGTCGGGGGAAAAAACAACCTCAAAACCTGGGAAAGCGAATTAACCCGCAAATGCCCGGATACTCAGAGAAAGAATTCTGTCGGGGGAAAAAACAACCCCAAAACCTAGGCCTTCCAGTTTTGAAATGTACCATAGTTCACTTCAACCTCAGAACATGATAAAAGCTCTTCTTTGAAGATAGTTTGATCGGTCCCCACTTATGTATCAACAGAGTCATGGATAAGCATGGGTCGAAGTTTGAATGTACCACTTGATGAGTTTATGAAGATCAGAAGCAATCATCAGGCTGTGTTTACTATGATATTGTTGTCATGAAGGAATTTAAGTGATGCCCTCAGCTAATTTTCTGATATTTCAACAATTTGTCAGTGGGGATCAAGCCTTTTGTGTGATGATAATACATCCAAAATCTATAGTCTGGCATACTCATTCACTTCCTTTCTGGCTTATTTGACGGTATAGAAATGATAGCAAACCAGAGGAACTACCCAAGACTTAAAGAAGGGAACAATTAGTATCATCAAATGGCTCCACCCGCTTATCTTGGAGAAAGCTCCTTCTTCCACACAATGATTTCCCAACCTTAAAACATTTTTGTGCGCATCAGATCTTAATGAACATGCCTTAAATGTTTTTTACACATTATTTGGAGTATTTGGAATAGAAGTTACTCATTCTGCTAAAAAGATTGACAACCCTGACTATATGTGCAGAACTTGTATTCAGTAGAATGGGTGTTTTTCATTGTTTTATAGGCTTGAAATTCTGGCGTAAAAGTAATTGCTTGCCAATAATGGGGGGAACATTGTATCACTAGCAGAATAAGTAACTCCTCTTGGATATGCTGTGTGCTATATGAGGGTTTCCACGGAACTTTTAACTTTCGTGTTACTGCAGTGTTCCAGGAGTATTTTAAACTATTCTGAGTGTGCAGGAGTGGCATTTTATAGTATTCGGCATCATTCAATATGGACTACATTCTTTTTTGTTGAAACGAGTCCTAATTTGTCAATAGCAGACCGCAAAATATGATTTTTGGGTAGTTTACGAACGTACCAACGCGATTTTTTGAATTGGTGAGGCTGTAACTAAAATATCTATGTCTCAACTACTTCGGTGGGATGATATATTCATCTACTAATCTCATATTTTGAGAAAATTTTTGATTCAGAGGAGTGCGCTGATTTGGCTATGATATTAGCTCTCATTTATCGATGTATCCGAGTTTTGTGGGAAGACTTTTTCTGGCATTTGTCTACGAAAATGATGAAATACCTTGTGCGAAACGGAGAATTTAGCAATGAGTTTTCGAAGTTAAAAAAGAGACGAATCGAATCCCGTTTGTTATACAAGTTGAACATTTGGTCTCGTCGATCTTGAAGGACGGACACATTTTTTCAATTCAATAATAAAATTTATCAACAAATTTTTGGTAGTCCGATGGGATCACCCATTTCTCCACTTTTCGCAGACATTGTTATGGATGACTTGGAAACTTCATGTTTACGTAAATTGAAAAATGATCACGATTGTACTCCTCTATTCTATCATAGATATGTCGATGACACTCTAATGTGTGTGAAGAAAGAACAGGTAGATGTAGTCTTCAATATTTTCAACAGCTACAATGAGCATTTACAGTTCACACATGAGATTGAAAACAATAATACCATCAATTTCCTTGACATATCTCTGATCCGAGAGGATGAGAAAATCATCACCAATTGGTATAAAAAGCCAACGTCATCAGGCAGGATCTTGAATTTCAAATCCAATCATACCATGAATCAAAAGAGGAACATAGTGTTCAATTCAGTCGACAGAGCCACGTCACTTTCAAAAAAAGAAAAAAAAAAGAAAAAAAAAGAAAAGAAGGAGAAAAAAACCGTCCTTCAAGATCGACGAGACCAAATGTTCAACTTGTATATCAACCATCAAGGACGAAAAAATCTACCAAAATCACTTACGAATCCCGTTTGGTTTGTGAGTGTGCGTTGATCCGGATAAATTTCATGAAACTCCAAAGCTCCCAGAGTTATCGCGCCACTGGCTTTGAAAATGGTCATTTTTCGATGTCATACTCAGGAAACGCGAAGCACAGGGTTGGAACGTTGTGCTCTTTTTTCTCCATCACAAAAAGGATATAACCGCACTGTTTCAAGTTGCAATTGTCGATCGGTATTTCTGTGAGAAGCTGAGGAGAAATATTTGAATCCGGATGGTAAGCTAAATAAGCCTCTAAATGTGATGGTATCGCGATTCTCTTGATTTTTGCATAGTATAAGGCTGGAATATGAATAAAATAACACCACAGTGTATTCTAGAAATTGAAATGAGACTCATAGCTCTTGACTCGATTTTGTAAATTCACATCGAATTTCGGAGAAACCGATGATGAAATTCATCTTGAGGTCAAGTCAGGCAAAATATAATCCGTATCGATCGTCTAGACAATGTTTTGAATCGAATCTATTCGATTGAAGTTGATTCACGAATGTTTCAAGTGTGAAATTCCGTACATGTCGTTCTGGATCAGATACCTCGGCTTGGAAGAGAGTGGCACCACTTCTTTCACATGTTTTCAAGGTCTAAGAATCACATGAAACCCATTTCGAACGTGTGCGATAAGAGATTTTTTTTATCCCAGAGGGTCAATAGTTAAAAGTTCCATGGAAAAGGCGGATAGGTCATAGTACACTAGGCAAGCGTAATCGATGTGAGGCATGATCAAGGCACTCACAAGCAACTTTTTCATTTCTGTTGTCAAGAAATTCCCACGACGACGCAATCTATGTAATACTCCATGCGCTTTGGAGCAAATACTTGACACATGAGCATTCCATGAAAGATCTTTGGAGAAGATTACTCCTAGGTTCTTTACCGATTCCAGTAATGGTATTGTGTGTCCATCAACACTGATAGGCGGTAGGCTGTTAACATCAACCCTCATGTGATACTGAACTGAGGCAGTCAAGATTCCTTTCGTCTTTGGAATATTCAAAGTAAGTTTGAAGTCTTGGGCCCATTCTACTATACGAGAAGAATCATCATCAAGCTTCACAATCATCTCAGGCAATTCGGAAGGTCTCCCTTGAATATATATTTGAAGATCATCAGCAAAAAGCATACCTTTGCAATGACGCAAAATTCGGATGATCGGATCAATGAATATGAAAAAAATAATACGACCTGGGTTAGAGCCTTGCGGGAAACCTGAAGAACTAAGTTCAAACTCTGAGGTATTACCATCCTCGTCAATAACCGATTGAAGTCTGCCACTTAAGTAAGAAGGAACCACTTGATTGTTTCATTAGAAAAATTCAACTGTTCCATCCTGCGCAACAATAGTTCATGATCGACACTATTAAAAGCGGTTTTGAAGTCAAACAGAATTTGAAGTGTAACTAAACCATTCTCAATTCCTAGGCGAATGTCTTCTGGAATTTCCAGTAGAGCAGTTTGCGTGCTGAAATTAGCACGAAATCCCGATTGAAAATCGGACAGAATTAGATGTTGCTCGAGATGCTCGACTAGCTGCCCAGTTATCAAGGTATCGAAGACTTTGGCAAAGTGAGGTAAGTTTGAAATGGGCCTCGTATCAGATGGTGACTTGGGGCAAGGGATTTTACTCAGAGGGATAATCAGTGACTTTTTCCAAGCTTCAGGGTACTGACAGGTTTCAATTGATAAATTGAACAGATTGACAAACTAAGGAACAAATGAAGATAGTACAGACTTAGAATTCCGAAGGGACAACCCATCACAACTCTGCCCTCTAGATTTTGGTAGATAGCTCAACATCGCCTCATATACTTGTAGACCATCAACATGCTTCAAAGAGAATATGGGGAACTCGCACTCGCTACTACTTTCAATAATTGACAGCGAGGACTCAAGGGGGCAAATTGGGTGCCGGATGGATATTTCAGAGTAGAATTGATTCAATTCTTGCGCGGAGAAATACTCAAGGGGAGACTTGTTTGTGTCCCGAGATAAGCCAAGTTTTCGTAAAACATCCCAGTAGCCCGATTTTCCAGTAGTTTCTGATAAGGACTTGAGGTAGTACCCGCACTTTCAAATAAATATGTTTCGCGTCGCAAGAGTTAGCTAGAATCGAAGCTGAAACTCTGAGTTTCCCATATCTACCAAGGGAAAAGGAGGTTGCCGATATAAATTCTGGGAAAAAAGCATCGGCATCTGACGCGCTTATACACGCGGTCTTATGGGAGCGTCACTGTTCATACCTGCTCATGCGGAAATAAATATGCTGAGTTCTGTAAAATTTTAATATACATATAAATGCGGTCTTGACAATTCTCTTGCTAGCAGCAGAAATAAGGCTTGCCGATCAAAATCTTTAGCAAATCGATTCCAAAGTCGGCCGGTGGGGCATTTTTGGGTTCAACGAGCTACTCGAGCTCCGGCGCCCTCTCATTGATACGGGCCTGCACGCAGGTACCACCTTAAGGCAGTAATCATTTTCAGCTTTCCTCATATTATACTTGTGCTGTTTTCGGAGAAGCTTATACTGAGCCCATATTCTAGGTTCATCTGATCTCTTTGCTTGTAAGTAAATTTTGTCACGCTCCTGACCTTTCCGTCGCAGTTCGGGTGTCACCCACGGATTCGGACGCTCGCGAACAGATCGCGTTGTAACAGAGGCCATTTGATCAAGCAGACCCATTGCAATATTCCTGAACTTTTCTAGTGACTCATTTACATCAACACAATTACAGACCGACTCCTCGCACATAGCTAACTCAAACTGCGCACTTAACAACGCAGGGTCGAATTTCCGATAATACCGTGTTTTGCCTATTATAAGCCATGGCTTATAATTTTTCTCGGCTCTGAAGCATGGCTTATATCTGGAAGGTGGCTTATATTTAGAGGGTGGCTTATATTCTCAGACCAATATTTCATCGTCAAGTATCTAGATTCATTTGAATCAAGTATAAAAACCAAGTGTCATTCAAATTCACAAATGGAATGCCAATCAAGTATGATGGAATGTTATTCGAAAATGGCTTTCACACATTATTGCATACATGGAGTTTTACATATTACTAGAAGAATTCTGGACACGTTGTCCACATTCAGAAGATAATTTATTTCTGATATCCATCGATCGCGTGGATTATAGTCACTGTTGACTTTCTGACTGTATGATCAGCGATGACTCGCCGAATTAACAATCTATCTGTTACAGAAAATCTGTCACACCTACTGTTGAAGGGAGGAGCAAGCATTATTGACCGTTGAACTTACATATTTCTCTCAAGATCTGGCTTACATTCGGGCCGCTTATATTTGGGGTCGGCTCATATTTGGTGACTGACTTATATTTGGGGGTGGCTTATATTTGGAGGGTGGCTTATATTTGGAGGGTGGCTTATATTTCCTTCATTTGGTTCCACTAAGGCTTATATTTGGAGGAAAGCTTATATTTGGAGAGTGGCTTATAATAGGCAAAACACGGTAAAGAGAGAGAGAGAGAGAGACAGAGAGAGAGAGAGAGAGAGAGAGAGAGATTGATAAAGTATTTATTTCGCCTAGGTCTTGATAGACCGTAAGGCAAATGGGATAAACCAACAATTTACAGGGTGGTGATTCGAAAAGTGTACCAGTGATAACCAGCAAATTTCACCTAAATTGCTAATAAAAAATAATAATTATATATACCCGTATAAAATCGAATGAAATCGAATAAAATCGAATAATATCGAGTAAAACTACCTTAATACAAATAAACGAATGTTCTATAATACATTTATAATACGCAGATTTTTGAGCATTCATAAGCATTCATATCAATTACAACAATAATTACATACATAATCAAACGATCGACATCATAGACGATATTATCACTTTTGATACTATAATTGCACATATTTTGACTCATTCCTGAGGGTGAAGTTCCTCTTTTTCGCAAAAATACTGGAATGAGGCTGATTTGAATGAATCTATAGAGTTCATCATACGAATGTTGGTAGGGATCTTTTCCCAGAGGAGTTTTCCTCGTACTGTGAAAGATCCTTCGTAAGTTGTGGTTCGCGTCGTAGGAATACGCATTTGTGAGGACGGATTCCTGTCTGAACGACGCAACTCATTATCTATCGGAAATAGCTCTAGGAGATAATCGGGCTCAGACGTTGTGAAGATTTTATGAAACATTACACCAAGAAAGTATTGACGTCGTGACTTTAGTGATAACCAACATAACTTTTGGTAGAAGGGTTTGAGAGCTGCATCACGTCTCAGATGGAAGATGAATCGTACACACATGTTATAAAGTCTCTGTAATTTGGGTTCAAGATAACCTGACATGTCATTATATACAAGACAAGCATAATCTAAGTATAGGGTGACAAGAGCACTCGTAAGCAGACGTTTGACCTCGGGTGACAAGGAGTGGCCCTTATGTCGGAGAGTGTGCATCACTCCATGGACTTTCGAGCAGATTCCCGCGACATGGGAATTCCAAGATAAATCTTGCGTAATCACAACTCCTAAGTTCTTGACTGAACTTTGAAATGGCACAGGTACTCCGTCGACAATAATGGGTGGTAAAGCATTCATATCCAATCTCAAATGATATTGAACCGAGGCATAAAGTATTGCTTTTGTTTTCTCAAGGTTCAATTTGAGTCCATGTGCTTGCGCCCATGCAACTATTCGCGCCACATCCTCATTTATCAGTCTGATGATATATGGAAGATCGGATGGTTTGCATTGAATGTGAATTTGGAGGTCATCTGCGAATAGCATGCCTTTACAATGCTTCAATACTGACAAGATGCTGTTAATAAAAATCAAAAATATAATTGGACCTGGTTTCGACCCTTGAGGCACGTCAGAGGTATTTGGCAAAAATTCTGATAATTCATGGTGTTCATCAATTATTACTTGGGAACGTTTACTCAGATATGAGTGAAACCATTTCGAGGCTTCACCAGAGAAGTTCAACTCCCTCATCTTCATGAGAAGCTCTTCATGTTTGATGCAATCGAAGGCTGATTTGAAGTCGAATAATACTTGTATTGTGGCAAGACCTTTTTCCACCCCAAGGCGTATGTCATCAGAAACTTTCAGTAATGCCGTTTGAGTGCTATGGAAAGCGCGAAACCCGGATTGCTATCCAGAGAGAAGTGTATACTTTTCAAGGTGATCTATGAGCTGACGTGTGATGAGGTTATCGAATACTTTGGCAAATTGTGGAATATTCGCTATGGGTCTCGTTTCAGATGGAGAGGAAGGAGATGGTACTTTACTCAAGGGTATAACTAACGACTTTTTCCACATGTCTGGATACTCACACGTAGATAGTGATAAATTGAAAAGAATAGTCAAAAATGGCACTAATGAGCCAAGGACTGATTTGAAATAAGAGATATTCAAGCCATCGCTGCTCTTCCCTTTCGTTTTAGGCAAACAATCAATCAATGACTGATAGACCTGTATGCCATCAACCGGTGTCAGTTCAAAAACTGGTGTGTCTGATATTATCGGTGTTCCAATGATAACTCCAAGTTTTTCCAAGGTGCAGTTCTCATGGCAGCTAGATATATTAGAATAATGACGCATCAGCTCGTTCGCGGAGAAGTTGCTCAAAGGTGACTTATGACCACTCCTCATCAACCCAAGGTTCTGAAGAATTTTCCAGTAGTGAGAGCAATTTGGGGCCTCCTTCAGGGATCGTAGGCAATAATCATTCTTGGCTTTCGAAATTTTCCGTTCCAATTGTGCTCTCAAAGCTTTGTATTGATTCATGAGTTCCGTTTTTCCTGTCCTCTTTGCCTTCTGATATAATCGATCACGCTGTTTGCATTCATCACGAAGGTTGTTTGTCATCCATGGATTCTCATTTTTACGCACAGTACGAGAATACACTGGCGCATGCTGGTTAAGTAATTCAATTGCTAATGTATGGAATTTTTCTAAGGACTCATTCACATCTGAGGGCTGTAACAAATCGTGCTTTGCGATGACAGATTCAAGTTCTTTAGAGAATATTATTGGATCAAATTTACTGAAATTTCTAAACGTCATTTCCCGTGGCTCTTTGATTTGACTGGGTAGCTTATAATCGATGATAATATAATCGTAACCATGTATATATGCAGCCTGTGACTTCGAGTACCCCATAAGTTTGAAAGCGGAATCTATCATAACAACATCAATCCAAGTATCAGACTCATTGAGGTGGTGGCTCGCCCCTGATGGAACACAGTAAAGGGAGTTTTCGTTCAATAGCTCACGCGAATGATTCCCATAATAGCGGTTCGATAACAAATCCGAATTTAGGTCACCAGCCAGAATAAAATTCCTGTAAAGAGGCGATATATCCTGGAAGTCCGCGAAAAACTTTGTTAAAACATGGCCATTTGGTCGACGATATAACGAGCCTACCAAAATTTTCTCATCGTTACATGTTTTCACTTCAACAAGTAAGTATTCTGTTTCGTCGACATGTTTTATATGTGAAGATCCAATTACTTCATACGTCAGCCCGTCGCGAATATAACAAGCTACCCCACCGCCTTGCATGAACTCACGTTTTCCTGTGGATGATTTTAACCGACGATCGTTCCGAACAATTTCAAATTTCGGAATAGCAACTAATGGGTCTTGACATTGTGGAGTAAGCCATGTTCAGAAATACAAAGAATATCTATATCATGATTATCCAAAAATAATTTTACATCATCCAAATTCTTTTTGAGAGAAGTGACATTTAGTTGCGCAATTCGAAGATAGGATCGGACAGGAACATTTTTACATACAGGATTTAGATCCGGCGATAGTCATGCAATATTATTCGAGTCTGTTTCAGTCACTATAGGGATACGATCACTGTCTTCGTCTTTACGGACATAGATCACGCCTTCACGGACCCAGACATATTTGTAATTGTACTGCTTAGCACGATCTTTAGCTAGCAAGCGGAGATTATGGAGAACATAAGGCAACATCTCTTGGAAGAATATCGTGGATTTACTACCCGCATTAGGAACAATTTTGTCAAATTTCAGTTCTCCATAACCTCGCTTCACTCTAATAACATGATCACGAATATTGACAGACTTGAATTTGAGAACAAATGAATACACTTCTTCATGCGTTTGCGAGCCATGCGATGGAGTCGGTGCATTAACGTTGGGATTTTTCACCTTAAACTCGCGAGCCTCAAGGATGTCATTATACAAATTTTCTAATTCAAGTTCCTTAAGGATACCCCTAGAGAGAGTATTCAAAGGAAGATTGCATGACCGCGGAATACCATTAACTTTCAACTCAGGACACGGTGCACCGAACACACGAAGCTCTTTGAGCTGATTGAGTTCATCGCGAAGCAACATGTTTTCCTTTTCCAGAGGAATGATCTTCTCAGCCTGTTCGTCCATTTGATTTTTGAAAGAATCGAATTTCTCATCTAAGCCAGTCAGCTTGAGGTTGATCTGGGTTGAGTTGCTATTCAATGCGGAAAACAGCGAAGAAAACTGCTGTGATGGGGTGAAATTCTCCCATCCTTCCGGTAATTCAGCCATATTTGAGCTTTGAGCTATATTTTGGTCGCCGCTACTAATTAAACCATCAGATGCAATCAAGCTACAAGAACTGTCATCAGTATTACTTTCCGATAAATCCCTCGACTTGTTATAGGCTTTATCGCGAGCAATTTGCCTTTCACTTGGTTGAGAAGTGGATGTGTTATTTCCTTGCGAACTATTCCGACGTAAAGTATCGTGAAACGACCGTACACAGCAAAACTCCTTAGGCTTATTCACAATATAACCAAACACGCATCCTGGATGAAAATGACTATTACATGTATGACAAATCTTAGAGGTATGAATAATATTCTTCTTACACCTCTTACATTTACGCATTGATAATGAGTCTATTCCCTGTCAATAGATTAATCAATTAGAATATTTGCTGAAGATTCCTGTCATGAAGTCGTCTCATAGTCTAGATTAGCTGGTGAAACAGAGAGTGACATTATTCTGATTACAGGATAAAACAGAGACGAAACAGTTGTCTAACTAATTCCCGATTCAGCTAACAGATGGCGTGACAGGTCTGATAGACGACAGATTTGCGAGATATACGTACAATTAACTACAATAAGACTGAATACCACTCATTTCGATGTAAATAATTCACACGGTGTGTCACAATTCACTCGTCTCAACGATAAGACAAAAAATCTTGACGACGCGTTAAAAACTGCGACTTCGCAGAACACACTATATACATTCACACAGAGTCAACTCAACGAACACATAACACTCGGCCACTATACGTGAATACCTGGGGCCGTCTAGCTTGTTCACAAAAGTACACACACACACACACATTCACCCCGTTATTAGTTTGAATATTCGCGCGTATTTGAGTTTTCAATCAGCGCCACGCGCGGCGCGACGAGCGTCCAAGAGCTCGCTTCCGCCTTCCGCCTTCTTTGAGTTAGTTCACCGCCGACCGGCGGCCGCCGCGCACACACTAATCCGACCACCTCGCCGTTTTCGCCAATAAATCAAAGTCGCCATTATTACACGCGTTTTCCGAGACTCTACCCGCGCAGCCCACTTGCCTCTTTACAGCAATTCGCAGCAGCAGCAGATGCAGCCAACAACCCGTAAAAATTCATTGGTCCTTCGAGCAACGGCATTTTGCGGCTGTGGACACTCAACTCGCGGGTGAGATAACGCGAGGCATCGCGGCAGCTCGTCTTTTGGCTGCCACGTGCGGGACGCGACTCGAGGTGGTGCGGTATGGTGTACACGTGTTTGTGTAGTGAGTGCAGAGTGCCTCGTCGATCAACCGTGCTTTTGCTAGGTTGAGACACTCCTACGGCGGCAGGCTTATCATCGCCAAGCCGGCCGGCATATTGTGCTGCAGTATATCAGCACGCGCTCGCGCTCGTCGTTTGGAGCACCGCTAGCAGCACAGCAGAGTGGCCATCTTGAGCTGGTGGCGTGCAGTGACGCTGTCGCGCACATTGCGAGGGCATGCCTGTCAACGATTCAGCTATATCGGGCTCACCGGTGCAGGTATCGTGAGAACTTTTCTCTCTCCATTATAGGCTGCTCCGCAAAAGGTCCAAGGGTCTCATGCCCTTTTCATGTATGTATGTATATAGAATATTACATATGTATGTATATATGCTGACGCTACTCAATAGCGTCCCCTGCCCCCTCCCCTCCCTCTCCCTGCGTACGATACCGTGTAGTCCACACACGCGCGCTGAATCTCGGGACGGTACCGCGACTTCTTCTATCGCTGCGTGAGACGGGTTGCCTGCCTCCAGGCGCTTATCACTCGCGAGTTTTCCGGATGCTCTGCGCGCACGTGGTTTCTGCGCAGCTCGGGGGGTGTAATTTAGCTCTGTACCTTGAGGCATTCAACAGTTTCGTAACGCAACTCGCCCGCGGAACATATCTTTTTCCGAACGCTCTTGTGTGAGTAAAATGAACATAAGTGCTTTCATCCATAGCTGTTTTTGCTCCACAGCGCTAAGCATAAGTTCTTTCTCGTAGCTCTTTATGGCCAGCTAGTTCACGAGATTATTCCTCTCTCATTTTCAACCGCTAGGTTTCTCGAGGTATTTTTCTCTTCAGTTTTTGAACACGCTCGGTTGTAGGACTACATCTCAGTTTATTTTCATGGCGAGCAATCCCTCTGAAAATCGTTTGATCTTCTATAAATTATAGATCTATTTCTCATTCATGATATTTTCCATAATTCTGGAAGAATCAGCCCATTCCTTTTTTATTCGATCATATTCTCTTTCATAGATTTTTTCAACGGCTCTCGGGATTCGAGCAGCAATGAGAATATGTTCTTTTGCTGACAAGCGATCCTTCTTCAGTTGCACTCTCTCGTTTTGTACGTGGGAGGGTTATAACTGCACAAGATAGAGACATTTTGTGTACGTTACTCAGTTTACCAGTTCTACGAGAACTGAAACCCATTTCAGAGTCAAGTTTCGAGTCAGTCAATAACCTCCGTCAGGGCGTGACGGCCGATTGCCAAGGCGGCTCACATCCAAGTGGAGTGAGTTTTCGCCTCCTTTTGGGGCTCGGATTCCCGGGTGGTCGGAACTTTTCATTTTCTTTTTGTGAAGTGGGTCCAATTTAATTTAGGCGGTAGCCTACGTGCTTTGCACACCCCAAATACTTGCGCAGTATTCTGGTTTCGTGGTTTTTGCTCTTCCGCCAGGACGAATTGGGCTATTCCGGATAGACAAACGGTTTCAAAGCAACTTTGTTACCTGTCAAATATTTCATTCTCTATCGATAGGTCATCATTTGAGTTTCCAAAATGAAGTCCGATAAATTGATTGAGAAGCAGCTCGAGCTGCAGACCAAGATTGCAAATTCTTATCAAAAACAAGTCTCTAACCCAAGCGAAGATGACGCGAGGGGCGGCAGAGAGTAGATTGAACAATCTCCGAAAGTACTGGACAAATTTTGAGAAGAATCATGGGTTGCTTGAGGAAGATGAGGAAGCTGATCCGACTGATAACTATTTCAAAAATCATGTATTTGATGCGACGGAGGAGCAATTCATAATAAGGGAAGGGGAATTTCTTGAATATTTGATCAAGTTGAGAAAAACTCAAGGCACCGTAGCTCAGCAAGGCGCTGTACAAGAGCCTTCGCAAAGTTACAACAAGCAATTGCCGCGCATGGAAATTCCTAATTTCTCGGGCGATATTCGTGAGTGGCCTCGATATCGGGACACTTTTTCGGAAATGGTTGTGAAAGACCAGGCTCTCCCTAACATCTACAAAATCACTGTGCTTCGTCGAACGTTGAAAGGTGAAGCTGCTGAATTACTTAACGAGTGTCCCGCGTCGGGCGATAATTTTGGAACTGCTTGGAAGACAGTCAATGACTACTATGAAAATAGCAGAGCCCTGATAAATAAGCTTCTCACAAAATTCTTTACCATCGAACCGATGCAAAACTCGTCATCTCGTGAAGTAGGTCGCATAGCCACTTGTACAAAAAACATACTCGCAGCCCTCAGAGCGCTTGATTGTAAGATTGAGCATTGGCATCCCATTGTTGTATTTCAAACTGTAGCTCGACTGCCACCCATGATTCAAAGAAAATGGGAAGAGCGGATTGCTAATTCACCTGACCCTAAGGTTTGTCCCTCGTTTGCTGACCTCGAAAGCTTTCTTGATGCTGAGAGATTGGCTCTCATGCAGTTAGAAAATTCGAAAGAGTTGCGAGACAATAGTAAAAATAAGGAGAGAAGCCAAACTCCAGCAGGGGATAAAAAGGGTCAGCCGAATCAAAAGCAAAATGCTAAATCAGTTCATGTCAATTCTAAGGGGAAAGAGAAATTCAAACCAACTTGTCTCATTTGCAAAGGAGAGCATTTTTTCAACAATTGCGATCAGTACAAATCGAAATCTCCGAAAGAGAGGAAAGCTTTTGTTGAGTCTCAAAAATTATGCTTGTCTTGCTTCTCGTCAAAGCATTCCTTAACAGAATGCAAGTCTACGTACAGGTGTATGGTTTGCAACGACGACCATCACACGTCTTTGCACGGAACTCCAAATTTGAAATCTGTTGCCAGTCATTGTACTGCTGTGAATTCTCAAGAAACACACAGTTTAGCTGTTGAGTTGAAAAATGACGATCTCAATCAGGAAATTCTTCTCGCGACTGCTGAAGTTTTTGTCCAAGGTCAGAACGGGAAACAGCGTATCGTACGCGCCATAGTTGATCAGTGCGCTCAATCGAGTTTCATATCAGAAGAGCTTTGCCAGTCACTAAATTTGAAAAAGCATTCATTCAAGTTGAATACGTCTGGGGTGGGAGGGCTAGTCTCGACTATTCGGACGAGTATTGTAGAATTTTTGATCAAATCTAGGACTGATCCAAGTTTTGAGTGCCCTGTCACCGCATTTGTTCTGAAGAAAGTCACGTGCTACGAACCATCTGATGATCTCAAAGAAAATTGGTCTCATTTAGAAAATTTGCAGTTAGCTGATCCGAGTTTCGATAAACCTGGTGCAGTGCACATGTTGTTGAGCGCAAAAATTCATGCGTTGATTCTAGAGGAAGGGCTTCGCAAAAGTGAGCAGGTTGAGGCTCCAATTGCACTGAAAACGCGTCTCGGGTGGATTGTATCAGGCCCCACGAAGCAACGTCCCGTTCAAACATCCAAATTCAATGTCTATTTACAAGATATTGATCAAGATCTGAACGCGACTCTGCAAGCGTATTTTGATCATTTTGAAATCCCGGAGCAGAGAGCTCTCACATCTGATGAAAAACATTGCATTGATTTTTACAAGGACACAGTTTCACGGACCCCAGATGGTAGATACGTGGTTAGACTTCCCAGGAAATCAAATTTTCCATCAGACGGAAATCTTGGTGACTCATTCAGTATAGCTCTTGCTCAATTTCACAGTTTAGAGAGAAGATTTGAGAAAAACCCTCAATTCAAAGAGTTGTACGTGAAATCGATGAGAGATTCTATTGATAAGGGGTACATTCGTCCTATTTTTGACAAACAGTTGAACTTGAATCACTGTTTTGTACTTCCACACCATGGAGTTTTTAAGGAAGGTAGTACTACTACAAAACTCAGACCAGTCTATAATGCTTCGGCAAAGACAAACAAAGGTACTTCGATCAATGATTACCTACATGCTGGGCCAAATTTATTGCCAGAAATTCCAGATTCTTTTACAAAGTGGCGTCGCTACCCCTATGTTTTTGTTGCTGACATCAAACAGATGTTTTTGCAAATTGGGGTACACGCCGATGATCAACATCTCCAAGCAATGCTATGGAGAGAAAGCTCATCGGATGAAATTTCCTTGTTTTTTGCGACAGTAGTCTTGTTCGGTTTCATCAGTTCGCCATTTTTGGCAAATAGCACGATCAGACAACTAGCTCACGATGAGGGATACAAATATCCAAAGGCTGTTGAGATCGTCGAAGATGAGACGTATATGGATGATGTGATGTCGGGGGGATTCTCAATCCAAGAAGCGGTTGATAAACAATCTCAAGTGATAGGGTTACTGGGCGAAGGGAAATTTGAATTGCACAAGTGGCTTGCAAATACCCATGAATTACTTGATGGTCTCCTGACGAAAGGGTTGTCAACTGCGAATCCACTTGAATCAAACCTAACGTTTTCGGTGTTGGGTATTCAATGGTCACCCACAAATGATCACTTTGTTTTCAATTTTCCTGAAACAGTCAGGGAGAATCAGGTAACAAAAAGATCCGTGCTCTCTAAAATAGCTAAAATCTTTGATCCTATTGGCTGGATCACACCCATACTAGTGCAAGCTAAACTTTTCATGCGTGTGCTCTGGAAGACATGTAGTGGGTGGGATAAAATCCTGTCAGAAGAGCTTACGGATCAATGGAATGCTTGGTATAGTTCACTTCAAGCACTCAATTCATGCAAAATACCCAGATACTTAGGTGTCAAGTCGTTTTCTCAAAAAATTGAGATACACGGATTTGGAGACGCGTCAAAAGGAGTATATGCTGCCGTTGTATATTTACGCGTGATCGATGATGCAGTAACGATTTCTTTGATTGGAGCAAAATCTAAAGTAGCACCAATTAAACCTTGGTCAATTCCAAGGCTCGAGCTTTGTGCAGCACTTCTTGCGGCCAAACTCACTCGACGTCTCGCTGATGTTTTGAAAATTCCCAATCAACAAATACATCTTTGGTCTGATTCAAAAGACGTCCTCTACTGGTTACACGGGGACCCTCATAGGTGGCCCGTATTCGTTGCGAATCGGTGCACACAGGTCTTGGCGCTAGTTGGGGGAGGGTTTTTCCACTATATAGAATCAGAAGACATGCCTGCTGACATAGCTTCCAAGGGCTGTACAGGAGACGAGTTAATTGACAAAAAACTCTGGTGGCAAGGTCCTGATCGATTAAGTAAAAATGTCGAATGGATCAAACGTAGTGATCTGGACGACATTGCCAAAATCCATTCTCTAAGCGAAGAAGCTCAAGAAAAGTCAAGGTCCAAAGTAACTCACGTGAATACGTCGGAGAATCACGATTCAAAAAAGTGGGATCTTGTTGAAAAATACTCGACTTTGTCTAAGCTAGTTTGCATTACAATTTACGTGATGCGTTTCATTCGAAAGGTCTTGGTTAAGACGTCAGTTCTTGGTAAAATTTCACCTGTTTTAAGAAATTTTCCTCTCTCACAAGTAGATCTGATTACAAGCTGTGAAGTTAGGCAAGCTAAACTGATCTGGAGTTATTTAACTCAACTTGTATATTTTAAAGAGGGAATAAATACTTTGCAGCAAGGGAAAGAGCTCGCTAAGTCTCATTATCTCAAGTGACTGAATCCGATACTAGAAGACGGATTAATTAGGGTAGGGGGTAGATTAGAACACTCGCAATTGAGTCACGACGAGAAGCACCCGGTCATCCTGCCGCGAGTGGCACAGTTCTCACTTCTTGTGATTAGATACTATCATCATTTGACCTTACACGGGGGAAACCAGTTGACTTTTCTCTGCATCTCTCGTATGTTTTGGATAGTGAAGGGGAAAATGAGGATAAAATCTTTCATAAACAACTGCGTCCCATGTCAGAGATACCGGGCTGCTCAATCTCACCAACTCATGGGGGACTTGCCTTCCTATCGCGTGCGACCGTCCAGACCCTTTCAGTGCGCCGGTGTGGACTACGCGGGCCCGTACAACATCCTTGCATCCCGACTCAGAGGACAAAAATCCTATAAAGGCTATTTTTTGGTGTTCGTGTGCCTCAGCACACGTGCCATCCATTTGGAAGCTGTATCTGACTACAGCACAGACACTTTCTTAGCCGCTTTCAAGCGATTCGTCTCCCGTCGTGGCATATGCACGACTTTAGTTAGTGATCAAGGGATCAATTTCAAAGGAGCAGCCGCGGAGCTGAGAAAAATGTTCAAAAAGGGCGCTGACTTCTCTAATTTTGTCAGCAAAATTCTGAGCCAGCATGGCACTTCGTGGCTCTTCAACCCACCTGCCGCCCCTCACTTCGGCGGTATTTGGGAAGCTGGGGTAAAAGCAGTCAAGTACCACCTGAAACGGGTGATCGGCGACTCCATATTAACTTTCGAGGAATTCTCCACCATCCTGTGCCAAATTGAGGCGTGCTTGAATTCCCGCGCATTGCTACCACTCGGAGACGATCCAAATGAATTATCGGTCTTGACCCCAGCTCACTTTCTCATCGGTGGGCCCACAATGTTGTTGGTCCAACCACGTCTGGTTGAGGTCAAGGTACCGCTGTTGCAACACTGGAAAAGGACTTCACAACTGGTGCAGATGCTGTGGGAGCGGTGGTCTCACGAATACCTCAAGGAGCTGCAGAAACGGGGCAAATGGTTGTCCCCTCAGCCTAATGTTAAAATAGGCGATGTAGTCCTCATACGTGGTGAGACCACGCCTCCCTGTTCCTGGCCCATGGGCATCGTTGACGACGTCCATCCCGGCAAATACGGATATGTCCGAGCGGTGACTGTACGCACCGCCACCACAACGCTGCAGAGACCTATCACCAAATTGGTGATACTTTACTTCGACGATGGAAGCAGCAGTGATCAAATAGAGTGAAAGTGATTTTTTGAAAAATAATGACTCTGAAATCTCCACAAAGCAAGGACTTTGAATGATGAACTATGAGTATTCTGGTTTATGTGAATCCATATATTCTGATTTATTTGCAATAACTGAGTTTTTTACAGTTCAAAAATTGCACTTTTTGTAGGTTAAGAAAATTTTCTTTGTTCGAGGTGGGAGGATGTTCACAAATGTACACACACACACACATTCACCCCGTTATTAGTTTGAATATTCGCGCGTATTTGAGTTTTCAATCAGCGCCACGCGCGGCGCGACGAGCGTCCAAGAGCTCGCTTCCGCCTTCCGCCTTCTTCGAGTTAGTTCACCGCCGACCGGCGGCCGCCGCGCACACACTAATCCGACCACCTCACCGTTTTCGCCAATAAATCAAAGTCGCCATTATTACACGCGTTTTCCGAGTCTCTACCCGCGCAGCCCACTTGCCCCTTTACAGCAATTCACAACAGCAGCAGATGCAGCCAACAACCCGTAAAAATTCAAGCTGATGATGCACTTGGTGACACAGCACATAATAACCAGGACGACTGTCGAATTTGGCAGGTTATCCAACTTGCTATTACGTTTCAGCACTCGCTGCTACCTGCAATTGTACACTTCTTTCCTCCCAGTGTAGTTCACCATGATAAAAGCAGACCGCAGCAGACGACTCGCGTGGCGCCAAGCTCCTTCTCTCGTGGTAACGTAACCTCGAATTCCAAGAAGTGAGATTGCCCAAGGAATTGAGATTTTTAAAGATTTATTTTTATTTATTTTAAACAATATACGGGCAATATGCCCTTTACATAAGTATAAAAATATCCAAGAGCGACATAAATATCATCAGAAAACAACAACATGAGAAATCAAGATAATGTATCATAAAATAAAAAAATATGCAGTTAAGCAAATATAAATAATTGAGATACTTAGTAGTACTTGCACACATTTTGCATAGCATCATGTTTGAAAGGCAAAAACGAATCATGATTTCTAATATAACTTGGTAGATCATTCCATCTTCGCCTCAACCTAGCAACTACCGAATTAAAGCTCAAATTGCTGCTGAAAGGATCAACCGATAATGGTCTTGGATCTCTAGTTGGGTACGGATTACCCCTAGATTGAAAGAGTGAGGCAATGAATGAGCAATTTATCTTTCCATTAAGAATATTCCAAACAAATGCTGTGTCTTTGAAATGATGTAGGGATTTAACAGTGCATATCTTATGATTCCTAGAAATATCAGTAAAATCGTGGTTCAATCTATTCATAGGTGAGCCTAGGCGATAAGACAGACTCCGAAGGAATCTCCTTTGTACGGACTCTAATTCTGAAATTCTAGATTCCAAGTGAGGACTCCATATGATGGACGCATAAGTAAGAGATGGAACAACGATACTTTTGTATAAGTTAAGATATGATTTTGGATTGCTAAAATCTTGCGTATTCCGATTGATGAAGCCAAGGTTTCTGAAAGCTTTAGAGACCGATTCACTGATATGGCTACCGAAATCAAGCTCACTGTCAAAAATAACCCCAAGATCTTTAAAGTTGATGACTCTCTCCAGCTTTTGCGATAAGATTGAGTAGACATAGTGATTTGGGAAAAGGTTACGGCTTATTGACATAGCTTTACATTTCTCAATGTTCAAGTTTAACCCATTGTGTATCGACCACTCAACAATACTAGACAAATCATCTTGAAGGAGTTTACAGTCAAGTGGAGAACTAATTCTCATGAAGAGTTTGATGTCATCAGCATAAAGTAGGCACTTAGAGTTTCTGACAACTTCGATAATGTCATTTACAAAAACGTTGAACAAGAGAGGGCCAAGATGGGACCCCTGAAGAACTCCAGATTTGACATGTACTGGATCAGAAAAAGCTCCACAGAGTTTCACAATTTGGTACCTATCCGTCAGGTACGATTCAATCCATTTAACAAGCAACTTCGGCACGCCTAAATTATGCAATTTACATAGTAATAACTTGTGATCGACCCTGTCAAATGCTTTTGAGAAATCAAGATACAGCACATCAGTTTGAAAATGGCACTCTAGGTTATTAATCGTGTAATCGTAGAAATTCAATAAGTTAGTGATCGTAGATTTCCCCTTAATGAAACCATGCTGATTCGAAATCAATCGATCACAAATAGCAGAATAAAGTTTATCAGCCATGATATAATCAAGAAGCTTAGCAATAGCTCCAGTTATGGAAATAGGACGATAATTAGGAGCTGGAGTCCTAGCTCCACCTTTATGTATTGGTGTGACATACGAGTATTTCCACGATGAAGGGAAAACTCCATCCATGACAGATTTGTTAAAGAGATACTGTAAAGGGTCCACTAAGTTGGCTCTACATTTTTTCAGAAATTGCATTGGAATACCATCATAACCAACAGATAAAGAGTCTTTCATATGACTAATGGCTCTAATAACATCATTTTCAGAAATATTTAAATCCACATCAATCTCAGTGGGATCTTTCAAATCACAGCTCAAATTGGAGTCTTTATAAACAGAACCAAAATAATCAGAAAAAATGCTCGCATTGTCAACTGGCGAGTTACCTACTCTATCCTTCCACGATATATTATTAGGAACAGAAGATGACTTTCTAAGCTTATTAACATACGACCAAAACGATTTGGAATCATTCCTTAGATTACTTTCAACTTTATCAATGTAGTTTCTGTAGCAGACTTTAGATAGCCTAATACATTTGGCACGAAGTCGTTTAAACTCAATATGATATTTATCTTCTCTAAACTGTTTCCATTTCAAGTGTTGGGTTTTCTTATCAATAATCAGAGAGATTAGTTCAGAAGTATACCATCTGGGATAGCTATCATTAGAAGAATGAAACTTCTTAGTTGGAACAAACTCATTGATAGGCTGAGCAACTGTATCATAAAAATCTTGTAGATTAGATTCAATACTATCACTGTTAGAAAAAATGCTATTCCAGTTTACTTGAGAAAGGTAAGAATTAATTTGATCATAGTTTGCTTGAGAGAAATCAAATTGTACAGTCTTAGGGAGCACTTTATCATGCACAGCATCAACAGCAAGTTCAGCTTTAAAGATTATAGGTATGTGATGATCATCAACTGTTGATAAAGTCTCTGGAGCAACAAATGAAGATATATTGCTTATATTACTGAAAAATAGATCAAGAGAATAACTTTTGTTACCAGGCACTGGGAAATATTGCTTCATATTCATGAAAGAGTAACCATTCCTAATAATATCAGCACACACGGCATTTCTAGCAGACTTTGTAACAACAAACTCATACTTCAAGTTAGGCGTGTTAAACCAGTTAATACCAGGCACATTAAAGTCACCTAAAACAATCCAGTCACAGTCACCATGAATTTCAGATAACTGATGTACAGCAGAAATATGTTCCTTATAGACAGATGGTAGAGATGCTGGGGGTAAATAAGTGCAGCCGATGATGAGCTTCTTGTTCGAATGAAGAGTAACCACTGCGTAGACTTGTTCACAATCTTCAGAGATGAATTGACAACTTTTTGAGTGCAGAGATTTGTGTATTGCAATAAACACACCACCTCCACCTGGTGCATTAACCATCAAATTATATCTGTCTCTTCTGTAGATATTATAGTTATCAAGACCCACTTCACTATCAGAGATGCCACTGTGAAGCCAAGTTTCAGTCAGAACAATCAAGTGAGGTGCATAAGAAAGAAGGTGTACATTGTTTCTCACTAAGTGCAGCTTGTTGCGTATACTGCGTACATTCTGGTAGTAAATAGTCATCAAAAATTTCCAGAAGCCCTCTGAGAGTTTTGCAGTTGGTTGAATGATGGTGCAGCATCAGATTTAACAATAGTAGGAACACCTTTGATGTAGCGTATACTTAGACCACTTTCACCACTATCCAAGCGAGCTTTAAGCCTGGCAGCAGCTTCTTTGTACTGGGCTTGTTGATTCTTAGTCTTGTCAAATCCCACAATAATTCTTCCAGGGATCTTCCTTCTATTTCTCATAACAAGGTGAGGATCTTGATTATTCGAAAAGGTAACAGCAATAGGACGTATATGGTTACTCGATGGATTGCCAATTCTTGATACGACAAGATTTCTAGTATCAACAGGGATCTCTTTAAGGAGATTAATAATCATACCATAATCAGCTGACTGGTTATTAGATTCAGGCACATTAAAGGATAGCAGGTTCCTTGATCTCAGCATACGTTCCTGAGCCTCATGAATTAGTTCCTCCATACTAGTAGCACTGGTGCTAGACATTACTTGAGACGAGAGAGATTTTGACACTTCAGCTCTGATGTTAGCTATATCTTGATGAAGTTTGGGAATGTTGTCAACAGATGATTTTAGATTTTCAATATCTTCCTGCGCTGAATCAATTTTAACACTCAGAGAGTCAATGGTTGCACAAGATTCTTTGATGGATTTCAATTCACTCTTAAGATTAGTTATATCTTTGGAGAAACTTTTATTCAGCGACTCAATATTGCACTTCAAACTGTCAAATTGTTTGTCAAAGCCTTCTTGTATCGCATCCAACTTTTCACTCATAGTAATTTCACCAGAGCTCTCGCAGTCGGAGCACTTAAATTGGAATCTTGGTTTCTTTTTTAGTTCAGCAACTTTTATCTCAGACGCGGTGAGATCTGCACATTCTTTCGTAGCATGAAACAGTTCAGTACATACAATACACGAAATGATAACCTGCTTAGCTTCAAAACACCCATTACACTTAAAACAAGTTGACATGATGCTGGTATCTTTGTTGATGCAGGGGCCTTGAGTTGGCAGAAATCAGTTGAGCATGAGCACGTGGCACTTTTTAGGTTAACTTTAATATTCAGATAATATAGGTCTTTCAAGTTCCTAGATGTTGCAGTGTTATTATTCAATGCCACTAACAGATGTAACAGTGCAAAATGTGCACAATTTAGGACACACAATACTTAATTGTTGTTGTATAGATAATAATAAGCAACAAGCTAACTAAAGAGCAACTGTCCGCGGCAAGCGCCCTCACTGACTCAAAATGTATGGGGCAAAGATTTACCAATCTTTGCCCCAAAATAACACTCGTAAGTGTGATTTGCAATAGGTCGCTTGCACAGAGCTGAAAAAATAGCAGGCCCGAAGGCAGATTGAGGCAGAATTTGTCGATAATTTCAGGAGCGTCTAGTAACTTGTGTGTTTCGATCACTCACCAGAGATAGATAGATAGATAGATAACCTTTATTCGCCCGAGGGCAAAATTGAAAAATACAGTGGCATATGTCACATATGTTACACCTACATAATAAATATATAAAAAGTATAAATAATTGTCTTTTTGGTCAAGGAATATTAGGATTATCACAGAAAGTGACTAGTCATTTTAAGGCATCGAGAGATGCATAAAAGTCAGGAAGAGAATGATAAAATACATTTCCATATATATATATATATATCAGTGTTCACAAGAACGATCGAGGAGAGAGGACATTCTCACGTAGAAAGGCATATAAAGGCTTGGTCCAGCAGAAATATCACAGGAATTACAATTCAGTGGCGAAGTAGCCACGTATAACTCTTTAAAAAAAAAGGAAACGCCGGTTGAAAAGAGCCCAAGCCTATCACAGTTTAGAGATTAAAATAATGCCTCCTCTCCACATCAATCCTCTGAGAAGACTGAGTCAGAAGGAAATCTTTTAAGGCCTCTTTGAATACTGATATTTTCCTCAGCTGCCGAAAGCCCGGAGGGAGAAAGTTCCACAGATGAGCACATTGAGCCTGGAATGATCTTCTTCCGTACTCAAGTCTCATATTGGGAACCTTGAGTACCCGCTCTTCTGCGTCACCACGTGCGGGGCGTTCAGATTGGTACCTGGTAAACATCGCAGCTAGGTAGCCAGGTTCTCCAAGATGCATGATCTTATGCATTAAAAGTGCTGCGAAGTACATTCTCCGCGAATCAGTACGTAACCAACCCAAACGCTCCCTGAACGGGGTGATGTGCTCGTCTCTCCTAAGATCAAAAATGTACCTCACACATGAATTGCTCAGTCGCTGTATCCGTTGCCGCTGTTCGTCCGTGGCGTCGAGGTACACGACTGTGCAATAATCTAAATGCGGTTGAACTAATGACTCGACTAGGCGAATTCGGAGAGGTCTGGTGATACACGCCCTAAAAAACCGCAATCCGTATAGGGCTCTGTTCACTTTCTTAGTTACTTGGTCGATGTGCGGTTTCCACGTCAGTTCACTGTCAAGTGTAACACCAAGACTCACGACCGTGTCGCTGAACGGAATGAACTTTCCTTCCTCTATCTCAACTCCTGGCAAGTCCATTCTCTTCAGGTCTTTGATATTCCTCTCAGAGCTGAAGAAGATTGCCTTGGTCTTGCCAGCGTTGAGACGCAGGCCGGAACTTCTGGCCCATTCAGCAATTAGTCGTCCTACTTCCCCTAGCCGAGTGATGCCTTCCTTGATCTTAGTTTTCTCGACTTGGAGATAAATTTGAAGATCATCCGCATAGAATAGATGATATACCGACTTTCCATCTAGCAAACCAGGTAAGTCATTAACATATAAGCTGAAGAGTAAAGGCCCGAGAACGGATCCCTGTGGAACACCCAGATTGGTTTCGAGCCAATCAGAACTACCGGATTTTGAAGTGACTATTTGGGTGCGGCCTTGTAAGTATGATTTTATCCACAGGAGTGCCGACCTTGAGAATCCAAGGTTTCGGAGCTTCCTCAACAGCTTTGACGGTGTTATTGTGTCGAAGGCTTTGCTAAAGTCGAATAGTAGGAGTAAGGTGATCTTCTTCCTATCAATGCCTACTCTGATGTCATCCGTCAACTTTAGCAAGGCTGTCTGGGTGCTGTGGTGTTGCCTAAAACCAGTCTGGAAGCGATCAAGAAGTTTCTCTACTTTCAAATACTCCGTGATTTGGTCATGTGCAATTTTTTCCAAAACCTTGGAAAGGAAGCACAGCAGCGCTATGGGACGGAAGTCCGAGACCGTTGATGGAGCTACAGTCTTTTTCAATGCAATCAGCTGCGCTTGCTTCCAAGTCTCAGGAAAAACGCTATGAGCGAAAGAGGAATTGAAAATATGTACAATAAGAGAGAGAGAGAGAGAGAGAGAGAGAGAGAGAGAGAGAGAGAGAGAGAGAGAGAGAGAGAGAGATAGAGAGAGAGAGAGAGAGAGATTGATTGATTGATTGATTGATTGATATCCTTTATTTGCTCAGAGGCAAAAATTAAAAATTCTGTTACATATGGTACATATGTCACTCATAATAAATATATATCACATTCGTGAAATTTGTCGTTTTGGTCAAGGACATTGTATTATCACATCAAGTGACTAGTCATTTTGAAGCACTGCAAGGTGCGTAGAAAGTCAAATTACACTATTTCTTATACAGGTAAAGATAGCAAAAAAGGAGCAAGAAAATATAAAACATTTTTGTACATATAAAAAGACAGTGGGCTCGGAAAATTATCACAGATGTTTCAGTCAATGGCGGGAAGGCCATGCATAACTAAGTTATAATTAAAAGCCTAATCGGAAAGAGCCCAAGCCTATCAGAGGTTAAAGTATTGTTTGTTATCCACATCAATCCTCTGGGATGGTTGTGATAAGAGAAACTCTTTCAAAGCTTCTTTGAAAGATGAGATCTTCTGAATTTGCCGAATGCCTGAAGGGAGAAAGTTCCAGAAGTGAGCGCATTGAACTTGGAAAGATCTTCTTCCATATTCAAGTCTCACTTTGGGGACTTGAATATGGAAGAGAGAGAGAGAGAGAGAGAGAGACAGAGAGACAGAGAGAGACAGAGAGAGACAGAGAGAGAGACAGAGAGAGAGAATCGAGAAGAGAATGGGGCCTGTCCACCGAAGAGCGGCCCTGAGGAGTATCCGTGCCTACCGCACTGTGTCAGGAGATGCGGCTTACGTATTGGCGAGTACTCCGCCCATCCACTTGCTCGTTGCGGAGCGAGTGAGGATCTGGGACCGCCAGAAAGTGATCGGAGCCGAACGAGTGCTGACTCCGACGATGAAGGAGATCATCCGCGACAACGAGAAGGAAACCACCCTTGAGCATTGGCAAACTGAGTGGGATTCGCCATTCGCGAACGGCAAATGGGCGCACCGGCTGATCCGTGACGTAGCCAAGTGGGCGGAACGCACCCACGGAGAGATGGACTACTGGACGTCGCAGGCACTGAGTGACCACGGTTGCTTCGGTGCCTACCTGACCCGGTTCAAGAAGAGGACATCCCCAGCATGTCAGTCATGCGGGGACAACTGGGATGACGCTGAACACGCCATGTTCACGTGCAACGACACCCGGAGGGATCGCGCCGAGTTGGATGAATGGCTGGGTGCTCAACTAACACCTGAGAACCTCGTCCCGTACTTGCTCCGCAACCAGGAGACATGGGATAGAGTCACCGGATACATCAAGCTGGTGATGACCAGTAAGGAGGAGAAAGAAAGGGAAGTGAGGCGCCTCGAAGCAGGCGAATCTCAGTGAGTCTACTGATTCAAACATAAGAGGTCCAAATGATTCTCGGAGGAATATGATGAACTAAAGAGGGAAGAAAGAAGGAAGAAGAAAGAAGGAAGAAGAGAGAAGAAAGAAGAGAGAAGATCGAAGAAAGAAGAGTAGGAAAAGATCGAAGAAGGAACAACAACACCTGCGAGGCGTGAGAAAAGAGAGTCGCTCGATCTTGAGCGCGATACGCCTCCCACCCTGAAGTAATGCAAACGCGGTTCCGGGGTGGGATGGTTAGATAGTGGTTAGCTGCCCCCAGTTCTCCAGTGATGGCTTGCCAACACTGTAGGGCTGAGAGCAGAAGGTTTCAGCCTCCAGGGCACACGGGCGCTGGCTTCATGCTCATCCGGTTCACCGGGTGGGCAGAATGAAAGCGATCATGGTCTGCCGGTGGGACATCCAATAGGGATGTCCTGTCATCAGATTTTCCCTTGTATTCCACTTTGAAGAAAGAAAAAAAAAAGATTGAAGATTGTAGATTGGTTTTATCTTCGGTACCTTAGGGTATAACCCTATCTGGTACAAATGGCAAAGTTCAGATTACATCATAATATAAAATATCTCAGATGAGTATGAAAAATAGATCTCATTATCAAATTCTTGCGCAGTTGATATTGCTAATGTCCTAGTTTGGTCGAGAGGTGTAACATGATCGTTAGAATGTACATAGAAAGTTTACGAATAAATATTGAAAAATGCAGAATCATACATTAAGGAAGAATAAAACGAACCACTGGTATGAGAATTTGGATAAGCCTTCGCTATTTTCATGTTACTGCAGGAATCTGGAATCATTATTAGATAGGAAAACAAAGTGAAGAATATATGAACATGAGATTATACTCAGAAAACAATTTTGTGTCGAGATTGAAAATTGACGAGATCGACTTTTGAGAAAATCGGGATAAGTGGCCCATTTCTCGAGGGTCTCATGCATACAATGAGATTCTTCATCGGTGGTTCTAGCATTTCCAAGCGAGCACTAGCTGAGTGTGCTTTTTTAAAAAGATTATGTACTTCTGACGTGCGCATAAGCTTCGTACATTTTTTGGAAATCAATTACACACTTTTTCGCAGTACAAACCGAGCGTTTCGGGTCGCCGCCTCGTGCCTACGAACTACGTCACTTCGGATGTGACCAGCAACAGCATCACTCGGGTTTCCCCACAGAATATATCGAACCAACGCGTCATCGCGGCATGTGACCGCAATGCCAGTCACTCGAAATTTCGATAGCTAGAATCCAAACATCTGTCGGGTGGAAAACCCCTGTGACCGAAACAAACATCGCCACTGCCGGTGGAAAACCCCTGTGACCGAAACAAACATCACCACCGCCGGATGGAAAAACCTCGTGACCGGATCAAACATCACCACCGCCGGGGAAAACTTCCGTGACCCTTAATTACATCACGTGACCCTTAATTGCATCACGTGATCTATTTTCCTATCACAACCGTGTTGTTCCACGCGTATATAAGTCCGCGTTTCCGAGCCCTCTTTACCAGTCGCTCCCGGGCACTGTCGTGGACGCATCCTCCACGTCAGTCGCTCCCGCCGCCGCCGCTCTTCGTCTCGACGCCGTTACTCTGCCCGATTCGCTGCCGCTCCAGGACCCGATGCGCGTTCTCTCGCCACCTCGGACGTGCCGCGACTTCCGCGAGTTCCGCGACCCTCTTGAACTATGAGTCACCGCGTGTGTGTGGTTTTCGTGTTTATCAGTTCGGTTTCTGAGTTGCAATTAGTGTTGAAAAACATTCGTATTATTCGTTTTCCTGCCCCCGCACCCGTTCCAGTGACGACCTTATAAATTCTTGGAATTCCAATCAAGCCATTACCAAGTGTGTCAAATCTTCCAGAATCACGCATCTGGGAGCGCTTCAGGCTGCAACCGCTGTCCAGCCATCTAGCGACCCTCGCGCCGATCAGCCCAAGGCCGAGCCGTCGAACGGGTGAATTTTTCAATTCACTCATTGACAGGGATCCCGAGGACTCGCTATACGCGTTTTCCCTCAAGATCCACCTGTCGGGCACTGTCACTTATTTGGGCCACAATGGGCTACAAGCAATTTTCGAATCATTTTCGAGACTAAAAATATCTCGCACAGATTTCTCTTCCAATCGAGTTGAGTTTGAGATGATTTTATCTCGAATGGTCGTTGATGACAATTGTATGACAATTGATTGAGAATCTATGTCGTTCATTTGTTCAGAATTCGTGTTTGGAACGGAGGTTGGTGGATATTCATTGTGGAAACGAGGACCTTTCCATTCTTTAATATTTATCACAGAATTTCGAAGTTCTGGTTGATCCATAGCATCAAAAATTTTTCCGACAATCTCAGTTTCCAGAAGATTTAAATCACGAGGAATGTCTGAAACAATCATCTCAGCTGAATCTACTATTGTTGATTGATGAGTCAATTGAGAGGAATTTTGACGAATCTCAGAGATATCATTTTCAACTGCAGTAATTCGTTTTGCCATTCTGTTTTTAATTTCGTTTAATTTAAAGAGGATTTTTTCTTGAGAAGCATTGAAATGAGAAATAAAGAGTTTGAAATAAATGGGCATGTCACCTGCATGATCAGCAATCTCTAAGCTATTCTTAGTAATACTTAAATCACTTGAGTTACACGAAGTCAGTTGATCTTGTTGAGGGGAACTTGCTGCAGTGAAATTTGGTGCCATGATTCGTAGTATGATGATAGTTGCAACACAAGATGGAATCAGCTGTCAGACTCGTGTTTGGAAAGAGCGTTCTGCGTGGATCACGTGTGAATCGGGCTTCAGAATCGGTAAGGCAGAGGTCTAGTTGAGACTGCTGACATCTAGCGGCTGATGATATAAGCTTGAAGATTCGGCAGATCGGCAGATCAAGCACTGGGTATCATAACCTCCAAATGCAAAACGTGCCAGTGGAATATCAGGTGGAATTCTCGCAAGATGCACAGATCTACAGGAATTCATAGATCGTGCGGAAGCTTGCAAGATTTGGCGTGCAAGAATCTGTAAAATAAAAGCCCGGAGGCAACTTGCGGCAGAGAAAGATGACGAAATACGGAGAGACAGTGTGAAGAACGTGTGATGAGACTCACCGAGAGAGAGAGAGAGAGAGAGAGAGAGAGAGAGAGAGAGAGAGAGAGAGAGAGAGGGGGGGGGGGGGGGAGAGGGAGAAAGAGCCAGGGGGAGTAGAAGTGACATGTTTCAAAAAGCTCACGGTCTCAGCTGACCTAGTTTCGAGCAATCCTCCGAAATTGGCGACTTCACTCACTTCTATTCCTCACGTGTTCCTTGCAATGCTTCTTGAATTGCTGAGCCCGGTTAATGGCTCGACAACAGACATTCAGTGGAATTCACTAGCTACTTAATTATTCACAGGCTGATCATGAAATTGCCATTCGAGGTGTCTCATCTGCAAGTCGGAGACAGATTCAAAAGTTGTTCCATATCAGGCAGTATCTGAGTGTTTCCTTGACCTGAATGCTGTAATGATTCACAACACGAAATGTTGTTCACGGCACTTCACGGGTGATCTTTTAGATCATGGAGTCTTAAAATCGCGGGAACCCACATTTCGAAGATACGGTGATGTGAGGAGAGGAAGTATCTCGATTCATAAGTTCATTGCGAGATTCGGCAATGAACGAGAGAGGAAGGAATAGAAGTGAGTCTTCACACAGAATATCATTTCTTCCCCACCTACATCCATTATATGTACAAATATTTTCTTTCTATTTATTCTCAATCCCATCTCCATTCGATAATTCATACTCACTCAAATTATCCATTGTTGTTCCAAGGGGGCTTATTAGACGTGGAAGATGGAGATCTATCGAATGAAGACTATGTAAATCTCACTCGCATTACAAAGGAGAACTTCGTCCACATCATATCAGTTTCTGACGATAGCGAGACGTGGAATTCTCATAGAAGAAAACCTCCTCCGAGAAAGATATCGCTGCGTTATCAGTAAAATTGAGAACCAATTTATCACTGTCTATATTATCTTCCCTATTCGAAGCAGACCGACCAACTATGTCAAGAATGATGGGGAAAGCGCGTAAAATGATGATGGAGAGTTTTGTCCCTATGAACTTAGGTAACGTCATATTCTGGAACTTTTCCCTGTCTCCAAAATAACCAATGTATTCGAAGTGACTTTTCGATTATTGAGGTATATCACATATGGATTGAGATACTTTCGTGAGAAATCATACCAGAAGCTTTGCCCAAAAACGGTTGAATACTGGTACATTCAGAAGAGTAGAAACTATAAATTCCAACGGATGACCTATTCTCTCCACAAAAACCGACCTCTTGTCAAACCTGTGATATTGGTATGCACCACAGCACACATTCTGGCAGTTTTCAGACCATATCGAGTGAATGGCAACAACAACGATGCTAATATTCTCATTGATTTACTGGTGACTATCATAGTCAATTCAGACCACAGTGTAAATTGTATGAGACTTGATGCTCATAGATATCATTTATGAACGAACATGATATTTTCTCTTAGACGAGAGATTGTAAGGGTCTCAAAGTATGGTTACGACCAGGCGATTACTTGATTGTCAATAGAGGATTCAGAGATGCCTCAAAATTCCCGAAAGCACTTGGATTGGAATGGAGAATGCCTCATTCCTTGTCTAGTAAAGAGTCCCAGCACTCCACGCAAGAATCGAATGCATCTAGAATCGTAATCTCGTAAGTTCAGTATCATATCCGCAATTTGAATCCATACACACACTGTCCGTGGTATTTAGATCTTTGATGAAACATCCGATTGATGTATCTCCTTAATCACAACTTACTGTATGACAATGAATTCGATTGGATGTGGAATTGCCCTGATAACTCGTCTTTGGAATTTTGGAAGTAAGAGTCGACGTCGATAGAAATCGATCAGATTTGGGTTCTCATATTGCATATCTGATATAGGTGGGTTATTGAGGCAGTTGGTGGTATGATGAAGAATTGGAAAGCTCTTGGAAGCGTGTTCTCCAATCATCATCATCATCATCATCATCATCATCATCATCATCATCATCATCATCATCATCATCATCATCATCATCAGTTGGCTTTCTCGGGTCTACGCGCTCAGACCTTCAGATCACGAGGTCTATTGCCTCGGTAATCCATACTCCCGCTCGCACGCCTCTCGACTGGAACCAATCCAGCATCTTTCCATGCTGGGATGTGTTTCCGCTGCTCAGCTTGTGAGAGGAGGCTGGGCTGTTTCTAGGTGTATTGGCCTGTTTTGGGCGCTTGCACTGTTGAGGTTCGTTCACTACACGTACGCTCGTGCCAGGCCGGTCATCGACGTTGTCCTTTTCCGTATTGCGACGATACGCGCTTTACGGGGTGGAGGCGCCCTTAATGAGCAGCCAGCAGCCAGAGATACGTTCACCACACGTTGCTCACACTAGGCTCGGGCGATATATGGGTTGGAGAGGCCGTAGTCTCTGACTGTTCGACAGCAATAACGCCATACGCTCCTGTCCTGTGCTCGTTTTCTCCATACATCGGGATTGCGGCCCGCCATTTTCATCTTACTTGGCACGCTTTCCTCCAGGCTTAGACGTGGTCTTCCCCTGCCCCGTCACGAGTCTGGTTTGTAGTCCAGCACCCTCCGCGCTACACGCTCCTCATCCATCCTCGCTACATGGTCCATCCACTGTACCCTTCTGTAGTTAATGACATTGACAATACTCGGGGACCGGTAGAGTTAGAGCAACTCATCATTATATCTGATTCTAAGGATTCCCGAACTTTGATCATCAGTTGTTCCGAAAATACTCTGCAGTGTTTTGTTTTCAAATACCTGGAACTTCCCTTAATCTAGCTGCGTCATTGACCAAGTCTCGCATCCGTAGAGAGTCACGGGTTGAATGATGGTTTTGTGAATCGTTATTCTGGCTCCGCGTGAGAGGTCTTTATCTCTAAAAGCTTCTGTAATGAGAAAACACCTATGTCCTGCGCTTATTCTTCCACCAAACTCTACTCTCATGTTGTTATCGTGCGTTACTGTGGTCCCAGGATAGGGAAAGAGGGGGACTTTCTCGAAGAAGTAGTTCGTGATTTGGATAGGATCTGTGTCGTCATCCGCGTTGTTACGGTCCATGACCATATATTTCGTTTTCGACTCATTTACCTCTAGGCCTACTTCTTTCACGCTTGGGATCAAGATATTTGCAATTCCTTCTTCATCTCGCTTGGTGTCGCCTATGACGTTCAGGTCATCCGCGTACCCCAGGAATTCGCTTGGAGGCGGAGCCCACGTTTACTCCGAGCTAAAGGTCTTATGACGTATTCTTATAGCAAATTGAAAATTGGCGGGGATATTGCGTCGCCCTGCTTCAGCCCACTGACTATTTTGAATGGTTCCGATAGGGCCTCGCCAATACTGACTTGTCCTTAGGTTCTCCTCCTTGGGTTCCCTCAAGCCTTACTGCAATCATCCTCACTAGTTTGTCAGGAATGCCTAGCAAACGCAATATCGTGAATAATTTTGATCTTATTATAAAGTCGTATGCCTTCTTGAAGTCTACGAATAGCTGGTGAACTGGTTGTCTATGCTCCCAGCTCTTCTTCGCTACCTGGCGTAACGCGTATAATTGGTCGATAGTTGGAGGGTTCCGTCGAAACCCACACTGATAGTCTCCGATTATTCTGTCTATGTAAGGGTTGAGTTATTCAATCAATAGGAGGGGTAAAATTTCACTGCACGAAGCTTGTAGAAACAGTCCTTTGAAATTATCACATTCCATCTTGTCTCTTTTTCTTTGGTATTGGTACGATAACTGACTTTAGCCAGTCTTCGGGGATTTTCTCTTGTGATCATATCATCTCGATCAATTTGTGAGTTTTTACCGTGAGCCGACTCCCACCATACTTGAGGAGCTCAGGTGGGAGACCATCCGTCTCGGGGGCAGTGTTGTTTTTCAGTCTCTGTATAGCACGTGCCACTTGTTCCACCGTAGGGCATGGCATTTGTTGTTGGGCCGTGTGAATTTCTGCGAGTGAATCACTAGTGCCCGCAGGAACGTTCAGGAGATTATCGTCATGTTCTCTCCATCTATTCAGGATGTCTTTCTCATTTGTGAGGATGTTACCGTGCCTATCTCTGATAATACTAACCGACGCAGATTTGGGGTTTCGTAATTCATTTAGTTCTTTGTATGCTTTGCGGGTGTTATTCCTCCCGAAATTTTTTTGTATGTTGAGGGTTTCAATCCTCCGAAATTCCCTCTTCTTTTTCCTAACGTGTTCGTCCCAATCCTTCTGCGCTTGCCTATGTAATCCTTGCAGTCTTTCCACCCTGCGTGGGTCCCAGTTTAATTTTGTTGCATTGTCGCGGATGATAGGAGATATCAAATATTGAAGATTACGTTAAGATCGTCTGTGCACTCTGTCATGCACTCCGTCCACCTCGCGTATTTGATACATCTGCTGATAGCCAAAAAGCTGAGAAAATACTCCAGCGCCTGCATAAAGTGAATGAGTTACAAGATTCAGTCAAAGAAAGGCGGCTCGCAACAGTGAGAGTAGTTTGGGAAGGAATCAGCGATGAATCACTGCCTGATTCTCCTCGTCTATCTTTGAAAGAACTGCGAGATTCAACACTTGGCATCTACCAGGTATGGATATGATTACATCAATCCTGTGTACGAAAGCTCGCAATAGTTTGAATGGATACAGACTAACGGATTTGCCATGAATGATGAGTTGACCGACTCTATTGATGTGATCAGGACCCCCACTTTTTGTATGAGTTGATCGGAATCTTCATCATGGTTCATTCTCTGATAATTTCATCCCCACAGATCAAACAAGCTGATTCGTACACAGATGGACAACTCAATGACGATGGGCTCTATACACTATTTTATCACAAAGATGAGGTTCTCTCCCAACTTTCTGAAATCGCACTCTCAGATGTATTCAAGATCATACCCTAACTCGCGAATCTTGTTGAACTTTGTCAATGGTCTGTCTTGACATTCGTTGAGCGTACGTCCATGAGACATACCTCTATTCTCATTGTGTTGAAAACAATTTATGCGAACGTGAATGTTGCAACCCTCGGATACAAATACCTTACCTATCCTCGAGGGTTCATCCGCCTTGAGATATCCGTCAACCACAAGTTCCTCCGGTAATTTGTACCCTTCTGTCTTGCATGCATGAATGATTTGCATGTCGAGCTTGAACTCACGCCAAAGCAACCGTAACATAACCATCTGAGAGTGTTCGTCCGTCTTTCTATATCCTTCGTACGGTATAATCCCAATCGTGTTGGAGCGCGAGAAACTTCTTCGGTGAACGAGCGGGCAAGCACTAGCAATCGTAGTCACTTCAGAGGAAGGGCACTCGTTACCAATCGACTCGAAAGTTTCTGTGGAAGACAAACGCGCACGTCTCGGGATCTTCACATTCATGTGAAAGTATCTCACAATTTCTTCGCGCATCACAGATCGGTGACTGAGCATGGTCACCTCGTACCACGAGAAGAATCTGTCTCTGTCGTCGGAATTCATCGTTTCGGGAGCAAAATATTCTGCATCAAGCATATCACCCGAGTAATCATCATTTCCTGGTCAATTGAATGAATGGGGGAAAATACTCTTTCTCCCTGTCCGCGAGTAGTCCGAAAGCCTTTGGTCACTTGCTCAATCTCATGTGACAGCAATTAAAACTATCGATGCATCTGGTCCTTTCGACTGACACATTCAAGATCACGTCGAGTGTGACACCGTTATGAAGTTCGAAGATCTCTTATAAGATGAACTGCGGATCAAAAGAAGCACCTGCGTGTGCAAAGAATATGATCTTGTCGAATACTGATTGACCTCAGATACAAAACGAGACGAAATTTCGAACGGGATTTTCCCTCAATACGTGTTCACGGACACCACAGACGTTACATCTTATGGTTATGTCCTCGATGTATATGCAAGCATAGCAAGCTTGCTGTGCAACATGCGAATTGACCATGTGTACAGTGGTACAGTGATGGTTTCCATGGCTCAAATTCTGTTGAGTTCCGGAGTGGAAGAAGATATACAGATTCTTATTCATAGATTTGGCGCTGTGTTTCATCGACTGTACGAAACACAGGGCGTTCTGAGTATGTTTCGAACGGCAGAAAGTGCACTGAGTCATACTGCATTCGTGGACTCCTCTATATTCGTGAACCTGCGTGGAACAATTAAACAAATTTCTATGATATCACAAATTATTTGATTTTTCCCCTCATACGATCCGTGTGTTCTATGATTCTTGAAACAAGCTTCACTGACAAACGTCCGGTTAGATTTCTCATACTCGTGAGCACCAGTTTCATTGCTTTTGCAAGGAGGCGAAAAGGAACATCTTACACATTTTGCCTCACGAAGATGGTGATCAATGTATTGGAAACTCTCATAACACTCGTGACAGGGGAATCTATTCCAACCGGCAGCGGTGGGATTCACTGTGGTATCAGAGTGTCGGTTTGTATCGTCCTACGTGATATTTATATAGCCTGAGGATGATTTCTCCTCCCCAAGTAAGTCTGGACCATAAAACATGGCTCTTCTCCAATCCCCAAATTACCACGCGAGTATGCACAAATCATAATTCCTCTGGATGAGTAATGACACTGAAATCGCTTGATCTCTGGATAGCTGTATCCGCGCGTCGGCACAATGACATGCGCTGCACTTACTAGATGTTCAGCCAAGTTGACTTGTAAGGGTCTCTTCCCATCGTGTACATTACTCCACAAATGTTTCATTCCCTCCGACGAGTCATCAATCTTGGCGAGGTGAATCTCGCCGATCACCGAAGCGCGCCGTGAGCACATTTTTTTCGGTGTTTGGGACAAAAACAATCGATCTTTCTTCCATCGCATCTACACCAGAAAATTTTTTAACTCCTCCCGACCTAACTGGGAGCTTTACGAACGTGACATCTAGAACAAAATTGTCGTTCATCTCGAAATTGTTATGACTCTATGTCAAGCGAGCTATAAGATTCTGTGAGTCATCGCGATAGAAATTCTCAACAGACCTACGAAAGAGACCCCCGACCCCGTAGGCAAATCTGTCCGACTCATTGGAAACGCCGACAAAATCGGCGTCGTTAGCGTGATTGACTATGTTAGCCCATATATCTCTAATGGCGTTATGTAAGTACATTATGGGATTCCTGTCGAATTAGCATAACGGCAACACGCGCAAAGCCAGCCGTCTTGCGATGATTCCGGATCTACGAACGCGTCGATTGCCTTGAGTCACAACAATAAAACGTCGACTAGGTGGCAATATTTCTGAACGAGTAGACTTCTGACTCATACCTCGGTCTCTGCTGTCTTCACGTTCAATGCACCTACCACCACCCGTCTATGAGGCGTTTAGCGATTGTATTGAGAGCTGGTGCTGAATAGCAGCGGAGAGCGTTGGCCTTTCTTGCGTAGGTATAGATTGTCGGCGAGTCCCATCGTCTCCTCGTCGACCGGTTTTCTGTGAGGTTATGGGTTTGTGCACAGTATCCTAATTATGATCCGATTCTCCCTGCCTCTCTTTGTTGGGTGTTGATTGTTTTGTCGAATACATGAATGGTCTATAAATGTATACCCGAACAAACACAATATATTGTGATATCCACAGGTGCGGAAGTCTCTGGGTACAATGCCATCAGCTTTCTGGGATGCCGTTGAAACTCTCGTGCACAATCTTATATATCAGCTATATCGAGATCGGTGTAAGGAATTGAATTCCTGTCCTCCATCCATGTTTTGGAAAACCGCCGTTGCTAAGCAGCTCTCGTATTCCTCAACCGATTATCGTAGACTTGCAGAATTGTCGAATTAAACGCCCCAATATCAAGATCACTATCTTCGTGTTATTGTAAGACTAAGGAGTGCAGAAATATTGTGTCAACGGGTCACAACGCTGATGAAATCATATTGCAATGGAAATATTGCTGACCTTTGTTGATTGTTCTATCTATTGAAGGACACTCGTCGCATTCACAATGAGACAGTCAATGCCCATCTTAGAGAGTATGATATTGACGTTGGGACGCTGGTTCTCCCTCTAGATAGGAACGTAGCAGCATACGCAACCTCTCCCTCCCGGGCGCATCACGGCCATTGCGTGAATTGGCACCAGTAGCAGCGGACGTTTCTTGATCATTAACACCGTAGGTTATCTCGTTTTCATGAGCGACTCTCTCTGAAATAGATGTCAAGTTGAGCGGTCGAGGGTCTCGATGAGCTATCGCTTTCCACGCGTCAGAGCTGAGCTCGACGAAATCAAGCGCGAGCACAACCTTCGGTCAGCCCTCGGCTCGCCTCTCAATATACCGGTATTGCCGTTTGGCTCGGGTTCAGATGATGAAGAGGATGACGCAATATAGGCTCCACTTTCATAAACTTCGTCTCGATCTCCTTGAGGTTGAGTGTCGGATGAGTGTCCATCATTCTCTACGCTCACGGCGATGAATTTGCCTCTTACCTCGACTGAGGACATGGTCCCACCATTATGCTGTTGCCCTCATCTTCTGTATTGTGCGTCTCCCCACCGCTGATCCCACTGGTTGGATTCGACGATTCTACTATTCTCAGAACCAATGATGTTGACTGTCTCTCTGGTTCTGTTATCAGACAATCGGACTCTCCCACACCACCTCTTCCTCCATCGGCAATCTCCATCGCAGTATTGTGACTCATGGTGGATGAATCCAGCGCAAAAATTTGCTACAAGACAGTCTCACAAGTTTCAGCAAGGTCTACGTATAGTACATTGAATTCTGGTGATAACTCCCGACTGGAGTTCGATCATGGTTCCAGCAAAGAAATCAAAGCTGTGAAAATAACAATGGAGATCATGAATACTTCACGAGCTGATAAGTCCCCTATTATGGTGTGAGTACCACGCGTCGTGACAGAGATAACTAAAAGTGAGTTCTGAAATTCTCCAAAACCTTCTACTTCCCCTTCAGAGTCGATCATTCTTTGCCTTCTCTACAGAGGAAGCTTTGTTTTCACCCCAACGAAAATTCGATCAAATTCTCCACTAAATCAAATATTTTCTTCGACAAAATTCCGTTGATTTGGAAAAGGCTCAGGTCATTCTCTTCCTCTCAGCAGGATCGATCGATTGTGGGTAACATTCCTCCTCCTCGTAGCCTTTCGAATCTGTTAGAGAACCATCTTTGCGTCCCTTTTTCCGGGTGTGTGTGTATGTTGTTTTGTACCGGACACGCTTTCTCTTTCACTGTTTACTCGATCAATATTTGGTTTTCTACAAATTGTGGACAATCAAATTTCTGAGAGCCCAGTGATTTGGCAGTTCTCAGATCCCAGTGAAAATTGATTCATGGGCTCTTCAGAGCAAAATTGATGAAATTTCATTTCTCAATACACGAGTATCTCTTCTGGATACAGTCTCACAGGGGGATGGGGTCACCTCAATCATGTTCTCTTTCGCTGAATCTATCGATAGGATAATACCGTAATCTTATTCAATCCTCAGAGACTTTGAATTCCCGTAAAAATCAGGATTTTCACCGAAAACTCCATTTCAATCACTGTTAGACTCACTGCATCGAAATCCCGTTTCAACCAAACGATAGATATTATTCGGAAAACTTCAGTCTTGATGGTTCGAATCTCTCTGAAGGGCTTACTCAGAAGAATAATCCAGAAAATGGTAGAACATTTCTATTATTATTCATTCTCCTCTCGTATCTCCCTTTACGACTCGTCAATCTCAATCTTCATGACCTACAGACTCACTCATACGCCATTCCAAATGGATCGGGTGATAACAAATTTCCTTGAAATCCTCAAACATTATTCGAATGGAGTGTTTTTTCCTGAGAAGAGAAAATTTTCACTAAAAACTTCAGTTTAATCATCTTTGAACCGACTGTATTGAAATTTTATCTCAACCAAACGATAGATATTTTTGGAAAAACCTGCTTTCAGATGGCTCAAATCTCTCTGGAATGCTCCTTCGCAAGGATAACTCAAAATGTAGGATACTACTAATGAATATTCATTTTTCCTCCATACCTTCCTCCAAAATTCATTGATTCTACTTTCAAATGGGGCAAAATTTCCGGCATCTTGAATCGATCGGTTGATACCGAGGTTGATATCAATTCTCTTTGAAATCCATAACACATGGTTGTGATATTCGTTATAATTCTTATCATATACCGCTGTGAGAGAGCATTCTCCTAACCTTTTCTAGCAGCGTATTCACTCTAATCACTAAACCTTCTCCGTTCTCATTCTTGAATGTCTCGCCAACCAAATATTCAACCTTCTCGATTGGGGCTTTAAGATTTTCAGATCGTCAATAACCGGATATCAGAATGGTTTCAGCCAATCGGAAGTCACATGTATCAACTCATAGCCTCAAGAAGTCAATTCTAGATCAATTCATTCACGTTAGAGTATTAGTTCCTCGTATAATTGCTGATTCATGCTAGAGGCAATGATGTAGGTCAGTTAATAGTAGACTGACCTTGCATTTCTCCGGAATCAGCCATCAAGCCGCTGAGAGACGGTAAATGTTGCATTTTCCTACGTTTCACCAGTTGACTGGCACTCATGATGGCAGCCCTGTAATTTGAGAAGAACATCCCGTGATAATGTGCCAATCGTCGGATGGGACAAGTGCCCGGGGCGCACGGGAATATTCTCAATAGCACTCAAGGATCTTTATCATCTCTCACCACTCTACGATGATGAACTCTGCATCGGTATCTGACACCGGAATTTTGAGACCAGACCACGAGGTGGTTTATCAGTTGGAGTAGTGTCATTCGCAGAATCCCCAATCCAGAGTCTTTCATATTGAACCAATCGGCAATGCAGAGCTCTCTGCTCGCAAGTCTCATAGGTGCTGCTGGACGGAAGAAATGGGGTGCGAGGATACTCTTCGGGAATTGGCCTCTCTTAGAAATCCATCATCACACTCGGCTGTGGCTCAAGGAAAAAGTTGGCGCCTGAACTTCGAGTAATGTCTATACTCCAAAAGGTATACATCTCGCACAGTCGTAAGACTATTCCGGAGCGACCAGAATAAAGAGATGGCGGAGCATCATACTATGAGCACAGCTGTTGAGCGACCCTTGAAAATATTCATACATACCACGAGAAAGACTATTGTGTGAGAACAATACGCTTGGATCCTGGTTTTTTGAATCTGCGTGGCGTGGATGTGAGGCAGAGAGCTACATACATTCCGAAACCAGCAGTTTCGATGCCTGAACAAATACTCGAAGCATGCTCATTGTGAGAATCAACGATTTCATCGCCGGTCACAAGAGACGATCGGGACCCATACATGAATACACACGGATCAGTGCTCGAAACTGAGATGATTGTTTTCATGGACAGAGCTCTCTCTGCCTGTTCTTCGTATGAGGTTGATTCGAAGAATTGCTCATTCCCATACTCATAGATAGAAATTAGACATCCGTTATAGATTTGCTTTGGCCCAGGTGGACATTTAGAATACATCGAATCCCAACTCCTACATTCGAACTTCATACATCTGCTGGACACCATACACTCATCAGTTTTCATTACGACTCCATCCGAACAGCCACGGGAGTGATGGGAGACCGCGATATATCATTACCTCACTTAACTGACCGAGAGTTTGAAATTTTCAAATTTTTTACAAGATGATACGTGAATGTTATAGAAGAGCGACAAAGGAGAGAGGCTCATGTAGTGCTGCTAACTCTAGATGGTAGTCTGGATTATGTGAATGCCAACATGGTAAGTGTAGAACAAATAAGTGATCTTGACCCGCAACAGAAGAAGTAGGATCAGCAAAGGCAGTCACAGCAGGAGCAAAGACAAGAACAATAGGGTGTGCAGCAAGGTGAGCAGCCGCTCCGGAAGGACATTCCAGAATGACCAATTTATACAGTTATGCTGACGAGTTAATGCATGGAACCAAAATTCTTCAGCAAAGAATTTTGAATTGGTAAGTATATTTTCACACACCTATTTATGCATGAGGTATTGCTTTCTTCATAAGTCCGATTTCTCCAGCATCGTTCATTTTGAGAAGACCACCGCAGCGGGAGTGCTAAACGCAAGCGGGCAACATTTGTGGTGCAAAGTACTTGTTGAAAAATCGGGTGGATCTGAGCGTAAATCCTGCCTCCATTCCAACAAGAATGAGTTCGACAATAACTGCGAGAACGAGCAATATGAAACTCTAATAAAGGTGATTACTAATGGAGTCGACCAACTACACAGACAATTCGAGAAGATGGAGGGCGTGCGATCGTGTCCAAACACTGGCGGACTAGGCCTCTCGGGAAACTGCCATCAGCTCTCTGGTCTCAACAACTCAAGTCGGAGAGACTGAAAAACAAAAACGCATCGATACACCTACCGCATGATACTGTGATGAGTGAACGGTGCACTTGAGCCACCTACAGCTCATCATTATATAAGCAGCTGTTTCTTGATAGTAGACCACGTGGGTGCAAATACAACATCTGCCATGAACTGAGCTGCTCAACTGAAAGTATAAGACTGGCGGTCACTCATTCATATCACCATCTCACCAAGACGGGAAGTTCATCAGCAGGTGAGTAATGGCTCACAAAACGTATACTTTACAGGTGAGGAGTTTTTATATAAAGGACGTCACGGATAGCTCCAACTTTCACGTGGATAAGTAGGGACTCTAGGGGGTGCTGAGTTACATGGTTGAACACGTGCAACTGCTACGATGTCGAGGGCCCACCTTTCAGTTCCCACGCATAGGGTGAGCAGGTGCACCTTCTACGGAGGGTCTTCCCCTAGGTTCCCACGCATGAGGTGAACAAGTGCACCTGCTAAAAGAGGGGAGGGGTTTTGTTTTGCGACCGAACGGGGGGAGAGGTGGGGGTTCGTTTTGACTCGCCATACCCACCTTCTTACTACTGCTGTATGAATTAAGCAACTCACTATGTTGACTACTTTTTTCTGGAACTAAAAGTCCAACTCAGATAGGTTCTACTGTACTTCTCGATGTTGGCCCACATGACCAATGCTAATGATTTCCGGTGTATCTCTCGACAAGAGGCTCGATTAGGAGAGTCACTTCGGATTCTTTATATTATAGATGATACAAAACCGTAATGACGTTTTGAACGAGATTCATGATCCATCTTCGGTGAGCAAACCCCACTCCCCCCATGTTGGTCTGCTAAACGGGCTCCTACTGATCCTGCATTATTCACAATCTGGACTAACCACTAAAGATGACTGAAAAGATAGAAAGGGACTCAAATGCGTGGATTATACGGGGTTCGGAGGATTGCAGTTTGCGGGAGGCAGGTTTGCGAGTCTTATCTATTCCAAAGAGCAAAGGGCCACTCCGATATTTAAACACAAGCTCACTCATGATATAGAGATAGAGACAGACAGTGAATCGATTCATATTTTCGTTATTGCTATGCGTTGAACCGATTCGTGAGATCCGTTCAGGGTGGGAAGTTCAAATCCTCTATATAATGCTGGAGGATAATTACCTTCCCATCTCCAGCAGGATTGATGAATACAACATAGTGTCCTCCATGATTGTCGCCACTGTGCACCAAGACAGCATGCAGCGTATAATCTGCATTCGTAGCTTCTCTACTGGCTTTCAAGTATTGAGCTAAGCTAATTTTCTCATAAAATTCAAACCTATAAGTAAGAGCGTGATGAGAGGAATATTCATTTGGTGATGAAATGAAGAGAGAATTACCTATCATTGAATTTCACCGAACAATCAGTGACAGGATCATACTGGAATCTCATGAGATGCAGATGCAGAACTGGTGGAAATGATGAGAACATGACACCTTTCTCAGCCTCTTGCAGACCATGTTCACCTGCATCATATTTATTATCCCCGTCCAGAACTTCTGTGCTGACGTAATCGTTGAACGAATCGTAAACTGGAATGGGGAGAGAGTTTTGAACGGGGAATCCAAATAGAGAACCTACACAAAATCATCCCCACTGTATGCATTCGGGAACGAACGAGACCACAAAACTTCGAGATTTAACGTTCTGTTCGCACCCATAGACTATGGTACCATAACCCGTGAATGCAAGTGGAAAAACTGGTCTCGAAGCTGTGCAATCCAGATTGTTCCCGAGTGTACTTCAACAAATTATGGAGTAAAATGAGCGTTCTCGGGCGGGGAATGGGGATACTGTGAGAGATTCATCGAGTGATCGGGAGAGGCACCGTATTGTAGAGACGTAGTTCGAAATTTCATCCATAAACTGAGGTAAGGACTCGATTCGTAGAAAGGCAGGACCGTGGGAGGAGGGGTTTTGGCATACTCCTTGGGTGACGATTAATCTCGAGTGAATAATTTTGTTCTCCCATATTCCTGAGTAGAAGAGACAAGCACGGGTCATGATCAGGGCTGAATCGTGTCAGTTGCGTGATTGTACTCAACGCGCTGACATGAATTTGACGATTGAGATTAGATTCACTTAGATCAAGGTCTACTCTGAAAATACACAGTATCACTTCGACGAACTCTGGAGGATTGTACAAGGACGATTCACGACTAACTCCACACAGACTAAGAAGGGCTTGTCGTAACAGTGAAAGGAAATGGGAGGAGTGTAACGGAGAGGATTTTTGCAAGGGGATGTTCACCTGAAAAACTGAACCCACCCACGTTACATCACTCATTTCAGGCCGGCTCAGGATAGGGCCAGGTACCCCACGCCACGAGAGGCGGAACGGCGGAGGACACTGGGTGCACCTGTGAACCGCGAGGATCATATGCTGGGAATACTCTTATGTGATCATAGGGGAGAGCGGGGTACGTTGGACACAGCTAATGAAAACCCGCTTGGCAACTACGATTCTCACTTGAATCGAATCTGCGGGTGAGCAATCGACAGAGTAACATCTCAGAAATTATGGAATATTGTTTGAAAAGGATTCTCACCCGCACATTTTCATAGGAATGCTGTTTTCTGATTGTGAATCATTGGGGCAAGATGGACATTCGCGGAGTATAACGGACAGTTGTTGGGGTATGATGGACACTCACGATTTTCAAGTATAATGATAACACTTCACATACAAAACTGTTGTCATTCGCATATTTGAACATTTTTCTACCTAATCTGATGCCTCAGGTCTATGTCGAGCCCTGAAATGCTGATGAAACTCGATCATCCAACAAATAGATGTCAGCTCGGATATCACTCGCTCGCACACACGAGTTCACTATGCATTCTAGATGCAAGGCACGAATCTGGTGGTCATATTATGTGATACAGCTTTTAATCCACCACCCACAGCATTGATAGCACTCACTTCCCACTCACATCGAAGGAAAATTATCAATAATATCGATGAACAATCACATCCGTGGTGCAGCGAGAGCAGAATATCAACAACACGAGGCGACGCGGAGATTGGGTCAGGTTGGGTAGCGCCACGTGGCTCGAGTGCTGTGGCTATATGTTGGAGTTGGCCAACGTGCCCCGCTTTTCGGGTCCGTCATACCCCGTTCGACTCACCCTCGAATTATCGTTATTGCTCAAAAACTACCCATCGGATCACTTTGATTCGAATTGGAGATTGAAACTAACGAACAAAGCTACCGATTAGAGGTAGGTGGCCAAGTATTTCCGATCAAATTGGCGCATGAACAGTAGAGTGCATACAGACGTGACCGCGATATTTGACCTAGAATTTCGACCTACGGATTTGCAGGGTCATAAAATTTTGAAATTTTTTGTTACTTTCCAAGAGAAAAACTAGGTGATACACTGATGCGAATTCATAAACGTTTGGATTTCTGAATATTTTTTCGTATTTTATAACTGGAGTGCCCAAAATTTTGAGCTGCCTTCCATACTCCGCTCTCTCCTGCATCGATCGAATGAATACACGTTACGATTTTATCGAAGAATACAAAATATACACTTTATTGCGATTAGAACTTCATGTCATGACTCGCGAGTCGATAGAACTGAAATACAGCGCCACTCCTGGCGCGAATGTCCCTCAAACGTTCATCAAATGTTCATAGTTCAACGTAACTCGATTATCAAGAATCCACTTCTTAGCGGAATTGCCCATATACATTGACTCGGAACATTCCACTGCACTCATTTCGGCCGGATTGCCCATACTCATAGTAGGCGGGGCTAACTCGGGAGGGGCGGGGACTATCCCTACGTGACAGACCTGTATCCCTCCGACTCTTTGCGCTTTCGTCCCCGGAAATCAAAGCTGATACGCAAAATGGCCACTTCAAAAACCCGCGTGGCTCAACATAGCCAAATCGTGTATGCTAAGTCGGCAACGGAGGTTTGGGTGGACCGGTGGAGATGTGGTGGATCAGCGGATTTAGGGCGGCGACCAGGTCGCCTGGATGGGAGAGAGAAGCTCACCACGTCGTCCAGCTGGGGATAGACTGCCCGGGAGCTAGCCTTCGCAACACTTCTCTCCAAGTGTATGGGCAACGATAGGGGCAAGCGTGCACTGAGGAGACATTTTTTGGCGCACTCGCCACGTCTGCTGACGTCTCCTTGATAATCGAGGCACTCTCCTAGAACCCCTTCTGAGGGAGGTCTGCACAAGGCGGAAGCCATCCCAGGATTGCCGACCGGCGATGCGCGGCGTGGCCCCTGCAGGCCCGCGCAAGCGCCACGCCAACCGACTGGATGGGCCGGTAAGTGCTGCCACCACCTTGGTGACGAGAGTTACAGGCTCGTTCGAATGATGTCAGCATACTTCTCTCGTCACCTCGGGTAAATCTCAACAGGAAAGTTGAACACAAAATGATTAGTTCTGAATATACTTGCCCCGAGGTAACGACGAGGGTTTGACGGGAAGAGACAAAAAGCGTGCTGCAACGTTCACGTTGCAAAAGTATACGGCACCGCAGAGTATATTCAATGACCGATGAGTGAAGTACCCAAAATTTCATGAAACAAGTATGTGGAGAATCTACACAAGGATTGAGTTCGACCCATTGCAGCATAGTGTCACATATATGTGACCCCTACCTTTTTCTCGATTCTGAGTACTAGATGATCTTTCAGGTCTTTCCACCGGGGTTTTTGCTGAATTATATTGAGTAATAGTTAGAATCGAGGTTGAGAACACTCTGAGGTTAATATTCATGTACGAATCGATTACATGAACGAATCAATTGCAGAGTTGGTAGTTTTTTAAGAAACAATACATTCACTGTAGTATTGAATGGAATCTCATACGATTTGGTATTCTAGGGTTTCTAACGTAGCTGATTACGAGAATGAACTCAATTCCTTGGAGTTCAGAATGGCGGATCAAAGAAGGTGACCGAGAAATCCTAAGTATCTCGGATATTCCTGGAGAATCTCATACAAGGGTTTTTTAGGTCGTTGATTACGAATACGAACTCAGATTCTGGAATTTGAGAATGGCGCATCCATGATGCCGCACTATTCTTGTAGGTAGTCAACTCTGCCGGGAAATCCGCTCCACTGGAATTCGTGAGCTATTGAGATGAATCCAACGAGGTACCCTTCGTTATGGACTAAGCTAGAGGATGAATAATCCTGATTTTGTCCCGGGTGTGAAGAGTTGTTGTGGCGATGGGGAGAGCTGAATGCAAAAGATGAAAAAACTCCGATATTTGCCCGGATCAAAATATATATTTTGCGATGCGCTCGTTCCACCACCATATTGAGAACACTCAGAGTACATTCTGTATCGTACTATCCCAAAGATCACTGTAAATATTCTAAACATGGTGATACAGCAAGTGTATGCAAAATGTACATTATGATCCGGGTAAATATCGGAGTTTTTTTATCATTTGCATTCAGCTCTTCCCGTCGCCACAACAACTCTCCGCATCCGGGACGAAATCAGGATAGTACATCCTCTAGCTTAGTCGATTACGAACGCCGTCGAATTCATCTCAATAGCTCACGAATTCCAGTGAAGTGATTTTCTGGCAGAGTCGACTACCTACAAGTATAGTGTGCCGAGTTCTCGACAGAATTCGGCTACCACGAGTATGAACATAGAGTTCATCCGCAATATCTGGGGCGAATTTTCCCCGTGCATGAAATTGGTGAGTCCACGATGGATTTCCCTACACGGATTCCTGACGATACTCATCTCGGGAATGCGGACGCGTCAACGCGTCCACAGTTCCTTGCAGTACGCATGAAAATCAATAATTCTTTCTGTCATTCTGCCTCATGTTGCAAGAGTTTCACAATTTGATTTCATTCTCATGACAAGCAATCCGAAGGAATTTTGGATATCTTTTCCTGGGAATAACCGGCCGAATACCATTTGGGTCATCTATTCAGATCAACCATCTCGAAATTTCTAAATCCAAGTCTATTTTCGTGATCAGAGATCAAAAAAACCTCCATGAACAATTTTTCAGCGAATACGAGGGAATTAGAAATTTCCGGTCGCAATCCTGGATCTGCTATCATGAACTCCCAGAATCTGAGTCCATTGTCGTGATTTGTCGCCCAACATACCCCATTGTGCAATTTTCCAACGATATCTACATATTTTTCAACGAGGGAATAAGGATATTCTGGTTGCAATCTTGGTGACAGTGAGTGTTAAATTTCTGTCCAGGTGAAATTTATTCAGGTGCAATTGAGCAATAATCAGCTGAGTAACAAAATGAGGGGGGAGGATCACAGGATATTTTCGCGGAAAGGGGAGCCTGGAGTGCTTGAATCCACCTCCAATTCTGAGAATGCCATCTTGATCGATAGGAATGGGGTGCGGAAATGATGTATCTAACAAGTTTTGATGGTCGTAAGAGTTCTAAATTCTGACTCAAAGTCTCAATTTCCGAGCGGAATGTCCGAATTTGGACATACTCGATCCAGAAATCGCTGGCTCGTCGATAGTCATCAGCCATTAAGAGAGGATACCTAGAAGGTAGATTCTTCTGAGGTCGTTGAGATCTCCTCATTTCCAATGCTTGAACAAAATCCATCACAAGCAGGGTTGTTCGAAGTAGACGGGCTCAAGAGTTTGTTGACTTGAGCGACTCCCACTCTTCCATAGGCTGTGAATGAGGCTTACAATTCACTCTTCGTTTTTCTTCGACTCTGAGTATGGGCGTATCACAACTCCAATCTTCTTCTGGCGCATGAGGCCATTGAGGGCCATTCAACCACGCTTGAGCGCTGATGAGATCAAACTGATATTTCATTCGATTGATACGATCAAGTTCTATCTTTATCACCGGCGGGGATCACAAACGATTGGATACTATTGACGGCTTTAGCCAGTAACAGTATGTCAGCAGCAAACGCTGACTCTTGTCATAGATTAAATATAATAACGTCAACTCGCCCAAGTAGGCTGGAAATCTGTCGAGTCGAGTCTTAATAGGGAGTTAGCGGGTTAAAATTACTTTCCGTGCAAGCGCTTGCGCGCGCAAGACTTTCTCATATGAAGCCGTCCAAGAGCTGGACGTTCATTCACTTCGGCCGGGTGCGTCGGGGACTAACCTTGGCCGATCTTCTGTCCCCTTGAGAACCCAGATCTGACAAGGAATGGCGAGACGCACTATAATCTAGCATAGAGTCAAAAATTCTTCCATGTATTTCTCCTCACCCTTACGCTCGCCATCAAAAGTCCTTTAAGTTAACTTTGCAACAGTACGGGGCTTAGAGGTGCATAGATCGAGTGGGAATAATTCAATTCAATCTATGCCGTGAGTTAGCAGAATCTGCTGACATAATAATACTGGTCAAAGTAATCAATGAAATTCAATCGTTCGTTGATCTGATCGGACGCAGAGAGACCAGAGGCTGCGTGGTGTGCGGCGTTTTCCTTCAGAAGGAGTAGCTTTCACTGAGCTTCGGCTAGCAAGGCATTCATTTCTGTCACTCGATTTGATACTAGTATGTTTTGCACCAAGTTCATGACGTTTTCTTGCTTCTGAGCGATTGGTTTTCGGCCCGAGCCGCAGGCGAAAGACGAAATATTCGCTCGGAAGCGGGGAGCCTCAAGAACGAGGTGCAAATACTATTCTATGCAATTTTACGAGCACATAAACTTCGGAGAATTGCATAAAGATTGTTTCCGTGTTGAGGGGTATTGTCTGAGCCAACCTAGAGCAATTAAGGAATACATTTGACAGGAGACATCGCCACATTCACGAACATTGCCTTGCAGAGAATCCGTAAGATGTTCTTTGAGCCACGCGAGTAGCAATGCTGCCGACAAATGTAGGCGAGGGGATGTAGGCTCCTCGAATGGGACAACCTTGGTCTCAGCCTCCAGTAGGTTGATCACACTTCCATCAGCTGCTGTGACTGTGCGCGAATACGCAGCAATTGGACACGACTGGAGGTTGCATCGGCAAATCCATGGAAATTGATCGAGGTTCTATCTAGACGAAATTGTATCTAGCGAGAGATTGATACCCTCTCCAACATAGAGAGTTGAGATCTTAACAGCCGCCACTGGCTGCTGATATTCCCGGGAGGGTCTGGTCACAGACAATTTTGAATGACCATGGGGACTTCATGAATATGCTTTTGCACGGACAATAGTGGTTGATGGACGAACGGGTCCGGAAGTTTAATGTCCCATGAAAACATCGTTCATTTGGTGACCTTTGTCACAAGTGAGACATTGACTCTAAAATTGAAAATATCTTGAGCTGCTGACAAAGGAATGTCGAGGACCATCGAATCAGTCTCGGGCTGGCTTGCTATATTAGCAGCTACGCCATAATCATCGATCAAGTGACCTGATAACAATTTGGGGAGTTGCCTGCTCCCTTGCGAAGGTTAAACTGAGCAACAGTGAGATTGATTAGCTCATCACGGTCGCGACAACTTCGTTGGGGTTCCCGGCATCTGTGAATGAATCATCCTCGAATGCATCATTTTGCGAGACAGGAGCTGCAAGGGGTAGTTAGGACCTTCATCAAAGCTAGTTGTGCTGAGATTCTCAGTGATAGATGAGAAGAACAAGCTAGCTCATATACAACAGTTATGAGAATATAAACACGCAATTGCTCATTGGGGGAATTTCACGAAAGAATAACTTGGACATGTCAATCGTCCGGATGGAAAATTTGCCGGAACATTCTCGCAACGTCGGCACACATTACGAACTTATGCTGTCCCGAGCGTGAGATGATGGGGGTTATGTCTTTTTGTGATCTTGGACAAGGGTGAGGGATTTTCTTCAACGAGGGTTCAATTCCCAGTGGGAGATGAACCCTTAAAAACAACACGTAGAGCAGTAGTGAGACTCTCTGCTCGAAGCACAGGATGATGGGGTATGAAATGAAGCGGAGAGTCGCCCACTTGATCGCGGGGTAATCTTACTATGTTACCTAAGCTCTCATATTTCTCTCAAAATCCGGTTCAAGGAATCATCAGCTCCGGACTTTTGACAAGTCGGTTTTCCAGCCGCTGAGAACTTCTGAAGCGAGCCGCAAAACAAGCGCGTGGCGGCCATTTTGAGAGCAAGCGTCTCGTTCATCGTCAAAGCAGCTAGCAGGGTAGAAATCAGCACCACATCATCGGTCTTCACGTTCTTGCGCAGTAGCAACGGTCGCGAAGCGTTCGCGACAGGGTCCGAGGTCATCTACCGGTGAGTGAGTTGTCTATCCTTTCTACATTCTTTGGGGGATTTTTTCACTGCCTACCCTTGCCCCTCCCCTCAATCGGTACATTCATATTCAAGTACTGCATCATGCTACGTTTTTTGATAGATTGAGGTGCTCTTCGTGTTCGTCGCGACACATAATTAGTCGAGCTAACTTATTTTTCATGCCAACACTCATTTTGAGCATTCGAGGAGATATTCCATTTTTGGGCACTCGAGTTGACACGACCACGACTACCTTTGGTTTCACAGGTCTAGTGTAATGCTGTTCACGAACTATAAAATGCTAGTAACGCTTGCTGTGTAATGCCATTCACATGCTGTAAAATGCTCATAACGCTTGCTGTGTAATGCTATTCACATGCTTTAAAATGCTGATAACGCTTGCTGTGTTATGCCATTCACAAGCTGTAGAATGCTAATAACGCTTGCTGTGTAATGCTATTCACATGCTATGTAATGCTAATAACGCTTGCTGTGTAATGCTATTTACATGCTATAAAATGCTAACAACGCTTGCTGTGTAATGCCATTCACAAGCTGTAGAATGCTAATGACGCTTGCTGTGTTATACCATTCACAAGCTGTAGAATGCTAATGACGCTTGCTGTGTTATGCCATTCACAAGCTGTAAAATGCTAATAACGCTTGCTGTGTAATGCTATTCACATGCTATGTAATGCTAATAACGCTTGCTGTGTAATGCCATTCACATGCTGTAGAATGCTAATAACGCTTGCTGTGTAATGCTATTCACATGCTATAAAATGCTATTCACAAGCTGTAGAATGCTAATAACGCTTGCTGTGTTATGCCATTCACAAGCTGTGAAATGCTAATAACGCTTGCTGTGTAATGCTATTCACATGCTATGTAATGCTAATAACGCTTGCTGTGTAATGGTGTTTACATGCTATAAAATGCTAACAACGATTGCTGTGTAATGCTATTCACATGCTATGTAATGCTAATAACGCTTGCTGTGTAATGCTATTTACATGCTATAAAATGCTAACAACGATTGCTGTGTAATGCTATTCACATGCTATGAAATGCTAATAACGCTTGCTGTGTAATACTATTCACATTCTGTATATTATCGAGTACTCAAATTTCCTTAGCTGATAGAGTATCTCATTTCTTTATTCTCGAGTACTCGAATATCCTTAGCTGATAGAGTATCTCATTTCTTTATTCTCGAGTACTCAAACATCCTTAGCTGATAGAGTATCTTATTCCCTTATTCTCGAGTACTCGAATATCCTTAGCTGATTGAGTATCTCATTTCTTCATTCTCGAGTACTCAAATATTCTTAGCTGATAGACTGTCTCATTGCTCTATTCTCGAGTGCTTGAAATTGCGCCCAAAATGTTTGTTTCAAGACCAGTACTTGGGTTTCTTGGAGTACTCATTTCGCGCTGAGAGTATTTCAAACTATTTTCTTGATAGCCATTTCAACATTTTTTGGAATGTCAAAGCTATAATTTCTGTTGATTGCACACAGATTGCCATTCCGACATTTTTCGGAATTCCAAAACCATAATTTCTGTTGATTGTACACAGATTGCCATTCCGACATTTTCCGGAATGTCAGTGCAATAGTGTCAGTTGAGTATACACGTATCTATGATGATCGTATGACGCTCTGACATCGTTTGGATTTTCACTTCGTCTGGATTGTTCGTTCAGAAGAGTAATTCGTTTTGAACGAGTAATTAAACGATCATATCCATATCATCATATACGATAGATCTTCTGGGAAAGCACCTTGAATTGCAAGCTCGTATGTCCACTGTCAAGTCCAAAATTGGGAGACAGCTTAGACTGCGAACCAGCCTTTCCAATCTTTCCATTAATTTTGAAAAATTAGACCAGTCAAAGAAAACCAAAGGTGCATTTCTCGTTTGTATAAAAGCGTTGAAAGATTATTGGCATAAATTCCAGGATACTCATGATGAGTTGATGGATCGTGATGATGTTAATCGTGCCGATGACTATTTCAGAGACAATGTTTTCAATGCTGTAAAAGATAGATATTTGAATGATCTACAGTTCTTCAATGAATTTCTTTCATGTCTCGATCGGAATCCCACCATGGATTTGATATTTTGAATAGAGCGGGATCCGCCTTCCACGTTTCAGTCTGAGTCTCCGCATATAAGAGCTCAGCAACCTTTTTCCAAGTCTGAGTCACGACATACAAGTGCTCAGCAACCTATATTTCAGCCTGAGTCTCCGCGGATAAGAGCTCAGCCCAAGAGTTTCAAGTCTGGGTGACGACTTACAAGTGCTCAGCAATCTATTTTCAAGTCTGAGTCATGACATACAAGAGCTCAGCAATCTGTTCTCAAGTCTGAGTCTCCACCGATAAGAGCTCAACCAGCTTGTTTCAATTCTGAGTCACAATATACAAGTGCTCAGCAAGCCAACCTTCTGCTTGAGTATCTATATAAGAGTGCTCGGCAATCTGTTTTCAAATCTGAGTTGCAACATAAAAGCGCTCAACAAGATACTCCCTCGTCTGAGTCACAAAATATAGCTGCTCACAGAGATAATTTCAAGTCTGAGTCACAATATCTAAGTGCTCAGAAATTTATTTCCCAATTTGAGTTAGAAAATATGGATACTCAAAAATCTACTTTCAATTCTGAGCCACAAGATATGAGTGCTCAGCAACCTATATTCAAGCATGAGTCTCCGCATATAAGAGCTGAGCAACCATTCTTCAAACCTGAGTCTCTGCATATAAGAGCTCCGGAACCTATTCTGAAGTCTGAGTCTCCCCAGATAAGAGCTCAGCCAAATAGTTTCGAGCCTGGATCAGAATTCGGAAATGCTCAGCGATTTTTGCTAAAATCTGGAACCCAATATATATGTGCTCACCAAACTATTCTTCAGTTTTCTCGCTCGATAGGCGAGGGTTTTTCATCTTCCACTACCTTGCAACACCCTTGAGGCCAAATCAGTGCCCAATGAAGGAAACCTTATCAATCCACTCGACAGATGCCTCACTGATCTGTCATTTGAGCATCTTCTTTCAAAGTATATGAATGAAGGACTATGCTATATCTGCAGTTGCAGGCATTATCCTATTATCTATGACAACGGTGACTCAAACAGTTCAAATATACCTGGACATGCGCCAAAGTCTATTTATCTTTTTCAACCGCCCACCAAATCAACATCAATGCTGCTATTGGAGTCGAACTTTGTGAATGTTATTATTCCAAATAAAGATACTGATTACGATGAGGCTTCGATTCCTGCCAGTCTGATCCTAGCTGAATCTATGCATGATTCTACACATGAGATTCGAGCAATCATAGATCAGCGCGCGCAGTACTCATTCACTTCTGAAATTTTGTTTCATCCGATATTGGAACTGAATATCAAGTCTAACTCGAATCGGCTGATTATGATAGGCCCATGTGTCTATGACAATAGTGCTGAAGCTGATGAGATTCTCGCCAATTTTTCATGCGAGCGCGAAGTCTCTTCTAGTGAACAAATCTCGTAGAGGAATAGGCATAAATGTGTTTACTATTTCAAGATTTATTCGAATCGCACAGGCATCGGTACACGTATAGTACATTTTACCCAGAAGCCAATAGTGGCTGGATTTCGTATTTTCGAAGATTTATTTGATCCCCTTTTCATCTCCCCGTCGCTCAGTAGATTGGGTACGGATCTGTGTTCTTATCCAAACGCCGTCCCTTATATCAAAGGAATTTGGGAACCAGGGGTTAAGGCAGCGAAACATCGCCTAAAGAGGGTAGTGGGAGAAACAATACTCATCTTGGAGGAATTTACAACAGTCCTCGACCAAGCAGAGACATGTATCAACTCCAGGTCTCTCGTACTCCTCAGAGATGGTCTCTCTGAATCAAATGCCCTAATACAAGCTCATGTCAGTATATCAGACGAATCATCTCTCACGCTCATCAAAAATATAAGTACTGACGACAAGATATTAACTCTTTGTCACTGGGAAATTATTACCTAAATGGTCCCACAACGTTGGAACAGTGAGCCCCAGCAACTGCTGTATGACCAAAATTATGCCTGGCTAGATGGTCATATGTTGTTCACATTAAGTTCTACATTACAGAAGATGAGTGAAATGTGCTTTCAAGTGATTCAAAAGTGAAGTGCACAAAGTCAACGATGAATTGAATATTTACTATGATGATCAATTTTTGATTTTCTATTTTTGAAATCAGTGAACATTCTTGATTATTTTCTCTAGGTGAAATTGAATAATGACTATATATTTTTCACAACTAGTGAACCCTTATTTTTTCCACACTTGTATGAAGTCATTTGTTTATTCCAATATAATATATTTCTCTCTCGAGGTCGGAGGATGTTTATGTAGCACCGATCAAGTAATGTTTCGCGACAGCACACATACATGCACATTTACAATAGCATAGACGCTCAACCGACAGTAGACGCTCAACCGGTAGTAGACGCTCAACCGACAGTAGATATGCTGAACCGGCACACAGTGCGGCCAAAAAATGGATCCACGGCACGAATCAGCGCCACGCAAATATTCAACGGATAGATCTGATTCTCACGCGATTTTCTCCGTTCTTATGATTTCTACAAAATGCCTTTGCTACAAATTTGATTTGGGAGATCTCTCGCGGCCCAGGATCAAATGAGAGATGAGTGGAAACGAGAAGGGGGTGAATAGGTAATATATCGGTGCGATTGAGTGTGTAGTGAACGAGAAATTACAACCTCTGATCCACTTCTCATACACCCGTACAGTATAGACCCATCGACCATTATGATCTAGGGTGTCGGGGATGCATGAAAAACATTTTCAGGCGTCTTTGAAGTGTTTCATAGGCCAGAATCATGCTGAACACTACTTTCCAGTTCTCTCTCATTCGATCCTGGACCGCGAGAGATCATCCTGATCGAAACTGTAGCAAGAACATCTCGTAGAGCTTCAAAGAACGAAGAAAATCGCGTTGGAATCAGATCGATCTGTTGAGTATTCGCGTGGCGCTGGTTCGTGCCGTGAATCCAATTATAGGCCGCAGTGTGCGGCAGTAGAACCGACTGCAGTATATCTATAGACATTCAGCCGCTCGGCTATAGGCCACCGGCTCTGCTCCGGCACAGTCAGTCTTCTTGTGGATCGCGAACAGGACGCACACTCCTCACCACCTCGAGCATGTATCAAGTTAATGCTCAATATATTAGTGCTCGTTAAGATTATTATTTTGCATTCCTCTCGTCACAATGCACCCTGAATCCAAAACCCAACACCGGCAAAAACACCGCGGAAGGCGGGAACATCGCACAAAAACTGAATGGTATCTTGGTCTTTCTATTGCACTGTCGTGCGCTGAACTGAAAATTAGCGGCTCCCGGGCCAGCCGAAAAGCCAAACTCGATCGAGTACTCGAATTTCAAGAGGTAGGGACATTGCGCGATGTCACATACAAGCACACACATGAGCAAACGGACATCGAACCATTTCATGACTACTCAATTTAAAATTTAAACTGTTGTGAAAAATGTGACTCGCGCAATCATACTGCCCGCCATCGCGCGAGGTGACATACATCGTGCGATTAGATGTCAGATACATGCAGCTATATAATGCGAATAGACTGGACCCAAAAAGAAACAATATCAGAAGGACGACGAAAATATTGAGCACATAACTTAGTTCTCCATCGACAGGAAAAAATTGAAAAGTTCTAGACAAGTCATTATTCGAATGAAAACCCATGAATGAGGACTTGAGGTTCAGGCCGCAAATAATACATTTTCCATTGCAGGCAAAGGAGAAATAGGGCCATAGTATATCAACAATTCAATTGTGAATCGAATGAAGCAATGAGAGGGAGGAAAGAACCCAATGTGAGTAATAACCTGGAAATTGACTTCGGGAGCAAAGAAGGAAGAGATGGAAAACTCCCCTACTTTTATTCTGAGGCCTTAGCTAACTCGGATTCACAAGAAAAGTTACAGTCTTCTTCTGAAGCTCAACCGTCTGCCGTGAGAATCTGCATTCTGGTCAAGTGGACACACGTTCGGTCATGGATAGGATAGAGAATCAATTCGTTGGCAGTCCGATAAAACTCAGACGTAGCCGTGCGCAAAGTAGCGACTCTGGTCAAACTGGCCTTGCCAGAGGCCACTTGTTCGGTGCCACCAAATTATCCTTGAAGAGGACCAGATCGCCGACCTGAAGTTGATTGTTCGGCTTCAACCACTTGGCTCGTTCCTGCAGTTGCGAGAGGTACCCGCGTCTCCACCTCTGCCAGAAGTGATTCCGCATGAGCTGAAGGATACACCAACCTGTCCTTTAGGGTGGTCCGAGAAGCCATTTTTCTCGGGGATCGCTTCGGGCTAATGGGATTTCACAAATTTCACTTCTTTTGATGAGAGAATAAGGAAATTTTTTCGCTGCATGTTCAAGATTGAGTTTTTCAGGTGGAGCAAGAGGCTTGAAGTTTGAGGAAAATAGAGAAAAACGCGTTTTTCGATCCTTTTCTGCTATTGTTTTGCATGAATCTTTAGGGCATCTTCACATTTCAATACGTGCTCCAGTTAATCTCGAAGCTTGTTCCAAAATCTATGAAATGGGTTCAGGTACGTCCTAATCGAGTCATGTGGACCGAAGTTGTTGTGAATCTACGAAAAATGGTTTTCCCCCTTTGTCTTACGTTTTTTATCCGCGATCATGAGGAAGCCACGCGTTATACAGCCACCCGACAAAGAGAACTCTGTCCAGATTCTTACGCTTAGGCTTCCACAGTTTTCACTATTTTGAGCTTGACTGGGGAAAGTCACCTTGAAACTGACGAGGAATGAGATCTTGTGATGGAGCAAAAGTCTAGGAGATTTTTGAGAAATTGAGAAAAACTTGACGTTTTGATGATTCTTCCAAGAGTGACGCGATAGAGCGCAGAATATTCTCTTCGACTAAGTCGTCAGATAAACAACCCTTTCTTATGTATTTTCAGCCGTAGAAATAAAGAACGAGGTCTCCTTAGGCCTCAGGAGTCGAGGGTCTTTGTTAATCGCGAGACACCGATCCTAGCGATAAAACTACACTTTTCCGGAAAACGTCCGAATCCGTTCAAATCGCTGTGCTGCTGAGAAGAGAATCTCAATAGACCTCAATCATTCATGGGGCTCTATCTTCCTACGTATTTTAAGCTCCCGAAAACAATCCCGTTGGTTCCATCGAAAACGTGGAATCCAAGTAAAGACTATCTGACGACAGGTATGCCAACCCTGTGTATAAGGATAGGCAGTCCATGCATAGGATAGGATGAAAATCTCCCGTCGTCATTTGCTCAATACTTGAATTTGATGCATCCGAGCTCGATGAAAACACCGGGATCATTTTCAGGAGAACAAAATACGTAGGAAATCGTGTCCCGACAAGGATCCAGGCCCATTAGAACATTCTCCTCAGCAACACAGCGATTAGAATGGATTCAGATGTTTTTTGGGGAAGTTTAGTTTCACCGCCGGGATCGGTATCTCGCGATTTACAAAGACCCGTGACCCTTGAGGCCTGAGTGGACCTCGTTTTTGGGTCCTACGGGTGAAAATACATAAGTTTTTGGGTCCTACGGGTGAAGATACATTCGTTCACATGACGACTCAGCAGAAGAAAATAGTTTGCGCTCTATCGCGTCACTTTTGGAAGAACCATCAGAACGTCATATTTTTCTTAACTTTTAAGAATCTCCTAGACTTTTGCTCCGTCACAAGATCGCATTCCTCGGCAGTTCAGAGGCGACTTTCCCCTTTCAAACGCAAAATAGTGAAAACTGTGGAAGCCTAAGCGTGACAATCTGGACAGAGTTCTCTTAGTCGGGTGGTTACATAAGGCTTAGCCTCCTGGTGATCGCGGATGGAAGATGTAAGAGAAAGGGCGGAAAACCGTCTTCCGTAGACCCACAACACCTTTGGTCCAAGTTACTCAAATGAGACGTACCTTAGCTCATTTTATAGATTTTGAAACAAGCTTCGAAATTAATTAGAGCACGTATCAAAATATGGAGATGCGCCGAAGTTTCATGCAAAACAATAGCAACAAGTGGTCGAATAACCCGTTTTTCTTCATTTTTTTCGATCTTCAAGGCTATTGCTCCACCTGAGAAACTCAGTTCTGAACATGCAGCGAAAATATTTTCGTATGTTCTCATCGAAAGACAGTGAAATTTCACTATCACGAAGCGATTCTCGAGGAAATTGGATTTTCGGCCCACCCTACTGTGCATACAGAGTTCTCTCCCTTTATCTCAGTGAAGGGCTCCAGAGGAGCAACTGAAGGGGCTCCAATGAGAAAATGGCCAGATGTTGAAGCAGAAATATCATTGAGCTCGGAACTTGAAGCACTAATAGGCCTTGAGTTTGAACAAGATTCGATCTGATACGAAACCGTAGAGAATTGCTCATAGGCCAACGTCGTTTCTCCGATGACTCTGTACAGATGCCTCTTTATGGATTTCACATTTGACTCCCAAGTGCCTCCAAAGTTGGGTGCTCTTGGTGTAATCAAACGCCATTCGACTCCGTCTCGAGCAACTGAAGCAGCAACTTCCCGGCCCAATGCGGACGTTTCAGTGGACAGACGATGTAGTTCTGCTCCACCACCTTTGTATGTCGTGGCATTCTCGGAGTACATGACTTTACACAAACATCGCCTTGCAGCATACCGTCGAAGTGCAGCCAAGAAAGCTGCGGTCGTCAAATCTGATACAAGTTCCAAATTGATCGTCTCGACTACCAAACAGACGAATATAGCCACATAACCCTGAAAGGACTTCATTCCTCTTCCTCGAGATGCCTTGATCCAGAGTTGTCCTGCAAAATCCACACCACAGTGAGCAAAAGGCCTGGCAGGTTGAGTGCGGATCGCTGGAAGTGGACACATCTGTTGTGCCATGGTGATTGCATTGTGCCGAGAACAGATGGTGCATTCCATCATAATTCGTCGAATGGTACTAACAGATAACTGTGAACAAGACGGTATCCGCCCTGCAAAGTGCACGCATGGGCTTTTATAGCAAAACTGTAACATGATGATTCTTTGGTAGAATTATAGGGTGTTTTTCAGATTCAGTCACAAAAGAGTTCTGAAGTCTACCACCAACACGAATGAGACCATTCGGATCAATAAATAGCAATAGTTTCTGGAGAGAACTTTGAGAACAAACATTACCCTTCATACACAGATCTCGATAGTCCTCTGGGGATGCATCTTTTTGCACCAGTCAATTCAGTGTGAGAAATCCCAAATTGAGCTCTAAGGCAGAAATTGGTCCATGGCGACGATCCTCGAGGACCAACTTGGAATTGAGTCTCCATCTGTGAATGTATGCTAGAATCGCCGACATCTTATCAATAGAGGAGAACTTCCGCAGCCAATCTGAAATAGTTAAATCTGATTGAACTAGCCAGATGTTTACCCGTGATTCCAACTGCGTCTCCAAATCCTCTGATCCCGTGGGCCAATCATCCAGACAAGTCAGCCATTTGGGACCTCTCCACCACAAGTCCGAATCTTCCAGCTGCTGAACAGTGCAACCTCTAGTTGCAAGATCAGCTGAGTTGTCCTGTGATCGTACACTCACCGGGCAAAATATCTGCACAAGCTACCTAGTGATTTTCACTTTTTAGGTTCGCACGGCCCATCTCACTCTATGCTCAGGGAACGCGGAAAATGAAACGAACGCATGGCAGTACCAACCCGAAGAGTGAAAATAACAAAGTCCCTTGCGCAGATATTTTGCCCGGCGAGTGTACATGACGCCAGTTTGCCTGAGGAAGATTACAAGCTATTTCACTGACACGATTCGCTACGCAGGGTTTCCGCTTGGAAGGATGAGCACGTAGCCAAGCGAGAACTACTTTAGAATCACTCCAACAGTGAATTTTTTCTGGCTGCGACTCTTATTGAGGGAGAATGCCCACGATTAATCGTGCCAGCAAAACAGCACAAATCGATTCTAATTTTGGCGAGCTAACGACCTTCAGGGGAGCGACCTTCGATTCAGCGGTGAGGAGCTGAGATGATCCGTTTCTTCCTGGGATGACAACGTACAGATCGGCTGCATAAGCTTGTTCAGATGCGTCACAGAACCCATGGAGATGCCACGATGTCACCTTCGTAAAGCCCAGCCATCGATTGATCCTCAAATCTCCGAGTTTCTTTAATTGAGAATTGTACTGAAACCAAGGCTCTTCGAAGTGACCCGGAATCCTCGCATTCCAATCCAAGCCCTGTAACCACAAGCGTCACAACAATATTTCAGCTCGAATCACCACAGGTGTCAGCCAACACACTGAGTCAAACAGTGTCGCCACCTGTGGGAGTATAGATCGTTTCGTGATATTTGAAGTAGGAGGAGGCTGCTGATCCTTGAAACAAAAAACGTCTTCATATGGCAACCATTCCAGACCTAGAAAAGGAACTGTTCCCTTGTCATGAAGTGATCAGCTCCCTGGTCTGAAGTGAATCAGCCGTCCCTGTCTGGAGTCGCTAGAGTGAGTCACTCTATTTACCTGTATTGACTGGAGCTAGACGTTATGTCTGTGCTCTATTACAAGATCGTTCAAAAAATATCATGACGATCTAAAGAATAACAAACCTGAAGCCTGATGAGGTCCACAAAACCTAGTGGACGAAACGTTGCAATAAAATTTCCATCATGAAAATTTGGGAATTTATTTAGTTCCCCACCGTCCTTCAAGATCGACGAGACCAAATATTCAACTTGTATATTAACCACCAAGGACGAAAAAATCTACCAAAATCACTTATGGGATTATATTTCGATGGACGCCATGCCAAGACTAAGACCTATTCAAGAATGAGAGATATCATCGAACACGTGTGGTACAGGATCACTACTCACTTGTCCTTGAACCAGGTTCGAAATAATCCAGCCACGTCACACCAAAATCTGGCCGTGCTCCTGGCATAGTCTTTGTATATGGAGAAGATATCACCCACTTCGATGCGACCTCTCGAAGTTACAGGATGTGATGAAACGGTGGTGAATACAGGGTTGAGGAATGATATCATCCCCCGTGTTGGAAACATGACGGGAAAGACCACTGCAATAGTTTGTATGCCCCTCGCATTTCAATGGATTGGCTTCAAGGCATCTGTTCTAGTGCATTGATGGATCGATTACCGGTCTCGATGCGTTTCCGAGACCGATTGAAAAGATGATACTCGATTGTGAAGAATTGCCAATTGTTCCATCCGAACCTATCGGCTGTTGTATACCTAATGTTGACCCTGAGCTGTTTAGCACCGACCGAAAGTATTTCCTCGCAATTTGTCTCACTATGAAATCTGGTACCAGTCCTCAAAAGTTAGAACTTCGCCCAGAAAACCTTTCTCATACTCGGTAGGTAACTCTATCAAACCGTGCACTGAGACGTACATGTGAACTGAGGACTCAAGCTCCGAGCTGATTGTTATAGTCAATTCTATCCTTTACGTATACACACCATCTTGGTTTAGGATCGAATTCAACAACTCAGTTATATGTGGATCAAAACACCTTTTTGACTCCATTCGCTCTTCAAAGTATCTCCTTGAAGAATTTTTGTGACTCATAGACGCTGTCATTCAATAAAATGTTTCTTTTGCGGCACCGGAGAATATACTTCTTTGTATGCTGAATGACGAAGATGTGAATATAAGAAGATTAGTTTTGGAGAGAATTCTTCGATCTAAGGCGAACAACCTTGAAACTGTTAGAGAATTCGAAATCCTAAAGCTCAATCTTGACGCTACTGAATATATACAAATGATTCAGTAGCCAGATGATGTAGCATCGACTCCTGTTCTCCAAGGCTCGAAGATCTCCGATATCAAGACAATGCTCAAGACAAATCAAATGAGGGAATCAAATACCTCTTACTAGGGACTTCGATGACTATCTGCGTCACACTTAAGCTGTTGGAAGGACTGTGAAGATACTGACTAAAGCATCTCAAAGAGTTATAGGCGAGGAGAATAGAGAAGGTTACATTATTACCACTCTAGAATCAAGACATTCGATACCGAGATTCGATTTGAAACAATATTTCATACCACTGCGAATCGGTAGGTCTCAAACTATATCCTAGAAATCTGAAGTTTTGGTATTGGATAGATTGGATGTAGAACTCGATACTCCTCGATAAGGAGGGAAATATTAGAGAATATGAGGAAAATTGAAATATTGAGAAGAAAAAGTATTTCTGTCATTGGCGGTCCCAGCCGTATGGAGGAAGGAGAGAGTTCTGATATCTCGAATCGCCTGTGTATATTCTGTCAGAGCAGAGGATTTCGACCATCCAACCATCATATTCCTTCATATCGGATGTCATCGTGTCCTGAACAATGCGTGGAATCTCCAGGGAAATGACCCTTGGCTTCGTGAGGAGGTGCATATCCTACCTGTTTCATGAAATTTAATCAACTTGATCTTGATTCGCTTGCACCTCGGTTCTGACCGATTTGACCTTCCCAAAACTATCGGAATCGTTCTCAGCAGGTTAAAATACGTAAGGAAACATCGTGTTGTGATATTTCTGAACCTCTAGTAAGTTTTCCCGCACATACAAATTGCAACGCAATCGGTTGTTTTCTGGAAACTCGTTGTTTTTTCTTCACTACGATCGGTATCTTGCAGTTCATGAGGTGTTTTGATTTTTGAGGCTCCGGCGGGTCACGAAATTGGTTTGTATGTGCGTGAATACACGAGGAATGATCTTTTAAATGATGATTCAGATGCCGGGTACGTCCTCCGCCTGATTCAATCACTTTGAGAAATACCGCAAAAGAGGAATGGAAAACCTTCCATTTTTAAAAATCTTCAGGGCCCTTGCCCCAGCAAGAAACTGCATTTTAAAAACCGCAACAGTATTTCCCCCCTTCTACGTAAGGGGACTCTAAGCGTTTCGATTCAGAGGAATTCCCATTCTCCGGCCCACCCTCATGTGAAGAAATATTAGACATTCATCTATGAGTTCTGAAATTTGAGTATCGACCGTGCCTGATGCTTGATGTCAAATTATATCATTACAATTATGATAATATATATCAATCCGATTATGACATCGTTTCCCTGAGGATTGTGTCGATCAACCATTCCGCAACTAACATTTTTTATATATGGGCAAATCTCAAAAACCGTGCGATTTCGACTTTGAAATTTAGAGAATTTCGAGAATGGCAGCACACCTCCCATGAACTTTTGTTTGGTCCAAGTAATGCTCAAACAATGATGAAATACTTGCGTGAATCACTTTGGAGCTCCACCGTGGATTTGAGAGGGAATAGAAGATTTCCCCATGTATTTGGATGGGAGCCTTGTATTTCTGTCATTCTAATTGGCGCATGTAGATGTGAATATATGAGGGTTTCCATGGAACTTTGAACTATTGACCCTCTGAGATGGAAAAGGACCCCGCCATAAATGATAGGATTTTGGGTTTCAGCTAATTTTGCTGAATCGGGGACCAAATGATAGAGCTCGCCGAGCTGATCAAAACTCTCTGTTATCGTTGAGCCTGAAAAATTCTCATTCGTGAGTTATTCGATGTAGAAGTTGTCGATTTTACCAAGTGTAAATAGGGTTATGGCATCGATTGAACAATAACATACGTTCGAATTGGGTCGGCCGTCGAGTTTCCCCCGGCATAGTGAATCTAATGGGGTAAGATTATGCGTTTGTCGCGCAATCCACCGATTATCTCAAGAGAATCTTTGGCCGCTGCAACTTTCGCTGAACATTTTCTCGAACTCAAAAGGGCGAAACGCGCAGGAAAATCTCATCAGCTTAGTTCGGCTGGCCTATGGCATATGATATGGTAATCCGATTATGCAAGTGCGGATAACGCGTTTCGTGAGAAATCGTCAATATTTCGAACTTTGAAACGCGCCCTCGCCATGTGAAATGGCTGAGGCATTACGTCCGTGTATTGAGAGCAAAAGAATCGTATTAGCCGCGACTTTTCATCAGCGCAGTTTACGTGGTTTCTTGTGATTTTCAGAATTTGAATTCTCAGAAAGCTTCTCATACAGACATTTGGGAAAATGGCTGTATGAGAAGCTTATGTTATTCTAGATACATATATACTCTCCATATTCCAATTGGCCACTTAATTGTTTTCGTCATGTCACCCTCACCTCAAGATTCAAAAAAGGCTTGGCTTCAAATGGAGCCAAACTGTTTATCACTGAAGATCACGAGACTTTTTTCCTCCCGAAATTGCGGGGAGCTTTTAGAGGAGTCCAGCAGTATGTCTATTAATCCTTAAAGAGAGTTTGTATTCTATATTTGTTGATATTTTACAGTGATTGAATTTTGCGTCATATTGATTTCGGCTTGTGTATATCATATGAATCGGACGGAAATGAACTTCTCATCAATGAAAGTGACAAGAATCTTCCTGCTACTGATACCTGAGTTTGCGAAAGGCCCAAGATAAAGTTGATTGATTCTCAAGAAGATAGCCGCCTTGCTCGAAAGAAAGTTGAAAATGGACAAGTCAGTTTTTCTGACAAGAGGGTGTGAAGCGTCGAATTATTTCTCGTGGCGAGGTCGCATTTCAAACTTCAAAATATTGACGGTTTCTCACGAAACGCGTTATCCGCACTTGCATAGTCGGATTACTATGTGCCATAGGCCGGCTAAGCTGATGAGATTTTCCTGCGCATTTCGACTTTTTGTGTGAAGAAATGTTCGGCGAAAGTTGCAGCGGCCAAAGATTCTCTTGAGATATTCGGTGGACTGCGCGACAAACGCATAACCTTACCCCATTAGATTCACTATGTCGGGGAAAACTCGACTGCCGACCCAATTCGAACGTATGTTATTGTTCGATCGATGCCATAACCCTATTTTCACTTGGCAAAATCGACAACTTCTACATCGAATAACTCACGAATGGGAATTTTTCAGGCTTAACGATAACAGAGAGTTTTGATCAGCTCGTCGAGCTCTATCATTTGGCCCCCGATTCAGCAAAATTAGCTGAAACCCAAAATCTTATCATTTATGGCGTGGTCCTTTCTCATCGCACACGTTTGAAATGGGTTTCGTGTGATCCTTAGACCTTGAAAACATGTGAAAAAAGTGGTGCCACTCTCTTCCAAGCCGAGGTATCGGGTACCTGAAGCTAGCGAACACTAACTCACAAATCGGAGTAGTATCAGTAGCGCACGGTGCCCTTGAATGCAATTTAAATGAAATATTCCGTTACCAACGGGATTATTTTGGTTTCCGTTTCCGGATATCTTAAAGAATACATTCCTAAAAGAATTAAAATCTTTCGCCGAGCCGTTTTGAAGGAATGTCATTTGGAACATTTTTTGGAACTCTTATTTCCTCAATGATAATAAATGTTCTCCAAACCTAAGATTCCTTGGTCAAATGATGATCTAAATGAAAAATGATGATTCAGGAGGATGATTCGAGTAATTATGACAATGAGAATAGTTACGAGAGATTAAATCTCCAAAACTGCTGATTGTGGAGAGTCCTTTTGGGGGAAAAATTATGAAGCAGAGTCCGGATCTCAAATTGGGATTCCCATCCACATCTTGATCAAAACTACTCAAGTTACGATCAATATCAATCAACATAAATCAATATAGCATTGCTAATCATCGTTTCAACGTCATCAATCGACACAGATCGGTAAGTTGGAATACTGTTTTGCGGTCGTCTTACGACACCGTACCCCGTCTGCGGCAAATTCCTCGCGTGCTCAATCGGCGACATTTGTTGATATGGTCTACATACTCGCTCCAGACAATACTCTCAGTATACATGTATGCCAGCGAAATTCATAACAAGAGTGAATTCTGGAACTTTAGCTAATGGGTCACTCAACTAGTATCTCGCCAGCTTGTGAGCGCTTCGCATGTGTCTCTGAACCTTGTGGTGAAAAGTTTCAATTGTTATCCCAATCAATGCGTATTCATTGCTACGTTGACTGTATGCGGATTTCACAATCGTGATGACGAAGGACCATGCATTTTCTCACGAGGAGAATAGATCCAAAGTCTGTCTGTTATGTTTTCGAAAGAAGAAAATGATGGTTCCCATCAAAAATCAACTGAAAATAGATCTGGAGACAATTTTCAATCATTATCGAGAAAGCAAAAGTTCACCAAGTGCTTTGTGTGGTACGTGTAAGGTGCACGTGAGTCGAGTTAAATCTGGCAAAGAGACGATGAATATTTTGAATTCACCCAGAGTCGTGGATATGATAGTTTCCGAGTCAACCGAGAATTCGAGGTGTGATTGTGAAATCTGTGATGTTGCACGAAAAACTCTCAATTCACAGCAACAAACTACATCTAAATCAGCAGGTGAGTACTTGAAACCCTGTCAAATGGCATTGTTCCAAAATTCCATGGATTTTACGAATAGGTTTCTCATATCGACGTCCCAACATCGTGAACTTGTGGCTTCCGAAAATTTTTTTACGTACAGCCCGAGTCACGCACTAGTAATCAGCCTTTCCATCACGATGATTTTGACGTCTCGCAACTCTACCCTCGCTACCCTACATCAATATATCTCTTGATTATCGGGTTACCTATCAAAGTGGAAATACGCACAGATTGCGCTCGCGCTTCTTCAATATTTGGACGACAAATTGTACTAGGCTATTTTGCTTTGCGCGGAGTCACGCATGAAACTCAATGATCTTCTCTCGATTCATAAATGTTGCAGAAAACTGATATCAAAATGTCATAACTCTTCAGTGGGCTCAAATTCCCATTATTACAATAACCATCAACTATTTTTCCATTCATCATTGAAATTAAACCATAGTGTACTCGAATTTCCGTAGAACAACGTAAAATATTTATGTATCTCGTACCAAAAAAGCTTCTCTTTTCACTCTCGCACTGGGGAATCCTGATCCATTACGTGACGTTTTTCGTCGAGCGTAGGGGCCTTGTGAGAAGTTTTTATCGGAAATTCCACGTGCTTAACATCATTTCCAAAAAAATTGCATAAATTCGGAATGTGACGCGGTTTTGTATGAAATCTTCAAGTTTCATTGAATTTGACAAAGTTCCCGAGTGGAATTCATTCATGTCGTGAATTATATTACAGGAAATCCAGCTCCAAGCACATTGAAAAACCCCTGCCGCAAATGTCTCACTCCGGTATCCAAAGGAGTATCTCATATCTGCAATGTGCAGTCTCAAGTTGATAATCTTTCAACTTATTTGGAAAGTTGTCCCCAAAGAGTACAAGATCAAGTAGTGTCCAAATTCATAAAAAATAGGACTGCAGTAGAAGAATGTCCAGAGTCACAGGAGACACTCGTCATCCGACAATCACGAGGCAAGCCACTCCATTTCATCAGAAAATCCTGCAAAGGGTCCATAAGTAAAAAGACCGCGTGTAAACGCTCAGTATCTGCAGAGGATCTTTCAAAACTGCAGATAAGCATGAATCTAAGCTCTCGCCAGACGCATGGGATCGCCTCATTTTTACGGACAGCCACACAAGATAGAAAATTTATCGAATCAGGCTCGACGATTAAGCTTATGGAGAAATCTCACCTACTCGACGATTTTTTCAGCCACGGAGAGTTTGAGTTCTTGAAGATTAATGGAAAAGAGATCTCCGAAGTGCATAGAGTTGTGGTCCATTGTATTGGTATAAGTGATTTCATAGCGTTCATAAAAGAGAAAAGGCGCACTGGAGAGTATCTTATCAAGAAGGGCTTGGACGGTGGAGGAGGATTTTTCAAAATTTGCCTCTCAATTCAGTCGGAAACATCGACAGCAGAAATTACCGGCTCAGAACGTCGGAAATTTTCTGACGGTATTGCATTCAAACAGTTCAAAGATTCTGCAGTCAAAAAGATATTCCTGTTGGCAGTAGCTCCTAAGATTCAGGAAAATTATAACAATGTTTCTACATTAATGAATGCCCTGGATCTCGAAGAGCTTGAAGGAACTATAGCTACCGATCTGAAATTAGCTAGCATCATATCCGGTATTATGCCGCAGAGCTGCACCCACCCATGCATCTGGTGTTTTGTGAATAAAGATGATCTCAACACCTGCGGTGAACTCAGAACGGTCCAAAAGAATCTGACTTACTACGAGAAGTGGGTTGCAGCTGGATCAGTGAAGAATGATGCGAAAAATTTCATGAATTGCGTGAACAGACCACTATTCAAGAGCGATCCGGACGAGACATTCCTGCAACTAATACCACCACCTCAACTGCACTTCATGCTAGGAGTGGTAAATACCATATTCTTCCATATGTACCGAGAGTTTGAGAGTGAATCTACAGCTTGGATGAAAAAATGCAACGTTGAACGAGAGATGACACATGGTAGCCCAGCTTTCAAAGGGAACTCGTGTAAAAAACTTTTGGAGAATTCCGATTTACTATGTGTTCAACCAAATTCAAGACTGGAAAAATATCAAACATCCTTCTCTGACTTCCGGGATGTTGTAAACTCGTGTTTTGGAGAGGTTCTGGATCCCGATTACAAGCTTTTCATCGCCAAGTTTCGTCAAAGCTATATGAACTTAGGAATCAGTGTGACTCCAAAGGTACACGCAGTATTTTTTCACGTCGAACAGTTCTGCGAATCGAAAAAAAGAGGATTGGGCTTCTACAGTGAGCAAGCAGTTGAGTCTGTTCACTCCGACTTCAATTCCCTCTGGGAGAAGTATAAAGTTAACGATTCGAACGAGAAATATCCCGAGAAACTTCTACGTGCAGTGTGCTCATACAATGCCTCCCACATTTGAAGAATTCATAAGTCTTTGGAAAAAGATGGAATCATTCTGTATTACAGGCTCACAGTGACTTCTTATCATGTCTCCTCATTTATCTTGTACAATGTGCATCTATATTGGCCCCAACTTGAGTAGTTTTGAATAAAATGTGGATGGGAATCCCAATTTGAGATCTGGACTCTGCTTCATAATTTTTCCCCCAAAAGGACTCCCCACAATCAGCAGTTTTGGAGATTTAATCTCTCGTAACTATTCTCATTGTCATAATTACTCGAATCATCCTCCTAAATCATCATTTTTCATCTAGATCATCATTTGACCAAGGAATCTTAGGTTTGGAGAACATTTATTATCATTGAGGAAATAAGAGTTCCAAAAAATGATCCAAATGACATTCCTTCAAAACGGCTCGGCGAAAGATTTTAATTCTTTTAGGAATGTATTCTTCAAGATATCCGGAAACGGAAACCAAAATAATCCCGTTGGTAACGGAATATTTCATTTAAATTGCATTCAAGGGCACCGTGAGCGCTTTGGCGAAATGTAAACAAACCCCATCCCACCTACCTGGCTGCTAGCTAAGTCGAGTGGAGCTATCGCAACTACTCCGTGTACAAAGCATTACCCCCCCCCCCCCTCCCTTCCCCGAGCAGTTGGTTCTCTTGTCTCACTGAGCCGCTTATACGGGAGTATTGCGCCGTTGACTGATGCGCATTCATAGTAGACCGCGCAACACCCAGAATGACTCCCTCCATATAGTTACATGATTCTCACGCGAAGTTGATCGTGGGAGGGGCGAGCAACTGTGTGAGTTGCCCATCTTTACGTACCTCGATGCCTTGCTGCAGGCTGCTCGCTCTCTCACGGCATCAATGGTACACTATTTCTAAATGCTCTCTAAAATGCTGTGACTGAAAAAATAGCTGCTGGATGGTGATTTTGCTTCGAAATTCAATCTGCTGTTTGGGTTAAGGAATGATACAAACTTTTTTTTGGATTCTCGTGTGATTGTACGAACAAAAGACGAAAGCGTGTGGTGGATCTCGCGACGGGCAGAAGTATTGCCTCTCGACTATTATATGATTCTCACGCCTGAAGTCATTTGAACTCTCTCATAGTATTCGCGCACATGCAAATCTCTTTCGTCTCAGCCTTTCGGTCTTCTCTGTTTCATGAGAGCAGTACATTATACACGATAAATTGTAAATTCTAGAGGGCATTCTGTTGCAACCGAGGAAAAAACAGTCTAATTATGGAGTATCATTCTTTTATTCTTGCGTTCATGAACATGAAAATTGTGACTCGGGAAATGTTTTATTTCTAATTTGAGTTTCACACTAGAACAAATGAACATGCAAGACATGAATGTTTTGTCTCCTTCTTCCGGTAATCTTTCGTGCTATAAATGCATCGTTTCTATAATATTCCTTAAGTTGTCGGTTGTGGATCTGAAAAATTAATATCTTTAGCTGACGTGCACTGAAGGTACCCTCCCGTTGATATACGAAAAAGTTATTACTCACAAGCAAAATCTGCATCGTAGACCAGAACGTTTTGAGTTATCAACCAATATGCCGCAGCGTGGACACTCGTTTTGTGTTGATTTCGGTATTGCAGCTTTCAGACTCCATTTCCGTGACTCGATTTTTATATTGACAAGGGCCACCTCATCGAATATAATTTTTTCAATACTCTCAAATATTTGTAGCTTATACTTTCTACCAAGTTCATGCAGCTGTTCAATCTTTTTTTCTAGATTCTTGATTTCGGGATCATCGGAAAAATCACCAATCTGTGGTGAATTATCTTCAAGACGACTACGCTTGGGTTTGGATGCATTATTCGTCTTTCTCGGAGTTGATCTTCTTCTTTTTAGGGGTCTGCCTCTCTTCTTTCACTTTTCTTATTATTTCTCTTACCGGCCGGCAACTCCGGCTTGCAGATTTGTTCATACTCGTCTAATGACACAGCTCTGAAAGGTATCAAAGATGGTTTCGGCTGTGGCTCATGATTTTCCAATTTTACTGATACTTCTTCTTCTGGGGGTAAATCCTCATCAAGAGACGGCGATTTCGGGCTGTCGAATAGTGGCTCTATAAACCTCGCCACATGCACAGGCACTTCACAGTCATCCACTTCAATAACTTCCACTGCACTTGAGGGTGAAATAGTCGACTGATCGTAGATATCAGGCGAACAAGAAGGTCCGGCGTGCATATTATTATGCACTTGAGCCCGCACAATAATCACGGTTTCCCGGTCACAAAAGTCAAGTGATGATGTTGAACTACTCATCATGACTGATGAGTGTTGACTGTGATAATCAGTACATCTACTTGACAACCACCTCAACCACGTTTTTTATTCGTGTGGGAAAAATCGGAGATGGGTAGCAGGTTCGGACTAGAGACATCATCTTTCTCCTGATGCTGCATTATCCACCTCTAAACCTCAATGCGATGTGAACATAATACACCTTTTTTCCATGAACTCACGCGCTGCAGCTTTTCATGAGCTGACGTGCTACATGAAACTTGGTTATATGGTCAGCATACAGCTTGACACTTGAGTTTTTTGGCAGATATCTGATAATGAAAATACCGCTGATCCTATTCGAGAACGTAAGTGGTTCAGACTGAACGGTATGCGGCTAAGGATAATATAACCGAAAAATCTTGAATATTTCTGAATTTTCACACACTTCTAGACGATGATTGAACAAAAACCGCTGATTATTGATTGTGATAATATCATTTTTAGTAAGGCATGCAATTTGTACGTAATTACGAGAAGTGAGGTTTGACGATTTTACTGATCAGAAACGTGAGCTCCACCATAAAACGGTACAAACGGCTTAGCTTGTCACACGATACTAGAGTCAAGGAGTTGTCCATTAATTACGTAAGGAAAATTCCCGTCTACTTTGACCACCCACCCACCCCTTGTAAGGGAGCGTCAGATTGTAAGTAACCACCCACCCTTTCTTACGTAATATTTAACACATGTTTTTAACTTAAATTCGTGTATTGTCGTTGCGTAACATAAGTTAAACGTTCGTTTTGAACCTTAAACTCGTAAATTGACATCAAAAGAGCACACTTGTCAACAGCTATGCATATCTAAGTGAACTTATTTTTAGTTTTGAAAATTTGACAAAGGAATGAGAGTCTCATTTTTTGAGAAACGGGGTCGAAACCCATTCCTTGATAGAATCGATGACAGGAACTGATGATCCTTCGGCCAATATTGATTTCAATTGATCTTTTGCTAACCAGAAATTGTCAAATTTCTCGGCTTCTCCACTCTCGACCCATTCAAGATCTGGTTCATCTCTTGATTCTTTGTTCTGTAGCACACACAACAGTTCGTTGTCCCTTTCAGCCAGAATTGAAGCGACCTTTTTTGGCGTCAATTCATTTTATGTTGCAAAGATTGCATGTGAGAAGAAGCTGACTTCTTTGATGCGAAGTAGATCCCACAAGTTTGACAACATCTATCGACCAAATCTGATTGTAAACTAGGGCAATATAAATCATAAGGGAGTTGTAGGAAACGATCATTAGGAGGTGATATTTTTGAAGCCAATCTTTGCATCAACGGTAGAAACTTCGAGGTTCGCATTTCAGCAGCTCTAGGGATTTCGATTTTGCCATCTTTGTAAGCTAGTGGATATGGTGGAGGCAAGAATCTGTCAGGCAGGAGTTTTAGGAGATCACTCCTGAATTTGTCACAACATTTCTCGTTTCTACATTTCACGATCTAACACGTAGAAATGTCATTTTTTAAGATATAAATAACGCGTTAATTCTACTAAACTACGTATATGGATGGATTCATGCCCAACCTGTAATAGGTATTGAGATTCTCGTACGTGTTGCGAATACCATTCTTCATTGCGTGGGGCACATTCTTCGCGTAATATTTCATCAACTTTATACTCTGCTTTGACGGGGAAGTCATCGATAGTCATTTCATTCCAGATTTCAGCCAGAGTATTCCCAGCATGTTCGAAATTCCTCTTTTCTAACTCGGCATCAATCGTTTTCCCACTCCCATTGAGATGGCTACCGTAGTAATCGTGTTTCAGAATTACTCCGGAGAGTTGCTTACTGAGAGGAGCCATTCTCCTCTCGCTTCGATTGTAAAGACTCCAGCCTGGAGCATTTGTGATGGCAAAAAAAGCATCCAAGCCGAACTCAATGAAGTGTTGAATAGCCTGAGTGATGGTCTTTGGAAACCTGGAAGAAATGTTATTCGTAATAAATTTATTGAAAGCGGGCGTATGTATAATCAATTTGAATATATTTGTGATGGTCTAAAGTTGATTTTTCAGGTATATTGTTTGCTTTACCTGGGATTTTCGTCAGGGCCACCATCAACAGTCATGATGATAACTGGCTTCAAAACTCCATTAAATTTCAGAATAGTATCAAACTCTTTTATTTCTAGTAATCTTCGGAAATCCGGAGCATGAGGAGCGGCTGTAGAAGAAGAATGTTTACCACTTCGTATACTGATATACGTTGGCCCAGAGTAAGACACAGCGTCCGGAGATCCGAATCTATTCGGTTCTATCACTATCCCAGCATAGACTGATGGTATTAATTTATGCCGTGCTGAGATTACGAAGTCGTGATCGGGTAACTTCACGACATATTCCACATGCATCAAAAGTGGCGATTGTTTCTTTGCAGCAGTGAGACCAATCGGCACCTTCGCTTTGTCATCTTGTGAAATAAACCCTACTTGATCAGGTCCTAACATAGAAGCAAGTGACTCTACACTCCGAATAGAAGCGAGGCAGAAATCATGATCAGTGTGCGCTTTGTGATGATCATTTTTGGCTTTGTACAATTTTACAGACACTGTTCCCACGTGTTTTCGACCTTCAATCGATGAAGATTTTCTGGGCATTAATCTCAAATAAGTGGCACTTCGTGACAGGTGATAACCTCTCTCATTCAAAAGATTACAAAGATCGTCTAGTGTCCGGCAGCTACGAATTTCTTCGGTGCGTCGTCGATCATGAGCCGCACTACCATGAATGGCAATCGACTTGATAGTTTCAAGCAAACCTGGCTGCGTATCTTCTAATCGGCGTCTACCAACTTTCGCTTTTCTCATAGGACTTGACTCGAAAGACGTTTCTATGGCATTCAATTTTCTTTTGACCTTCTCTCTATGTGCTTGTTGATACTTGGCATTATTTTTGATATTTTGGAGAGTTTGTTTAGCAGCTTCTAGTTGGAGCTTGGTTTTTTTCATTTCTTGGAAGCTGTCCAATGTATCATCAATTCCAACGTTCTGCATCATTAACTGACTGCTGAGTTTACTCTCCAATGCTTGAACTTTTGCCAGTTGTTTGTCCTGAGCCGGTTTAGAGATTTTTTTTTTTCAAGGGATCGTTAATACGTTGTTTCTCTTCATGAGTTTGACTATCATTCAGTCCATGCTCAGACTCAGGGTTTGAAGACATTGGCTCAGATGATGATTGCTGATTGGAAGAATTAAGTGTTGTAAGGAAAATTTCATTTTGGATGTATATTTAAAAGCCAGCTGTTTTATGAGGTCTGGCGTTGTACAAAAAATTGAGAAAATGGCCAATACAAATATAGTGTATACAAATGACTTTTGTAAGATCACCTCATAAGTTGTGGACTCACTTTTTTGTCAGACGAAGAGGTACTCGGTTGATTCTCAATTCCTTCAACGGGGTTGAGGTTCAAAGTGCAAACCTGCGTCGATGCAAATGAAAGTTATAGCAGCTGAGTAAAGATTTTGACAAATATTCTACTTTGGAAATTTTGATGCCACTGCTCAAATTCAATAGAGTTTCTGATTTTAACGTTATCTTTGTTCATTCATAAATCGTTTTACAGATCAAAGTTGTCAACGAAATTCTGGGATCAGGAGTATATTACAAGAAGAAACGGAAATTGTCCCAGTTCTCAGATAAGAAAGATCAAGCTGTCATAAGTGTCCACCGTGCGAAGATGTTTTTCTTGGGTATTTTTTCCCCATAGAAACCAAATCTGCAGTCTGTTTCGCGCCCGCTCATCAACATTTTTTGCTAATCTCACAAAATCAGTATTCTCATAAGTTTTCTTGAACTAATCAAGCACGATCGTGTTCAGACGGTCAGCTTGCGTCAATAAAATATTTTGGGTACCCCGCACGGAATTTCTTTCCTCGAGATTTTTACAATAATTTTTGCCGTTGAAGAATCCCGGGAAAAATCCTTCGCTTGTGCAAAGTATCCGATTATGCTGGTCCGATACAAAAAGGGCACATGAGTACAACTTCGTGCTCCTGTTTGTGCCACCACATCCTAATTTTTGTGAGTAAACCTCTGAAAAGACTAGTTCTATGATTCTAGAAGTGGAGAGTTCTGACTCACAGGTGCAAACCGGACAGTGGACTCAATTTCGACGTTGCAAAATACACAAGAAAAACATTGTTCAATTTTTTGGAAACTTACGACCCCAGCATTCAGTCGACTATAGTGTAATCAATCTATTCGGATAGTATCAATACTATAATTTCTTTCGAATTTTGAACATATTTCATAAGAGACGCTCGTAAATGATGTGAAAAAAACGTTAACATTCTCTCCATCATGATGAAAATCCAAAATCCACTTCGAAAACGAAACGAATTGTCGAAGTGCCTCGCTGAACCTTCACTCTCCCACTCTCGGTGACTCATTCTTATTTAGTGTCATGACAAAGTTTCTGAAAAGATGCAGCGCACTGACTGAAGGATTTTTTGTAGAATTATTCTGAAATTTATCATTTGTGCGGAAAAAGCAGCCCACACTCAACTATCTTGCACCCAGATTTCGATCACATTCTACGAACCATTTTTCTTGGCTCATTAGCGAAAAGATGTGATTTTGAGAAATCATCCATCGTCGAACAGAGTTTTCTTCTACTGGATCAATTTCAACATGGAGAATTCTCATTCGAATCAAAGAGATGGTGATGCATGTTGTGACTTACGTTCCTCGTAAACTGCCCTTTGAATTTTTCTTTCCTTTCTTCAATAATATTTTCCCATCGTCCCATCTCCGTATCTGCAACTTTCTTCAATTCCTCTCGATCTTTGTGTTGAAGTTTCAAAATACGCCATTTCTCTGCAAACTTCAGACGACTCTCTTTGCCTTTCATGCTAGAATGAAAGGCCTGATAACATTTGTAATACTTTTGATGCAGTTTATCAAGATCGACAGGCATGCTCTCTTATTATATCGATATTCCTGGAAACGCCTCGGGAAACGCTAATAAATTAAATGAATGCACTCGCGATTTGAGATTCACTCTTCACAGTTATTTAACTGACGGAATTCTTCTTGACCTGCGAACTCGACGGAAGCACGTCGATGACTGATCATCGTCATTTACTCTATATTGTTTTAGCTCTCGCCATCGAGTCGAGAACACGTGCTGGAACAAGTAAGAACACGATATGTCGTCTTGGCCGCGCCAATGTGTCTCTGGAGCTCTTTTTCGTAAACAAATAGCATATAAGAGCAGCCTTTGTAACCGCGCCACTCGCGGAGTCGAAGGCAAAGGTATCTGGCATGAGGCGCGATACTGATGCCTTTTCTTGGAAAGATTGGGATACTCGAGCGATCGTCGTATGCGATATTTAACAGAATATAATAGCAGTTGATACCGACTGTTTTAAGCACGTGCTTGAAAGACTGAGCTCAACCACTGGTGGAGAATTCCCACTGAACTAACAATAATCAAGTACCGAAAAATCTTACGTAAGAATTCAGTATTTGTACCCACCTTTCAAGCGTAAGAAATGATAAGACTTTTGGCACCACCCACCCACCCACGAGACCCTTACGTAATTAATGGACAACCCCCAAGTGAGCGTTCTTGATTTTGGCATTTTGCCCGCTTTCACACACCAGAAACATTTTGATCAATGTATGACCTCAGCAATGATTTGCCCACATAATCCATGGAATTGACGTCTGGAAACTTTTTGCTGATCAGTAACATGAGACTTAGCTTAGACGCATTGTCGGGTATATGATACTGTCTGATCGAAAAGTCTCGCAAATGAACGAATATCATGTGATATATAGCCTGGTATAGGAATATTCACCCAGCGAAAATATTGCTATAAAATACCACAATACCCTCAGCAACCATGGTCAGTCGCTATCGTGTAGTCAGACATCACAGTTCGCGTACCTCAGTGCCAAAATGGAGAAAGCCACGTTGATTAACACGATCAAATGCGTATTCAATTATGCTCAAACCCACGAGTCACACATCAGATCAATGTGCAGTCCTCGATGGCAAAGTGACTTGAGAAGTTTATCGATTGAAGTGTTGCGGCGAAAGTTACGCATTTTGCTCATGCATATAAGTTATCGCTCCATCAATAATCTCTACAAAAAAGGTGTATTAGGTAGAGAGTGTATTGTGCCTATCGTTTGTGATGATTTGAAGAAAAAATATGGATCGTACAGTGATTTTAGAGATCTTGTCGATCTGGTCCATCAAAACACAGTTCGAGAACGTAATTTGCTGCTCATATTTTTTCGGTGTATAGTTGCTGACCGCCTGTATATTGGAGAGATAATTTCCTCTATGTTTATGTACAGTGGTGCAGGGTATGATGCTGAATGCTGAAGGTGACACAATTATTTCTTCCTGCAATCACGAAGGTGAGCAATAAAATTCTCTCTCTCTCTCTCTTCCTCCCCCTCTTTCTCTTTACTTCTTGCTCCACTTTTTAGCTCATACAGTGTACAGATCCCCTATCCCTCCCCTCTTTCCTTTCTTCCTTCCTCTGCGCTAGCATTCTGCGAGTTGGATGATGCGCTGCACATCGAATCATCACCATCCACTAACATTCAGCTTACTGCATACATTATTCCAATTGAACGGACTCACTCTATATATATATATATATATATATATGCATGTTATATGCACTATCTTTTCACCTCATTCTGAGCAACGTGTTGATACTGTTGTGGTTCGGACATTGGGATTTTTATCAGTATCTTATTCATTTGATATTTCTGCAGATTTGGATGAAACACTCAATCGTCCCTCAACATCAGGCGACGCGCAAATGACTCCGACCGAGCAGAATAATTCCGAGTCTGCTGATCAGCGACCAAATAATGATTCGAGTGATAAGAATAGCGAGACGGTTCAAACGGTTGAAGAAAACGATGTGGTTATGGATGAGAATCGTCCCTCAACATCAGGTTTCACGCAAACGGTCCCGACTGAGCAAGATAATTCAGAGTTTGCTGATCAACAACAACCGAATAATGTTTCAAATGATGGGAATAGCGAGACGGTTCAAAAGGTTCACGAAAGCAATGTGGTCATGGACGAGAATAGTCACTCAGAATCTACATTGACAGCAACGTCAACGGGTGAGGTGTATGATGTAACGGGACCGACTGATGGCCAGAGAACTAGGTCCAACTCGACAGCCTCCTCGAGTTCAACCTACCCCTCGAGCTCATCCTCGAGCACGTCTTCATCAAACTCATCTTCTTCGAGTTCAAATTCGTCCTCGTCAAGCTCGGCTTCATCTAATTCTTCTTCGTCAAGTTCGTCGTCGTCCAGTACTGATGGTGAGTTGAATTTAGAAACATCGATTGATACTTGCATGGCTGAAATACTTAAACTATTTGATATCTTACAGATGTTGATTTACAGATTGGACAAGGTATAAGAGGTCAGTTTCTGATAGAATCAGTGACACCCCGGCGGTATAGAAGATTCGGAATAGAAGGTCGCGAAATCAGAGGGCGAATACCAACACCTCCACCAAGAGAGAATATTTATGTGTGGATCAGCAGTTGTCTGCAGGACCTGTATGATAGAATGTGCAGAGATGGCAACGAAGACGACTTTATCGGAGTCACCATCAGTTCTGATAGGTTTGTGCATGGCCCCTTTTGGTCATCATTTAGACCTTTACGTGATTTTCATGTGGATACCCTCTGGAATTTATTATTCAACGCTGCGCAGAGTGACAATAACTTTGAAATTGACGATAGTCTTATAGTTACTTGCGATATTGTACGGAATGTTCGTGGCCGTGGTAGAGTACCGCTGACTGAGAGAGTAGTGAAAAAAAAATCCATTTTGAATATACGGAACGATGATAATTTAAGTTTACCTCGGGCACTCGTCGCAGCATATGCGCATGCTGTACGCGGTCAAGTTCGTTCGGGAGTGCTGCAACAATATTGGAATTCAATCCGCCAATATAAAGGGACTGAGCAAAAGGAAGCTGCGGAAACATTAGTTAGCCAATCGCACGTAAAAATACCTGAAGCAGGTTGTGGCATCACAGAAATAAGAGGATTTCAGGAATTTTTCAAACAGCACGGTACTGCTATAGTAGTTTACGCTCTTGGTGGGTTTGGTCGCGGTGATTTGCCTATATTTGATGGCTCAGCAGTCGTAGCTGATTTCAGGGGTCGAGTAGAATACACTCTGCACATGATGTATTTTGAGAGAGATCGTCATTATCAACCGATCCTCAACTTAACAGGAGCAGCGGGGTCTAACGGCTATTGTAAACCATGTAATAAGAGTTACACAGTAGCTGCTGATCACCGTTGCTCCAATAGATGTCACAAATGTATGAATATTCCGCAGTGTGATATGTCTTCCAAAAAAATTTTCTGGCCAGCCTGCTCCAGATATTTTTATGGTAGATCATGTTTCGATAATCATCTCAAAACAGATTTTTTTTCGATAAGAAATCTACTGTTTGTGAAAAACTCAAAATTTGTCGACGATGTTGTAAACTTGTTCGAATTGAAGGCCATGAGTGCGGTGTGTCGTATTGTCGAATCTGTAAGGAAAGACTTCCGATTGGTCATCTCTGTTACATGCAGCCAGTCCCCAGGGGAAAGAGAAAACCACGCACCATGTAATTTTTCTTCGATTATGAGACACAGCAGACGGAAACGGTTGTAGGTGATGAAAGCAAGAAAATTCATGTACCTAATTTGTGTATTGTTCATAAATTGTGTAGTTTTTGTATCAACGAAGAGGATCGGGATCTCTCCAAAGATTGTCCCAAGTGTGGTAAGAGAGAGTATAAATTTGAGAATGACCCAGTGAAAGAGTTTGTTGATTTGGTGCTCGAGGAGAAAAAGGGTTTGAAGCAAAAGGTAGCCATTAGTCACTATGGTTCTGGCTTTGACCAACAATTCATATATAAATATTCAGTTGAAAATCACGGTGAGCGTACCAAGCCATCGGTGGTTCTCAATGGAACCAAAATAATTTTGATAAAATTCAGGAATGTAGAATTTGTGGACAGTTTGAACTACTTTCATATGCCTCTATGTGAATTACCGAAAGCATACGGTCTACTAGACCATAAAGGTACTTTTCCACATCTATTTAATAGACCTAGTAATGAGACCTACGACGGTAACATGCCACCTTTGGATGATTTTTCACCAAACACTTTGAAAGATTCCAATAGAGAAGATCTGATAAAATGGTACAACGAGCAAGTAGCTAGTAATTATAAGTTCAATTTTTGGAGAGAGCTAGTAAAGTACTGTACTCTTGACGTTATTATTTTGAGGAAAGCATGTGTTGCATTCCGAGAAATGTTCTTGGAGTATGATGTTGATCCTTTCTTAGAATGCTGTACAATTGCATCAACGTGTCTCCTCGTCTTTCGGAAAAATTTCTTGAAAAAAAAGGAAATAGGTATATTGCCACCTGGTGGTTATCGAAAAAGCGGGAACCAATCGGTCAAAGCTCAACAGTGGCTATCGTGGATGGAAAAAGAAGCATTGAAACGAAAAATTGAGCATAATGGTCGATGTCGGGAACACAGGTTACCAGAAGGAATACTTGTCGACGGTTATGTGAGCCCTGGTGAGGATGATACCCACAAAGGTTACCGTACTACAATTTCACGGATGTTTCTGGCATGGCTGTCCACTTTGCCATTGAATGAATCGAGATGAGAGTGTCATGACGGGTAGTTCAATGGATGAGAAATATGAAAGTACTTGTGCAACATCCTCAAAAATTCGAAATAGTAATTACAATCTGATAGAAATATGGGAGTGTGAATTTGATAGTCTGGTGAGCCAAAATGCAATCATGTCAAATTTCATTCGTGAAAACACAGAATACTTTACTCGGAGGAAACCTTTTGATCCTCGAGATACCTTTTTTGGTGGTCGAACAGATAATACTGTGAAAATGTATGATTGTAAGGAAGGTGAAAAGATCAAGTATGTCGATGTCAACTCATCATACCCCTTCATTGAAGAAACAGCCAAATACCCTGTTGGTCATCCCAAAATTTATGTCGGTCCAGAAGAGTGTGAACGATTAGTTGGTGAGAATAAGAATATTGACCACGTGTTTGGTTTCATCATACGCACGATTTTACCTCCGAGGAATCTGTACCACCCAGAGTTACCTGTGCGTATGCACAAAAAAATGTTCATGCCACTTTGTCGGAGTTGCGCAGAACTTCTTATTCAAGAAGATTATCCTCACGAAGATCCGAAAGATAGGATTCTCTTTAGATCATGGATTACAGTAGAGGTTCAAGCAGCTGTTAAGCATGGTTACGTGATTGATGAGATATTTGAGATTTGGCATTACGAAGAATCAACTCAATATGATGAGGCAACCCGACAAGGTGGTATATTTGCAGAGTACAGCCCCTACCATAAATAATGGAACACGTAGGGTCTCACTCAAACAGCGATATCTCCGATTTGATTTGTCGCACGGGAATCCTGAAAGAAGGGTTTTGGAGAGCACAAAAAAATCTATCGATTTATGGGTTTTGATGATTTTCTACGTGCTTTTCAAGTGCCCGTACACGTGGTTGAGAATCAGAAAAATTTTTCCTTCAATCAATCACCTACAATTTTGACGGGAGTGATTCAATCACAAAAATACCCACGAGATCTTGTAGATCGTTCAAAAATCTAAAAATTTGGTCCCCTACAAAATTTTTGTACGACCCTTCCCATCTGACTTACGAGCTCCGAAAGAAAACTTCGTACTAACATAGGGTGTTTATGGAGATACCGAGCCTGGCACCTGTTCAATTGTCTCTCGCTCTATTCAGGGGCAAAATCGAATTAGAAGAATATCATGGCATATGATTTCGACGTGAACTGTTCTGATCTTTCTGAATATTTCATCAGATTTTGTCTGAGATTTGAGATAGCAACGATTTCTCGAAATTTGATGTGAAAATTGATAAATTTCGTGTTTTGCCCCCATAGGTCACATATGAGACAGAATCTGATGAAATATTCTAAAAGAAGAGATCATTCTACGCCGAAATCATGTGTCATGATATCTTTTAAATCCAATTTTGCCCCAGAATAGAGCGAGAGAAAATTGAACAGGTGCCAGTCTCGGTATCTCCATGAACACCCTATGTCACTACAAAGTTTTCTTTCGGAGCTCGTGAGTCAGACGGGAAGGGTCGTACGAGAATTTTACAAGGGACCAAATTTTTGGATTTTTGAACGATATACAAGATCCCATGAGTATTTTTGTGATTGGATCACTCCCGTCAAAATTGTAGGTGATTGATTGGAGGAAAATTTTTTCTGATTCTCACCCACGTGTACGGGCACTTACAAAGCACGTAAAAAATCATTAAAACCCATAAATTGATAGATTTTTTTGTGCTCTTCAAAACCCTTTTGTCAGAACTCCCGTACGACCAATCAAATCGGAGATATCGCTGTTTGAGTGAGATCCTACATGTTCCATTATTTATGGTAGGGACTGTACATCAACACATTTTATGCGAAAAAAGTGCAAGCTTCTGGTTTCCCCCCTGATCGTGATACTGACGAGCAAAAACAATGTTTTCTGGATAAACTGTCTAGGGCGGAAGGGATAAATTTAGATGCAGACTCTGTGGGTTTCAATCCGGGGCTGAGATCTGGCGCTAAGCTCTTGAATGATTGTCTCTGGGGGAAATTTGGACAGCGCGAGGATATGGGAACAACAGAGGTTGTGAATGATCCGACTAGACTCATGTTGTTACTCACAAATCCCGAAGTTATAGTCAATAGTATCTTGCCGGTAAATGAAGAAGTATTGTATGTAAGTTGGTGCTATTCTGAAGATGTAATGATCTCGTCAGTAGTTCTTGCATCATTTACAACAGCGTACAAACCAATTTCACATTTTATTACTTTTTTATCACTAATTAATTACCAAAGAAAAAGATTTATTACCGGTCATGGGCCCGAAATACGAGAGTTTTCACTAGCGGAAGCTTACGCTAGCGAACACGTGGCCGGGGGAAGATCGTACGGGAATGTGCAATAGCTCATTTTTTATTACTTTTTCATAACTCTCAGAATATGTCCCCAAGATATGCGTGTGATATGATTCAGCTGAGTATGATGGTTTTCGCTAGCGAGAACTTACGCTAGCGAACACCGTATGCGGACGAAGCTTCGAGGACACTCAGAACTACATGGGATTCCATTACTTTTTTATTACTCTCGAAAGGTATAGTCGATATAGTCCCGTGACCAAGAGGAAACCGATATTTGGGCCTGAAGCTGGACGAGAGCTGGAGCAGGACAAGATGAGAAATATATGATAGGCTGAGCTACCTCTGTAGAATAACGTGCGAGTGAAATAACTCAATCGCATGTGGAAACCTTTCTGACGATAAGTTGGATACACATGAGTCATCAGAGATGATAGGGAATCGATAACGAATAAGCCATCTCGATCGTGGGGTCCGAAAAAGGGGAGACCCTGCTTAGAGTTATTATAGTCGCAGTCGAGACGTCACGGGGGGATGGAGAGAGTCGGAATAAACCCGGAACTCGGAAGAGACTCAGATCAAGTGATCGAGTACCATCGACTAAGACCGAAGAATTTATTACCAGCCAGCACCCTCGGGTATGGGGCCCAAAAGAGGAGGAAATCGGGGATTGGGCGATTATGTGCGCAGTTCTGACGCCACTGTGGGTTGTAGGATGTTCCAATTGACTCGGAACTCTACAGGACCTTAGATCAAGTGATTATATACCATTGTTGATGCCCGGAGTATTTATTACCAGTCAGCACCCTTACCTATGGGGCCCATAACAGGGCGAAATCGAGCTTTGGGCAGTTATCTGCGCCGTTATGACGCCCCTGTGGGTTAAAAGATAATCCAGTGGACATGTAACTCTACAGAACCTTGGATCAAGTGATAATGTACCATTGGTGATGCCCCTAGTATTTATTACCAGTCAACACCCTCAGCTATGGGGCCAGAACGGGGCGAAATCGAGCTTTGGGCAGTTATCTGCGCCGTTATGACGCCCCTGTGGGTTGTGAAATAACCCAATCCGAACCGAAAATCCACAGGACCTTAGATCAAGTGGTTGTGTACCACTGGTGATACCCAAAGAATTTTCTACCAGTCTGCACCCTCGGCTATGGAGCCCGAAACAGGGCGAAATCGAACTTTGAGCAGTTATCTGCGCAGTTATGACGCCAGTGTGGGTTGTAAGATAATCCAGTGGACATGTAACTCAACAGAACCTTGGATCAAGTGGTTATGTACGATTGGGAATGGCCAGAATATTTATTACCAATCAGCACCCTCAGCTATGGGGCCCAAAGCAGGGCGAAATCGAGCTTTGGGCATTTATCTGCGCCGTTGTGACGCCCCTGTGGGTTAAAAGATAATCCAGTGGACATGTAACTCTACAGAACCTTGGATCGAGTGGTTATGTACCATTGGTAATGGCCAGAATATTTATTACCAGTCAGCACCCTCAGGTATGGGGCCCAAAGCAGGGCGAAATCGAGCTTTGGGCATTTATCTGCCCCGTTATGACGCCCCTGTGGGTTGTAGGATGATCCAATTGACTCGGAACTCCACAGGACCTTAGATCGAGTGATAATGTACCATTGGTGATGCCCCTAGTATTTATTACCAGTCAACACCCTCACCTATGGGGCCAGAACAGGGCGAAATCGAGCTTTGGGCAGTTATCCGCGCCGTTATGACGCCCCTGTGGGTTGTGAAATAACCCAATCCGAACCGAAAATCCACAGGACCTTAGATCAAGTGGTTGTGTACCACTGGTGATACCCAAAGAATTTTTTACCAGTCTGCACCCTCGGCTATGGAGCCCGAAACAGGGCGAAATCGAACTTCGAGCAGTTATCTGCGCAGTTATGACGCCAGTGTGGGTTGTAAGATATCCAGTGGACATGTAACTCAACAGAACCTTGGATCAAGTGGTTATGTACGATTGGGAATGACCAGAATATTTATTACCAGTCAGCACCCTCAGCTATGGGGCCCAAAGCAGGGCGAAATCGAGCTTTGGGCATTTATCTGCGCCGTTATGACGCCCCTGTGGGTTAAAAGATAATCCAGTGGACATGTAACTCTACAGAACCTTGGATCAAGTGGTTATGTACCATTGGTAATGGCCAGAATAGTCATTACCAGTCAGCACCCTCAGCTATGGGGCCCAAAGCAGGGCGAAATCGAGCTTTGGGCATTTATCTGCGCCGTTATGACGCCCCTGTGGGTTGTAGGATGATCCAATTGACTCGGAACTCCACAGGACCTTAGATCAAGTGATAATGTACCATTGGTGATGCCCCTAGTAATTATTACCAGTCAACACCCTCACCTATGGGGCCAGAACAGGGCGAAATCGAGCTTTGGGCAGTTATCTGCAGCGTTATGACGCCCCTGTGGGTTGTGAAATAACCCAATCCGAACCGAAAATCCACAGGACCTTAGATCAAGTGGTTGTGTACCACTGGTGATACCCAAAGAATTTTTTACCAGTCTGCACCCTCGGCTATGGAGCCCGAAACAGGGCGAAATCGAACTTTGAGCAGTTATCTGCGAAGTTATGACGCCAGTGTGGGTTGTAAGATAATCCAGTGGACATGTGACTGAACAGGACCTTGGATCAAGTGGTTATGTACGATTGGGAATGACCAGAATATTTATTACCAGTCAGCACCCTCAGCTATGGGGCCCAAAGCAGGGCGAAATCGAGCTTTGGGCATTTATCTGCGCCGTTATGACGCCCCTGTGGGTTAAAAGATAATCTAGTGGACATGTAACTCTACAGAACCTTGGCTCAAGTGGTTATGTACCATTGGTAATGGCCAGAATATTTATTACCAGTCAGCACCCTCAGCTATGGGGCCCAAAGCAGGGCGAAATCGAGCTTTGGGCATTTATCTGCCCCGTTATGACGCCCCTGTGGGTTGTAGGATGATCCAATTGACTCGGAACTCCACAGGACCTTAGATCGAGTGATAATGTACCATTGGTGATGCCCCTAGTATTTATTACCAGTCAACACCCTCACCTATGGGGCCAGAACAGGGCGAAATCGAGCTTTGGGCAGTTATCTGCGCCGTTATGACGCCCCTGTGGGTTGTGAAATAACCCAATCCGAACCGAAAATCCACAGGACCTTAGATCAAGTGGTTGTGTACCACTGGTGATACCCAAAGAATTTTTTACCAGTCTGCACCCTCGGCTATGGAGCCCGAAACAGGGCGAAATCGAACTTTGAGCAATTATCTGCGCAGTTATGACGCCAGTGTGGGTTGTAAGATAATCCAGTGGACATGTAACTCAACAGAACCTTGGATCAAGTGGTTATGTACGATTGGGAATGACCAGAATATTTATTACCAGTCAGCACCCTCAGCTATGGGGCCCAAAGCTGGGCGAAATCGAGCTTTGGGCATTTATCTGCGCCGTTATGACGCCCTGTGGGTTAAAAGATAATCCAGTGGACATGTAACTCTACAGAACCTTGGATCAAGTGGTTATGTACCATTGGTAATGGCCAGAATATTCATTACCAGTCAGCACCCTCAGCTATGGGGCCCAAAGCAGGGCGAAATCGAGCTTTGGGCATTTATCTGCGCCGTTATGACGCCCCTGTGGGTTGTAGGATGATCCAATTGAATCGGAACTCCACAGGACCTTAGATCAAGTGATAATGTACCATTGGTGATGCCCCTAGTATTTATTACCAGTCAACACCCTCACCTATGGGGCCAGAACAGGGCGAAATCGAGCTTTGGGCAGTTATCTGCGCCGTTATGACGCCCCTGTGGGTTGTGGAATAACCCAATGCGAACCGAAAATCCACAGGACCTTAGATCAAGTGGTTGTGTACCACTGGTGATACCCAAAGAATTTTTTACCAGTCTGCACCCTCGGCTATGGAGCCCGAAACAGGGCGAAATCGAACTTTGAGCAGTTATCTGCGCAGTTATGACGCCAGTGTGGGTTGTAAGATAATCCAGTGGACATGTAACTCAACAGAACCTTGGATCAAGTGGTTATGTACGATTGGGAATGACCAGAATATTTATTACCAGTCAGCACCCTCAGCTATGGGGCCCAAAGCAGGGCGAAATCGAGCTTTGGGCATTTATCTGCGCCGTTATGACGCCCCTGTGGGTTAAAAGATAATCTAGTGGACATGTAACTCTACAGAACCTTGGCTCAAGTGGTTATGTACCATCGGTAATGGCCAGAATATTTATTACCAGTCAGCACCCTCAGCTATGGGGCCCAAAGCAGGGCGAAATCGAGCTTTGGGCATTTATCTGCGCCGTTATGACGCCCCTGTGGGTTGTAGGATGATCCAATTGACTCGGAACTACACAGGACCTTAGATCAAGTGATAATGTACCATTGGTGATGCCCCTAGTATTTATTACCAGTCAACACCCTCACCTATGGGGCCAGAACAGGGCGAAATCGAGCTTTGGGCAGTTATCTGCAGCGTTATGACGCCCCTGTGGGTTGTGAAATGACCCAATCCGAACCGAAAATCCACAGGACCTTAGATCAAGTGGTTGTGTACCACTGGTGATACCCAAAGAATTTTTTACCAGTCTGCACCCTCGGCTATGGAGCCCGAAACAGGGCGAAATCGAACTTTGAGCAGTTATCTGCGCAGTTATGACGCCAGTGTGGGTTGTAAGATAATCCAGTGGACAACTGACTCAACAGGACCTTGGATCAAGTGGTTATGTACGATTGGGAATGACCAGAATATTTATTACCAGTCAGCACCCTCAGCTATGGGGCCCAAAGCAGGGCGGAATCGAGCTTTGGGCATTTATCTGCGCCGTTATGACGCCCCTGTGGGTTAAAAGATAATCTAGTGGACATGTAACTCTACAGAACCTTGGCTCAAGTGGTTATGTACCATTGGTAATGGCCAGAATATTTATTACCAGTCAGCACCCTCAGCTATGGGGCCCAAAGCAGGGCGAAATCGAGCTTTGGGCATTTATCTGCCCCGTTATGACGCCCCTGTGGGTTGTAGGATGATCCAATTGACTCGGAACTCCACAGGACCTTAGATCGAGTGATAATGTACCATTGGTGATGCCCCTAGTATTTATTACCAGTCAACACCCTCACCTATGGGGCCAGAACAGGGCGAAATCGAGTTTTGGGCAGTTATCTGCGCCGTTATGACGCCCCTGTGGGTTGTGAAATAACCCAATCCGAACCGAAAATCCACAGGACCTTAGATCAAGTGGTTGTGTACCACTGGTGATACCCAAAGAATTTTTTACCAGTCTGCACCCTCGGCTATGGAGCCCGAAACAGGGCGAAATCGAACTTTGAGCAGTTATCTGCGCAGTTATGACGCCAGTGTGGGTTGTAAGATAATCCAGTGGACATGTAACTCAACAGAACCTTGGATCAAGTGGTTATGTACGATTGGGAATGACCAGAATATTTATTACCAGTCAGCACCCTCAGCTATGGGGTCCAAAGCTGGGCGAAATCGAGCTTTGGGCATTTATCTGCGCCGTTATGACGCCCTGTGGGTTAAAAGATAATCCAGTGGACATGTAACTCTACAGAACCTTGGATCAAGTGGTTATGTACCATTGGTAATGGCCAGAATATTCATTACCAGTCAGCACCCTCAGCTATGGGGCCCAAAGCAGGGCGAAATCGAGCTTTGGGCATTTATCTGCGCCGTTATGACGCCCCTGTGGGTTGTAGGATGATCCAATTGAATCGGAACTCCACAGGACCTTAGATCAAGTGATAATGTACCATTGGTGATGCCCCTAGTATTTATTACCAGTCAACACCCTCGACTATGGGGCCAGAACAGGGCGAAATCGAGCTTTGGGCAGTTATCTGCAGCGTTATGACGCCCCTGTGGGTTGTGAAATAACCCAATCCGAACCGAAAATCCACAGGACCTTAGATCAAGTGGTTGTGTACCACTGGTGATACCCAAAGAATTTTTTACCAGTCTGCACCCTCGGCTATGGAGCCCGAAACAGGGCGAAACCGAACTTTGAGCAGTTATCTGCGCAGTTATGACGCCAGTGTGGGTTGTAAGATAATCCAGTGGACATGTGACTCAACAGGACCTTGGATCAAGTGGTTATGTACGATTGGGAATGACCAGAATATTTATTACCAGTCAGCACCCTCAGCTATGGGGCCCAAAGCAGGGCGAAATCGAGCTTTGGGCATTTATCTGCGCCGTTATGACGCCCCTGTGGGTTAAAAGATAATCTAGTGGACATGTAACTCTACAGAACCTTGGCTCAAGTGGTTATGTACCATTGGTAATGGCCAGAATATTTATTACCAGTCAGCACCCTCAGCTATGGGGCCCAAAGCAGGGCGAAATCGAGCTTTGGGCATTTATCTGCCCCGTTATGACGCCCCTGTGGGTTGTAGGATGATCCAATTGACTCGGAACTCCACAGGACCTTAGATCGAGTGATAATGTACCATTGGTGATGCCCCTAGTATTTATTACCAGTCAACACCCTCACCTATGGGGCCAGAACAGGGCGAAATCGAGCTTTGGGCAGTTATCTGCGCCGTTATGACGCCCCTGTGGGTTGTGAAATAACCCAATCCGAACCGAAAATCCACAGGACCTTAGATCAAGTGGTTGTGTACCACTGGTGATACCCAAAGAATTTTTTACCAGTCTGCACCCTCGGCTATGGAGCCCGAAACAGGGCGAAATCGAACTTTGAGCAGTTATCTGCGCAGTTATGACGCCAGTGTGGGTTGTAAGATAATCCAGTGGACATGTAACTCAACAGAACCTTGGATCAAGTGGTTATGTACGATTGGGAATGACCAGAATATTTATTACCAGTCAGCACCCTCAGCTATGGGGCCCAAAGCTGGGCGAAATCGAGCTTTGGGCATTTATCTGCGCCGTTATGACGCCCTGTGGGTTAAAAGATAATCCAGTGGACATGTAACTCTACAGAACCTTGGATCAAGTGGTTATGTACCATTGGTAATGGCCAGAATATTCATTACCAGTCAGCACCCTCAGCTATGGGGCCCAAAGCAGGGCGAAATCGAGCTTTGGGCATTTATCTGCGCCGTTATGACGCCCCTGTGGGTTGTAGGATGATCCAATTGAATCGGAACTCCACAGGACCTTAGATCAAGTGATAATGTACCATTGGTGATGCCCCTAGTATTTATTATCAGTCAACACCCTCACCTATGGGGCCAGAACAGGGCGGAATCGAGCTTTGGGCAGTTATCTGCGCCGTTATGACGCCCCTGTGGGTTGTGGAATAACCCAATCCGAACCGAAAATCCACAGGACCTTAGATCAAGTGGTTGTGTACCACTGGTGATACCCAAAGAATTTTTTACCAGTCTGCACCCTCGGCTATGGAGCCCGAAACAGGGCGAAATCGAACTTTGAGCAGTTATCTGCGCAGTTATGACGCCAGTGTGGGTTGTAAGATAATCCAGTGGACATGTAACTCAACAGAACCTTGGATCAAGTGGTTATGTACGATTGGGAATGACCAGAATATTTATTACCAGTCAGCACCCTCAGCTATGGGGCCCAAAGCAGGGCGAAATCGAGCTTTGGGCATTTATCTGCGCCGTTATGACGCCCCTGTGGGTTAAAAGATAATCTAGTGGACATGTAACTCTACAGAACCTTGGCTCAAGTGGTTATGTACCATCGATAATGGCCAGAATATTTATTACCAGTCAGCACCCTCAGCTATGGGGCCCAAAGCAGGGCGAAATCGAGCTTTGGGCATTTATCTGCGCCGTTATGACGCCCCTGTGGGTTGTCGGATGATCCAATTGACTCGGAACTACACAGGACCTTAGATCAAGTGATAATGTACCATTGGTGATGCCCCTAGTATTTATTACCAGTCAACACCCTCACCTATGGGGCCAGAACAGGGCGAAATCGAGCTTTGGGCAGTTATCTGCAGCGTTATGACGCCCCTGTGGGTTGTGGAATAACCCAATCCGAACCGAAAATCCACAGGACCTTAGATCAAGTGGTTGTGTACCACTGGTGATACCCAAAGAATTTTTTACCAGTCTGCACCCTCGGCTATGGAGCCCGAAACAGGGCGAAATCGAACTTTGAGCAGTTATCTGCGCAGTTATGACGCCAGTGTGGGTTGTAAGATAATCCAGTGGACATGTAACTCAACAGAACCTTGGATCAAGTGGTTATGTACGATTGGGAATGACCAGAATATTTATTACCAGTCAGCACCCTCAGCTATGGGGCCCAAAGCAGGGTGAAATCGAGCTTTGGGCATTTATCTGCGCCGTTATGACGCCCCTGTGGGTTAAAAGATAATCTAGTGGACATGTAACTCTACAGAACCTTGGCTCAAGTGGTTATGTACCATCGGTAATGGCCAGAATATTTATTACCAGTCAGCACCCTCAGCTATGGGGCCCAAAGCAGGGCGAAATCGAGCTTTGGGCATTTATCTGCGCCGTTATGACGCCCCTGTGGGTTGTAGGATGATCAAATTGACTCGGAACTACACAGGACCTTAGATCAAGTGATAATGTACCATTGGTGATGCCCCTAGTATTTATTACCAGTCAACACCCTCACCTATGGGGCCAGAACAGGGCGAAATCGAGCTTTGGGCAGTTATCTGCAGCGTTATGACGCCCCTGTGGGTTGTGAAATAACCCAATCGAAAATCCACAGAACCTTAGATCAAGTGGTTGTGTACCACTGGTGATGCCCAAAGAATATATTACCAGTCTCCACCCTCGGCTATGGAGCCGAAAACAGGGCGAAATCGAACTTTGAGTAGTTTTCTGCGCAGTTATGACGCCACTGCGGGTTGTAAGATAATCCAGTGGACATGTAACTCTACAGAACCTTAGATCATTGGTCATGTACTATTGATGATGGCCAGAATATTTATTACCAGTCAGCACCCTCAGCTATGGGGCCCAAAGCAGGGCGAAATCGAGCTTTGGGCAGTTATCTGCGCCGTTATGACGTCCCTGTGGGTTTTAAAATGACCCAATCGACCCGAAAATCCACAGAACCTCAGAACAAGTGGTTGTGTACCATAAGTAATGACCAAAGAATTCATTCCCAGTCAGCACCCTCGGCTATGGAGCCCGAAACAGGGCGGAATCGAGCTTTGGGCAAATATCTGCGCAGTTATGACGCCACTGTGGGTTGTAGGATGATCCAATTGACTCGGAACTCCACAGGACCTTAGATGAAGTGATGATGTACCATTGGTGATGCCCAGAAAATTTATTACCAGTCAGCACCCTCAGCTATGGGGCCCAAAACAGGGCGAAATCGAGCTCCGAGCAGTTACCTGCGCAGTCATGATGCCACTGTGGGTTGTAAGATAATCCAATTGTCCCGAAACTACACAGAAACTCGAATCCGAAGGTTGGGTACCATTGTTGATGCCCAGAGAGTTTATTACCAGTCAGCACCCTCGGCTATGGGGCCCAGAACAGGGCGGAATCGAGCTTCGAGCAGTTACCTGCGCAGTTATGATGCCACTGTGGGTTGTAAGATAATACAATGGTCCCGAAACTACATAGAACCTCGAATCCGAAGGTTGGGTACCATTGTTGATGCCCAGAGAGTCTATTACCAGACAGCATCCTCGGCTATGGGACGAAAAACAGGGCGAGATCGAGCTTTGAGCGAATATCTGCGCAGTTATGACGCCACTGTGGGTTGTAGGATGTTCCAATTGGATCGAAACTCTACAGAACCTTAGATCGAGTGAAGATGTACCATGAGTGAGGCCCAGACGATTCATTCCCAGTCAGCGGCCTCGGCTATGGGGCCCAAAACAGGGCGAAATAGAGCTCTGGGCAGTGATCTGCGCAGCTATGACACCCGTGTGGGTTGCAAATTGTTTCAATGGACCCGAAACTCTACAAAACCCGAGATGAAGTAGTCACGTACCATTTCCGATGGCCAATGAATTTGTTCTCAGTCAGCACCCTCGGCTATGGGGCCCAAAACAGGGCGAAATCGAGCTTTGGGCAGTTATCTGCCCAGTTATGAAGCTACTGTGGGTTGTAAGATATTTCAGTCGACGGACACTCTACAGGACCTCAGATCGAGTGGTTGTGTACCATCGGTGATGGCCAGAGAATTCATTACCAGTCAGCACCCTCGGCTATGGGGCTCGAAACACGGCGGAATCGAGCTTTGAGCAGTTATCTGCGCAGTTGTGACACCACTGTGGGTTGTAAGATAATCCAATGGAACCGAAAATCCACAGAACCTCACATGCGAAGCTTGAGTACCATTGTTGATGCCCAGGGGGCTTATTACCAATCAGCTACCTCGGCTATGGGCCCCAAAACAGGGCGAGATCGAGCTTTGAGCAGTTTTCTGCGCAGTGATGACACGCCTTTAGTTGTAGGGTGTTCCAATCGACCCACAACTCCACAGAACCTAAGATCGACGAGTTGTGTACTATTGGTGATGCCCAAAGAATTTATGACCAGTCAGCACCCTCGGCTATGGGGCCCAGAACAGGGCAGAATCGAGGTTTGAGCAGTTATCTGCGCAGTTCTGACGCCACTGTGGGTTGCAAGATAATCCAATGGACCCGGAACTCCACAGACCCTCAGATCAATTGGTTTTGTACCATTGATGATGCCCAAAGAATTAGTACCAGTCAGCAACCTCGGCTATGGGGACCAAAACAGGGCGGAATACAGCTTTGAGCATGTTCCGCGCAGTTTTGACGCCTTTTCGGGTTGTAAAAGGTTCCAATGAATCCGTCACTCTACAGAACCTCAAGCAAAGTGGTTATGTATCATTGATGATGCCCAGGGAATTTATCAACACTCAGCATCCTCGGCTATGGGACCAAAAACAGGGCGAGATCGAGCTTTGGGCAAATATCTGCGCAGTTATGACCCCACTGTGGGTTGTAGGATGTTCCAATTGGATCGAAACTCGACAGAACCTTAGATCGAGTGGTTATGTACCATTGGTAATGCCCAGAGAATTCATTCCCAGGGAGCGGCCTCGGCTATGGGGCCCAACTCCCGTCAAAATTGTAGGTGATTGATTGGAGGAAAATTTTTTCTGATTCTCAACCACGTGTACGGGCACTTACAAAGCACGTAAAAAATCATTAAAACCCCTCAAATTGATAGATTTTTTTGTGCTCTTCAAAACCCTTTTTTCAGAACTCCCGTACGACCAATCAGATCGGAGATATCGCTGCTTGAGTGAGATCCTACGAGTTCCATTATTCGCGGTAGGGACTGTACATCAACACATTTTATGCGAAAAAAGTGCAAGCTTCTGGTTTCCCCCCTGATCGTGATACTGACGAGCAAAAACAAAATTTTCTGGATAAACTGTCTAGGACGGGAGGGATGAATTTAGATGCAGAGTCTGTCAGTTTCAATCCGGGGCTGAGATCTGGCGCTAAGCTCTTGAATGATTGTCTCTGGGGGAAATTCGGACAGCGCGAGGATATGGGAACAACAGAGGTTGTGAATGATCCGACTAGACTCATGTTGTTACTCACAAATCCCGGAGTTATAGTCAATAGTATCTTGCCGGTAAATGAAGAAGTATTGTATGTAAGTTGGTGCTATTCTGAAGATGTAATGATCTCGTCAGTAGTTCTTGCATCATTTACAACAGCGTACAAACCAATTCCACTTTTTATTACTTTTTTATCACTAATTTATTACCAAAGAAAAAGATTTATTACCGGTCATGGGCCCGAAATACGAGAGTTTTCACTAGCGGAAGCTTACGCTAGCGAACACGTGGCCGGGGGAAGATCGTACGGGAATGTGCAATAGCTCATTTTTTATTACTTTTTCATAACTCTCAGGATATGTCCTCAAGATATGCGTGTGATATGATTCAGCTGAGTATGATGGTTTTCGCTAGCGTAAGCTTACGCTAGCGAACACCGTATGCAGACGAAGCTTCGAGGACACTCAGAACTACACGGGATTTCATTTTTTTTTTATTACTCTCGAAAGGTATAGTCGATGTAGTCCCGTGACCAAGAGGAAACCGATATTTGGGCCTGAAGCTGGACGAGAGCTGGAGCGGGGCAAGATGAGAAATATATGATAGGCTGAGCTACCTCTGTAGAATAACGTGCGAGTGAAATAACTCAATCGCATGCGGAAACCTTTCTGACGATAAGTTGGATACACATGAGTCATCAGAGATGATAGGGAATCGATAACGAATAAGCCATCTCGATCGTGGGGCCCGAAAAAGGGGAGACCCTGCTTAGAGTTATTATAGTCGCAGTCGAGACGTCACGGGGGGATGAAGAGAGTCGGAATAAACCCGGAACTCGGAAGAGACTCAGATCAAGTGATCGAGTACCATCGACTAAGACCGGAGAATTTATTACCAGCCAGCACCCTCGGCTATGGGGCCCAAAAGAGGGCGAAATCGAGCTTTGGGCGATTATGTGCGCAGTTCTGACGCCACTGTGGGTTGTAGGATGTTCCAATTGACTCGGAACTCTACAGGACCTTAGATCAAGTGATTATGTACCATTGGTAATGCCCAGAGTACTTATTACCAGTCAGCACCCTTACCTATGGGGCCCAAAACAGGGCGAAATCGAGCTTTGGGCAGTTATCTGCGCCGTTATGACACCCCTGTGGGTTGTGAAATAACCCAATCCACCCGAAAATCCACAGGACCTTAGATCAAGTGATTGTGTACCACTAGTGATACCCAAAGAATTTATGACCAGTCTGCACCCTCGGCTATGGAGCCCAAAACAGGGCGAAATCGAACTTTGAGCAGTTATCTGCGCAGTTATGACGCCAGTGTGGGTTGTAAGATAATACAGTGGACATGTAACTCTACAGAACCTTGGCTCAAGTGGTTATGTACCATTGGTACTGGCCAGAATATTTATTACCAGTCAGCACCCTCAGCTATGGGGCCCAAAGCAGGGCGAAATCGAGCTTTGGGCATTTATCTGCGCCGTTATGACGCCCCTGTGGGTTGTAAAATGACCCAAGCGACCCGAAAATCCACAGAACCTCAGATCGAATGGTTGTGTACCATAAATGATGACCAAAGAATTCATTACCAGTCAGCACCCTCGGCTATGGAGCCCAAAACAGGGCGGAATCGAGCTTCGGGCCAATATCTGCGCAGTTATGACGCCACTGTGGGTTGTAGGATGATCCAATTGACCCGAAAATCCACAGAACCTTAGATCAAGTGGTTGTGTACCACTGGTGATGCTCAAAGAATATATTACCAGTCTGCACCCTCGGCTATGGAGCCCAAAACAGGGCGAAATCGAACTTTGAGCAGTTGCCTGCGCAGTTATGACGCCACTGTGGGTTGTAAGATAATCCAGTGGACATGTCACTCCGCAGAACCTCAGATCGAGTGGTTGTGTACCATCAATGATGCCCAGAGAATCCATTGAAAGTCAGCACCCTCGGCTATGGAGCCCCAAACAGGGCGAAATCGAACTTTGAGCAGTTGCCTGCACAGTTATGACGCCACTGTGGGTTGTAAGATAATCCAGTGGACATGTCACTCCACAGAACCTCAGATCAAGTGGTTGTGTACCATTGGTGATGGCCAGAGGCTTCATTACCAGTCAGCACCCTCGGCTATGGGGCCCGAAACACGGCGGGATCGAGCTTTGAGCAGTTATCTGCGCGAATATGACGCCACTGTGGGATGTAGGATATTCTAATTGACCCGAAACTTCACAGATTCTTAGATCGAGTGGTTGTGTACCATTGGTGATGCCCAAAAGATTTACATTACCAGTCAGCTCCCTCGGCTATGGGGCCCGAAACAGGGCGGAATCCAGCTTTGAGAATATTCCGCGCAGTTTTGACGCCTTTTCGGGTTGTAAAAGGTTCCAATGAATCCGTAACTCTACAGGACCTCGAGTAAAGTCATTATGTACGATTGATGATGCCCAGAGAATTTATTACCAGTCAGTACCCTCGGCTATGGGACCAAGAACAGGGCGGAATCGAGCTTTGGGCAGTTATCTGCGCTGTGATGACACGCCTGTGGGTTGTAGGATGTTCCAATTGACCCAAAACTTCACAGATTCTTAGATCGAGTGGCTGTGTACCATTGGTGATGCCCAAAGGATTTATGACCAGTCAGCACCCTCGGCTATGGGGCCCAATACAGGCCGGAATCCAGCTTTGAGAATATTCCGCGCAGTTTTGACGCCTTTTCGGGTTGTAAAAGGTTCCAATGAATCCGTAACTCTACAGGACCTCGAGTCAGGTGATTATGTACGATTGATGATGCCCTGAGAATTCATTACCAGTAAGCACCCTCGGCTATGGGGCCCAAAACAGGGGGGAATCGATCTTTGAGCAGTTATCTGCGCAGTTATGACGCCACTGTGGGTTGTAGGATGTTCCAATTGACCCGGAACTTCACAGAACCCCAGATCAAGTGGTTGTGAACCATTGTTGATGCCCAGAGAATTCATTCCCAGTCAGCACCCTCGGCTATGAGGCCCAAAACAGGGCGAAATCGAGCTTTGAACAGTGATCTGCGCAGTGATGACGCAACTGTGGGTTGTAAGATAATCCAATGGACCCGAAACTCCACAAAACCTCAGATCCAGAGGTTGGGTTCCATTGTTGATGACCAGAGAGTTTATAGCCAGTCCGCACCCTCAGCTATGGGGCTCACAACAGATCGAAATCGATCTTTGATCAGTCATCTGCGCAGTTATGACGCCACTGTGGGTTGTAGGATGTTCCAATTGACCCTAAACTCCACAGAACCTCAGATGAAGTGGTTGTGTACCATTGGTGATGCCCTGAGAATTCATTACCAGTCAGCGCCCTCGGCTATGCGATCCAAAACACGGCGGAATCCAGCTTTGAGCATGTTCCGCGCAGTTTTGACGCTTTTTCGGGTTGTAGAAGGTTCCAATGAATCCGTAACCCGAAAGAACCTCAAACCAAGTGGTTATGTACCATTGATGATGCCCAGAGGATTTATTACATGACAGTACCCTCGGCTATAGGGCCCGAAACAGGGCGAAATCGAGTTTTGGGCAGTTATTTGCGAAGTTATGACGCCACTGTGGGTTGTAAGATAATCCAATGGACCCGAAACTCCACAAAACCTCAGATTCAGAGGTTGGGTTCCATTGTTGATGCCCAGAGAGTTTACAACCAGTCCGCACCCTCGGCTATGGGGCCCACAACAGATCAAAATCGATCTGTGAGCAGTCATCTGCGCAGTTATGACGCCACTGTGGGTTGTAGGATGTTCCAATTGACCCGAAACTCCACAGAACCTCAGATCAAGTGGTTGTGTACCATTGGTGATGCCCAGAGAAATCATTACCAGTCAGCACCCTCGGCCATAATGCCGAAAACAGGGCGAGATCGAGCTTTGAGCAGTTATCTGCGCAGTGATGACGCCACTGTGGGTTGTAGGATGTTCCAATTGACCCGAAACTCCACAGATTCTCAGATCAAGTGGTTGTGTACCATCGATGATGCCCGAAAGGTTTATAACCAGACAGCACCCTCGGCTATGGGGCCCAAAACAGGGCGGAATCCAGCTTTGAGAATATTCCCCGCAGTTCTGACGCCTTTTCGGGTTGTAAAAGAATCCAATGAATCCATAACTCTACAAAACGTCAAACCAAGTGGTTGTGTACCATTGTTGATGCCCAAAGAATACATGACCAGTCAGCTCCCTCGGCTACGGGGCACGAAACAGGGCGGAATCCAGCTTTGAGAATATTCCGCGCAGTTTTGACGCCTTTTCGGGTTGTAAAAGGTTCCAATGAATCCGTAACTCTACAGGACCTCGAGTCAAGTGATTATGTACAATTGATGATGCCCAAAGAATTTATTACCAGTCAGTACCCTCGGCTATGGGACCAAAAACAGGGCGGAATTGAGCTTTGGGCACTTATCTGCGCTGTGATGTCACGCCTGTGGGTTGTACGATGTTCCGAATGACCCTGATTTTCACAGATTCTTAGATTGAGTGGTTGTGTACCATTGGTGATGCCCAAAGGATTTATTACCAGTCAGCACCCTCGGCTATGGGGCCCATTACAGGCCGGGATTCAGCTTTGAGCATATTCCGCGCAGTTTTGACGACTTCCCGGGTTGTGAAAGGTTCAAATGAATCCGTGACTCTACAGGACCTCAAGCCAGAGAATTATGTACCGTTGATGATGCCCTGAGAATCCATTACCAGTAAGCACCCTCGGCTATGGGGCCCAAAATAGGGGGGAATCGATCTTTGAGCAGTTATCTGCACAGTTATGACGCCACTGTGGGTTGTAGGATGTTCCAATTGACCCGAAACTCCACAGAACCCCAGATCAGGTAGTTGTGTACCACAGTTGATGCCCAGAGAATTCATTACCAGTCAGCAGCCTCGGCTATGAGGCCCAAAACAGGGCGGAATCGAGCTTTGCGCAGTGATCTGCGCAGTGATGACGCGACGGTGGGTTGTAGGATGTTCCATTTGACCTTAAACTCTACAGATTCTTAGATCGAGTGGTTGTGTACCATTGATGATGCCCAGAGAATTTAATCCATGTCAGCACCCTCGGCTATAGGGCCCGAAACAGGGCGTAATCCAGCTTTGAGCATGTTCCGCGCAGTTTTAACGCCTTTTCGGATTGTGGAAGGTTCCAATGAATCCGTAACTCCTAAGAACCTCAAACCAAGTGGTCATGTACCATTGATGGTGCCCAGAGAATTTAATCCATGTCAGCACCCTCGGCTATAGGGCCCGATACAGGGCGAAATCGAGTTTTGGGCAGTTATCTCCGAAGTTCTGACGCCACTGTGGGTTGTAAGATAATCCAATGGACCCGAAACTCCACAAAACCTCAGATTCAGAGGTTGGGTTCCATTGTTGATGCCCAGAGAGTTTACAACCAGTCCGCACCCTCGGCTATGGGGCTCACAACAGATCGAAATCGATTTTTGAACAGTCATCTGCGCAGTTATGACGCCACTGTGGGTTGTAGGATGTTCCAATTGACCCGAAACTCCACAGAACCTCAGATGAAGTGGTTGTGTACCAATGGTGATGCCCAGAGAATCCATTACCAGTCAGCACCCTCGGCTATGAGGCCCAAAACAGGGCGAGATCGAGCTTTGAGAATATCCCCCGCAATTCTGACGCCTTTCCGGGTTGTAAAAGAATCCAATGAATCCATAACTCTATAGAACCTCAAACCAAGTGGTTGTGTACCATTGGTGATGCCCAAAGAATCCATGACCAGTCAGCACCCTCGGCTATGGGGCCTAAAACGAGGCGGAATCGATCTTTGAGCAGTTAACTGCGCAGTTATGAGGCCACTGTGGGTTGCAGGATATTCCAATTGACCCGAAACTCCACAGATTCTTAGATCGAGTGGTTGTGTACTATTGGTGATGCCCAAAGGATTTATTACCAGTCAGCACCCTCGGCTATGGGGCCCAGAACAGGGCGAGATCGAGCTTTGAGAATATCCCCCGCAGTTCTGACGCCTTTCCGGGTTGTAAAAGAATCCAATGAATCCATAACTCTATAGAACCTCAAACCAAGTAGTTGTGTACCATTGGTGATGCCCAAAGAATCCATGACCAGTCAGCACCCTCGGCTATGGGGCCTAAAACGAGGCCGAATCGATCTTTGAGCAGTTATCTGCGCAGTTATGAGGCCACTGTGGGATGCAGGATATTCCAATTGACCCGAAACTCCACAGATTCTTAGATCGAGTGGTTGTGTACTATTGGTGATGCCCAAAGGATTTATTACCAGTCAGCACCCTCGGCTATGGGGCCCAAAACAGGGCGAGATCGAGCTTTGAGAATATCCCCCGCAGTTCTGACGCCTTTCCGGGTTGTAAAAGAATCCAATGAATCCCTCACTCTATAGAACCTCAAACCAAGTGGTTGTGTACCATTGGTGATGCCCAAAGAATCCATGACCAGTCAGCACCCTCGGCTATGGGGCCTAAAACGAGGCGGAATCGATCTTTGAGCAGTTATCTGCGCAGTTATGAGGCCACTGTGGGTTGCAGGATATTCCAATTGACCCGAAACTCCACAGATTCTTAGATCAAGTGATAATGTACCATTGGTGATGCCCCTAGTATTTATTACCAGTCAACACCCTCACCTATGGGGCCAGAACAGGGCGAAATCGAGCTTTGGGCAGTTATCTGCGCCGTTATGACGCCCCTGTGGGTTGTAGAATAACCCAATCCGAACCGAAAATCCACAGGACCTTAGATCAAGTGGTTGTGTACCACTGGTGATACCCAAAGAATTTTTTACCAGTCTGCACCCTCGGCTATGGAGCCCGAAACAGGGCGAAATCGAACTTTGAGCAGTTATCTGCGCAGTTATGACGCCAGTGTGGGTTGTAAGATAATCCAGTGGACATGTAACTCAACAGAACCTTGGATCAAGTGGTTATGTACGATTGGGAATGACCAGAATATTTATTACCAGTCAGCACCCTCAGCTATGGGGCCCAAAGCAGGGCGAAATCGAGCTTTGGGCATTTATCTGCGCCGTTATGACGCCCTTGTGGGTTAAAAGATAATCTAGTGGACATGTAACTCTACAGAACCTTGGCTCAAGTGGTTATGTACCATCGGTAATGGCCAGAATATTTATTACCAGTCAGCACCCTCAGCTATGGGGCCCAAAGCAGGGCGAAATCGAGCTTTGGGCATTTATCTGAGCCGTTATGACGCCCCTGTGGGTTGTAGGATGATCAAATTGACTCGGAACTACACAGGACCTTAGATCAAGTGATAATGTACCATTGGTGATGCCCCTAGTATTTATTACCAGTCAACACCCTCACCTATGGGGCCAGAACAGGGCGAAATCGAGCTTTGGGCAGTTATCTGCAGCGTTATGACGGCCCTGTGGGTTGTGAAATAACCCAATCCGAACCGAAAATCCACAGGACCTTAGATCAAGTGGTTGTGTACCACTGGTGATACCCAAAGAATTTTTTACCAGTCTGCACCCTCGGCTATGGAGCCCGAAACAGGGCGAAATCGAACTTTGAGCAGTTATCTGCGCAGTTATGACGCCAGTGTGGGTTGTAAGATAATCCAGTGGACATGTAACTCAACAGAACCTTGGATCAAGTGGTTATGTACGATTGAGAATGACCAGAATATTCATTACCAGTCAGCACCCTCAGCTATGGGGCCCAAAGCAGGGCGAAATCGAGCTTTGGGCATTTATCTGCGCCGTTATGACGCCCCTGTGGGTTAAAAGATAATCTAGTGGACATGTAACCAAAGAGATTATATACCAATAGAGGAGGCATGGGCCCCTTTTCAGTGAGACTGCGCACGATGAGAGAGACGGTTCGGTTAGGCTGCTTTCTTTGTCTAATTGTCAAGTGGCTGTGCAGCTTTAGCTCGCCTCTCCTTCTTCCTACTCCTCTTACTCTGTGGACCGTTTCCATTCAAAAATCTGAGCCAAGAAAGATGAGTGCTTGCCGAATCCAGAAAGAAGAGGAGAAAGAGGGGCCGGACACGAGCACAGGGGCATTTGTAAAGGCGCGCAGACCACGACTTATGTGAGAGAGAACGCTGCCTGACCGGCCTTTCCCTCTCTTTCTATCGGTCTCTCACATCCACTTACAGCGGCCCCTATCCCGTGCCTCCTCTATTGGTATATAATCTCTTTGCATGTAACTCTACAGAACCTCGGCTCAAGTGGTTATGTACCATTGGTAATGGCCAGAATATTTATTACCAGTCAGCACCCTCAGCTATGGGGCCGAAAGCAGGGCGAAATCGAGCTTTGGGCATTTATCTGCCCCGTTATGACGCCCCTGTGGGTTGTAGGATGATCCAATTGACTCGGAACTCCACAGGACCTTAGATCGAGTGATAATGTACCATTGGTGATGCCCCTAGTATTTATTACCAGTCAACACCCTCACCTATGGGGCCAGAACAGGGCGAAATCGAGCTTTGGGCAGTTATCTGCGCCGTTATGACGCCCCTGTGGGTTGTGAAATAACCCAATCCGAACCGAAAATCCACAGGACCTTAGATCAAGTGGTTGTGTACCACTGGTGATACCCAAAGAATTTTTTACCAGTCTGCACCCTCGGCTATGGAGCCCGAAACAGGGCGGAATCGAACTTTGAGCAGTTATCTGCGCAGTTATGACGCCAGTGTGGGTTGTAAGATAATCCAGTGGACATGTAACTCAACAGAACCTTGGATCAAGTGGTTATGTACGATTGGGAATGACCAGAATATTTATTACCAGTCAGCACCCTCAGCTATGGGGCCCAAAGCAGGGCGAAATCGAGCTTTGGGCATTTATCTGCGCCGTTATGACGCCCTGTGGGTTGGAAGATAATCCAGTGGACATGTAACTCTACAGAACCTTGGATCAAGTGGTTATGTACCATTGGTAATGGCCAGAATATTTATTACCAGTCAGCACCCTCAGCTATGGGGCCCAAAGCAGGGCGAAATCGAGCTTTGGGCAGTTATCTGCGCCGTTATGACGCCCCTGTGGGTTGTGGAATAACCCAATCCGAACCGAAAATCCACAGGACCTTAGATCAAGTGGTTGTGTACCACTGGTGATAACCAAAGAATTTTTTACCAGTCTGCACCCTTGGCTATGGAGCCCGAAACAGGGCGAAATCGAACTTTGAGCAGTTATCTGCGCAGTTATGACGCCAGTGTGGGTTGTAAGATAATCCAGTGGACATGTAACTCAACAGAACCTTGGATCAAGTGGTTATGTACGATTGGGAATGACCAGAATATTTATTACCAGTCAGCACCCTCAGCTATGGGGCCCAAAGCAGGGCGAAATCGAGCTTTGGGCATTTATCTGCGCCGTTATGACGCCCCTGTGGGTTAAAAGATAATCTAGTGGACATGTAACTCTACAGAACCTTGGCTCAAGTGGTTATGTACCATCGGTAATGGCCAGAATATTTATTACCAGTCAGCACCCTCAGCTATGGGGCCCAAAGCAGGGCGAAATCGAGCTTTGGGCATTTATCTGAGCCGTTATGACGCCCCTGTGGGTTGTAGGATGATCAAATTGACTCGGAACTACACAGGACCTTAGATCAAGTGATAATGTACCATTGGTGATGCCCCTAGTATTTATTACCAGTCAACACCCTCACCTATGGGGCCAGAACAGGGCGAAATCGAGCTTTGGGCAGTTATCTGCAGCGTTATGACGGCCCTGTGGGTTGTGAAATAACCCAATCCGAACCGAAAATCCACAGGACCTTAGATCAAGTGGTTGTGTACCACTGGTGATACCCAAAGAATTTTTTACCAGTCTGCACCCTCGGCTATGGAGCCCGAAACAGGGCGAAATCGAACTTTGAGCAGTTATCTGCGCAGTTATGACGCCAGTGTGGGTTGTAAGATAATCCAGTGGACATGTAACTCAACAGAACCTTGGATCAAGTGGTTATGTACGATTGGGAATGACCAGAATATTCATTACCAGTCAGCACCCTCAGCTATGGGGCCCAAAGCAGGGCGAAATCGAGCTTTGGGCATTTATCTGCGCCGTTATGACGCCCCTGTGGGTTAAAAGATAATCTAGTGGACATGTAACTCTACAGAACCTTGGCTCAAGTGGTTATGTACCATTGGTAATGGCCAGAATATTTATTACCAGTCAGCACCCTCAGCTATGGGGCCCAAAGCAGGGCGAAATCGAGCTTTGGGCATTTATCTGCCCCGTTATGACGCCCCTGTGGGTTGTAGGATGATCCAATTGACTCGGAACTCCACAGGACCTTAGATCGAGTGATAATGTACCATTGGTGATGCCCCTAGTATTTATTACCAGTCAACACCCTCACCTATGGGGCCAGAACAGGGCGAAATCGAGCTTTGGGCAGTTATCTGCGCCGTTATGACGCCCCTGTGGGTTGTGAAATAACGCAATCCGAACCGAAAATCCACAGGACCTTAGATCAAGTGGTTGTGTACCACTGGTGATACCCAAAGAATTTTTTACCAGTCTGCACCCTCGGCTATGGAGCCCGAAACAGGGCGAAATCGAACTTTGAGCAGTTATCTGCGCAGTTATGACGCCAGTGTGGGTTGTAAGATAATCCAGTGGACATGTAACTCAACAGAACCTTGGATCAAGTGGTTATGTACGATTGGGAATGACCAGAATATTTATTACCAGTCAGCACCCTCAGCTATGGGGCCCAAAGCAGGGCGAAATCGAGCTTTGGGCATTTATCTGCGCCGTTATGACGCCCTGTGGGTTAGAAGATAATCCAGTGGACATGTAACTCTACAGAACCTTGGATCAAGTGGTTATGTACCATTGGTAATGGCCAGAATATTCATTACCAGTCAGCACCCTCAGCTATGGGGCCCAAAGCAGGGCGAAATCGAGCTTTGGGCATTTATCTGCGCCGTTATGACGCCCCTGTGGGTTGTAGGATGATCTAATTGAATCGGAACTCCACAGGACCTTAGATCAAGTGATAATGTGACATTGGTGATGCCCCTAGTATTTATAACCAGTCAACACCCTCACCTATGGGGCCAGAACAGGGCGAAATCGAGCTTTGGGCAGTTATCTGCGCCGTTATGACGCCCCTGTGGGTTGTGGAACAACCCAATCCGAACCGAAAATCCACAGGACCTTAGATCAAGTGGTTGTGTACCACTGGTGATACCCAAAGAATTTTTTACCAGTCTGCACCCTCGGCTATGGAGCCCGAAACAGGGCGAAATCGAACTTTGAGCAGTTATCTGCGCAGTTATGACGCCAGTGTGGGTTGTAAGATAATCCAGTGGACATGTAACTCAACAGAACCTTGGATCAAGTGGTTATGTACGATTGGGAATGACCAGAATATTTATTACCAGTCAGCACCCTCAGCTATGGGGCCCAAAGCAGGGCGAAATCGAGCTTTGGGCATTTATCTGCGCCGTTATGACGCCCCTGTGGGTTAAAAGATAATCTAGTGGACATGTAACTCTACAGAACCTTGGCTCAAGTGGTTATGTACCATCGGTAATGGCCAGAATATTTATTACCAGTCAGCACCCTCAGCTATGGGGCACAAAGCAGGGCGAAATCGAGCTTTGGGCATTTATCTGAGCCGTTATGACGCCCCTGTGGGTTGTAGGATGATCAAATTGACTCGGAACTACACAGGACCTTAGATCAAGTGATAATGTACCATTGGTGATGCCCCTAGTATTTATTACCAGTCAACACCCTCACCTATGGGGCCAGAACAGGGCGAAATCGAGCTTTGGGCAGTTATCTGCAGCGTTATGACGGCCCTGTGGGTTGTGAAATAACCCAATCCGAACCGAAAATCCACAGGACCTTAGATCAAGTGGTTGTGTACCACTGGTGATACCCAAAGAATTTTTTACCAGTCTGCACCCTCGGCTATGGAGCCCGAAACAGGGCGAAATCGAACTTTGAGCAGTTATCTGCGCAGTTATGACGCCAGTGTGGGTTGTAAGATAATCCAGTGGACATGTAACTCAACAGAACCTTGGATCAAGTCGTTATGTACGATTGGGAATGACCAGAATATTCATTACCAGTCAGCACCCTCAGCTATGGGGCCCAAAGCAGGGCGAAATCGAGCTTTGGGCATTTATCTGCGCCGTTATGACGCCCCTGTGGGTTAAAAGATAATCTAGTGGACATGTAACTCTACAGAACCTCGGCTCAAGTGGTTATGTACCATTGGTAATGGCCAGAATATTTATTACCAGTCAGCACCCTCAGCTATGGGGCCCAAAGCAGGGCGAAATCGAGCTTTGGGCATTTATCTGCCCCGTTATGACGCCCCTGTGGGTTGTAGGATGATCCAATTGACTCGGAACTCCACAGGACCTTAGATCGAGTGATAATGTACCATTGGTGATGCCCCTAGTATTTATTACCAGTCAACACCCTCACCTATGGGGCCAGAACAGGGCGAAATCGAGCTTTGGGCAGTTATCTGCGCCGTTATGACGCCCCTGTGGGTTGTGAAATAACGCAATCCGAACCGAAAATCCACAGGACCTTAGATCAAGTGGTTGTGTACCACTGGTGATACCCAAAGAATTTTTTACCAGTCTGCACCCTCGGCTATGGAGCCCGAAACAGGGCGAAATCGAACTTTGAGCAGTTATCTGCGCAGTTATGACGCCAGTGTGGGTTGTAAGATAATCCAGTGGACATGTAACTCAACAGAACCTTGGATCAAGTGGTTATGTACGATTGGGAATGACCAGAATATTTATTACCTGTCAGCACCCTCAGCTATGGGGCCCAAAGCAGGGCGAAATCGAGCTTTGGGCATTTATCTGCGCCGTTATGACGCCCTGTGGGTTAGAAGATAATCCAGTGGACATGTAACTCTACAGAACCTTGGATCAAGTGGTTATGTACCATTGGTAATGGCCAGAATATTTATTACCAGTCAGCACCCTCAGCTATGGGGCCCAAAGCAGGGCGAAATCGAGCTTTGGGCATTTATCTGCGCCGTTATGACGCCCCTGTGGGTTGTAGGATGATCCAATTGAATCGGAACTCCACAGGACCTTAGATCAAGTGATAATGTGACATTGGTGATGCCCCTAGTATTTATAACCAGTCAACACCCTCACCTATGGGGCCAGAACAGGGCGAAATCGAGCTTTGGGCAGTTATCTGCGCCGTTATGACGCCCCTGTGGGTTGTGGAACAACCCAATCCGAACCGAAAATCCACAGGACCTTAGATCAAGTGGTTGTGTACCACTGGTGATACCCAAAGAATTTTTTACCAGTCTGCACCCTCGGCTATGGAGCCCGAAACAGGGCGAAATCGAACTTTGAGCAGTTATCTGCGCAGTTATGACGCCAGTGTGGGTTGTAAGATAATCCAGTGGACATGTAACTCAACAGAACCTTGGATCAAGTGGTTATGTACGATTGGGAATGACCAGAATATTTATTACCAGTCAGCACCCTCAGCTATGGGGCCCAAAGCAGGGTGAAATCGAGCTTTGGGCATTTATCTGCGCCGTTATGACGCCCCTGTGGGTTAAAAGATAATCTAGTGGACATGTAACTCTACAGAACCTTGGCTCAAGTGGTTATGTACCATCGGTAATGGCCAGAATATTTATTACCAGTCAGCACCCTCAGCTATGGGGCCCAAAGCAGGGCGAAATCGAGCTTTGGGCATTTATCTGCGCCGTTATGACGCCCCTGTGGGTTGTAGGATGATCAAATTGACTCGGAACTACACAGGACCTTAGATCAAGTGATAATGTACCATTGGTGATGCCCCTAGTATTTATTACCAGTCAACACCCTCACCTATGGGGCCAGAACAGGGCGAAATCGAGCTTTGGGCAGTTATCTGCAGCGTTATGACGCCCCTGTGGGTTGTGAAATAACCCAATCGAAAATCCACAGAACCTTAGATCAAGTGGTTGTGTACCACTGGTGATGCCCAAAGAATATATTACCAGTCTCCACCCTCGGCTATGGAGCCCAAAACAGGGCGAAATCGAACTTTGAGTAGTTTTCTGCGCAGATATGACGCCACTGCGGGTTGTAAGATAATCCAGTGGACATGTAACTCTACAGAACCTTGGTCCAAATGGTCATGTACTATTGATGATGGCCAGAATATTTATTACCAGTCAGCACCCTCAGCTATGGGGCCCAAAGCAGGGCGAAATCGAGCTTTGGGCAGTTATCTGCGCCGTTATGACGTCCCTGTGGGTTTTAAAATGACCCAATCGACCCGAAAATCCACAGAACCTCAGAACAAGTGGTTGTGTACCATAAGTAATGACCAAAGAATTCATTCCCAGTCAGCACCCTCGGCTATGGAGCCCGAAACAGGGCGGAATCGAGCTTTGGGCAAATATCTGCGCAGTTATGACGCCACTGTGGGTTGTAGGATGATCCAATTGACTCGGAACTCTACAGGACCTTAGATCAAGTGATAATGTACCATTGATGATGGCCAGAATATTTATTACCAGTCAGCACCCTCAGCTATGGGGCCCAAAACAGGGCGAAATTCAGCTTCGAGCAGTTACCTGCGCAGTCATGATGCCACTGTGGGTTGTAAGATAATTCAATTGACCCGAACCTACACAGAAACTCGAATCCGGAGGTTGGGTACCATTGTTGATGCCCAGAGAAATTATTACCAGTCAGCACCCTCGGCTATGGGGCCCAGAAGAGGGCGGGATCGAGCTTCGAGCAGTTACCTGCGCAGTTATGATGCCACTGTGGGTTGTAAGATAATGCAATGGTCCCGAAACTACATAGAACCTCGAATCCGAAGGTTGGGTACCATTGTTGATGCCCAGAGAGTCTATTACCAGACAGCATCCTCGGCTATGGGACGAAAAACAGGGCGAGATCGAGCTTTGGGCGAATATCTGCGCAGTTATGACGCCACTGTGGGTTGTAGGATGATCCAATTGACTCGGAACTCCACAGGACCTTAGATCAAGTGATGATGTACCATTGGTGATGCCCAGAAAATCTATTACCAGTCAGCACCCTCAGCTATGGGGCCCAAAACAGGGCGAAATCCAGCTTCGAGCAGTTACCTGCGCAGTCATGATGCCACTGTGGGTTGTAAGATAATCCAATTGTCCCGAAACTACACAGAAACTCGAATCCGAAGGTTGGGTACCATTGTTGATGCCCAGAGAGTTTATTACCAGTCAGCACCCTCGGCTATGGGGCCCAGAACAGGGCGGAATCGAGCTTCGAGCAGTTACCTGCGCAGTTATGATGCCACTGTGGGTTGTAAGATAATACAATGGTCCCGAAACTACATAGAACCTCGAATCCGAAGGTTGGGTACCATTGTTGGTGCCCAGAGAGTCTATTACCAGACAGCATCCTCGGCTATGGGACGAAAAACAGGGCGAGATCGAGCTTTGAGCGAATATCTGCGCAGTTATGACGCCACTGTGGGTTGTAGGATGTTCCAATTGGATCGAAACTCTACAGAACCTTAGATCGAGTGAAGATGTACCATGAGTGAGGCCCAGACGATTCATTCCCAGTCAGCGGCCTCGGCTATGGGGCCCAAAACAGGGTGAAATAGAGCTCTGGGCAGTGATCTGCGCAGCTATGACACCCGTGTGGGTTGCAAATTGTTTCAATGGACCCGAAACTCTACAAAACCCGAGATGAAGTAGTCACGTACCATTTCCGATGGCCAATGAATTTGTTCTCAGTCAGCACCCTCGGCTATGGGGCCCAAAACAGGGCGAAATCGAGCTTTGGGCAGTTATCTGCCCAGTTATGAAGCTACTGTGGGTTGTAAGATATTTCAGTCGACGGAAACTCTACAGGACCTCAGATCGAGTGGTTGTGTACCATCGGTGATGGCCAGAGAATTCATTACCAGTCAGCACCCTCGGCTATGGGGCTCGAAACACGGCGGAATCGAGCTTTGAGCAGTTATCTGCGCAGTTGTGACACCACTGTGGGTTGTAAGATAATCCAATGGAACCGAAAATCCACAGAACCTCACATGCGAAGCTTGAGTACCATTGTTGATGCCCAGGGGGCTTATTACCAATCAGCTACCTCGGCTATGGGCCCCAAAACAGGGCGAGATCGAGCTTTGAGCAGTTTTCTGCGCAGTGATGACACGCCTTTAGTTGTAGGGTGTTCCAATCGACCCACAACTCCACAGAACCTAAGATCGACGAGTTGTGTACTATTGGTGATGCCCAAAGAATTTATGACCAGTCAGCACCCTCGGCTATGGGGCCCAGAACAGGGCAGAATCGAGGTTTGAGCAGTTATCTGCGCAGTTCTGACGCCACTGTGGGTTGCAAGATAATCCAATGGACCCGGAACTCCACAGACCCTCAGATCAATTGGTTTTGTACCATTGATGATGCCCAAAGAATTAGTACCAGTCAGCAACCTCGGCTATGGGGACCAAAACAGGGCGGAATACAGCTTTGAGCATGTTCCGCGCAGTTTTGACGCCTTTTCGGGTTGTAAAAGGTTCCAATGAATCCGTCACTCTACAGAACCTCAAGCAAAGTGGTTATGTATCATTGATGATGCCCAGGGAATTTATCAACACTCAGCATCCTCGGCTATGGGACCAAAAACAGGGCGAGATCGAGCTTTGGGCAAATATCTGCGCAGTTATGACGCCACTGTGGGTTGTAGGATGTTCCAATTGGATCGAAACTCGACAGAACCTTAGATCGAGTGGTTATGTACCATTGGTAATGCCCAGAGAATTCATTCCCAGGGAGCGGCCTCGGCTATGGGGCCCAACTCCCGTCAAAATTGTAGGTGATTGATTGGAGGAAAATTTTTTCTGATTCTCAACCACGTGTACGGGCACTTACAAAGCACGTAAAAAATCATTAAAACCCCTTAAATTGATAGATTTTTTTGTGCTCTTCAAAACCCTTTTTTCAGAACTCCCGTACGACCAATCAGATCGGAGATATCGCTGCTTGAGTGAGATCCTACGAGTTCCATCATTCGCGGTAGGGACTGTACATCAACACATTTTATGCGAAAAAAGTGCAAGCTTCTGGTTTCCCCCCTGATCGTGATACTGACGAGCAAAAACAAAATTTTCTGGATAAACTGTCTAGGACGGGAGGGATGAATTTAGATGCAGACTCTGTCAGTTTCAATCCGGGGCTGAGATCTGGCGCTAAGCTCTTGAATGATTGTCTCTGGGGGAAATTCGGACAGCGCGAGGATATGGGAACAACAGAGGTTGTGAATGATCCGACTAGACTCATGTTGTTACTCACAAATCCCGGAGTTATAGTCAATAGTATCTTGCCGGTAAATGAAAAAGTATTGTATGTAAGTTGGTGCTATTCTGAAGATGTAATGATCTCGTCAGTAGTTCTTGCATCATTTACAACAGCGTACAAACCAATTTCACTTTTTATTACTTTTTTATCACTAATTTATTACCAAAGAAAAAGATTTATTACCGGTCATGGGCCCGAAATACGAGAGTTTTCACTAGCGGAAGCTTACGCTAGCGAACACGTGGCCGGGGGAAGATCGTACGGGAATGTGCAATAGCTCATTTCTTATTACTTTTTCATAACTCTCAGGATATGTCCTCAAGATATGCGTGTGATATGATTCAGCTGAGTATGATGGTTTTCGCTAGCGTAAGCTTACGCTAGCGAACACCGTATGCAGACGAAGCTTCGAGGACACTCAGAACTACACGGGATTTCATTTTTTTTTTATTACTCTCGAAAGGTATAGTCGATGTAGTCCCGTGACCAAGAGGAAACCGATATTTGGGCCTGAAGCTGGACGAGAGCTGGAGCGGGGCAAGATGAGAAATATATGATAGGCTGAGCTACCTCTGTAGAATAACGTGCGAGTGAAATAACTCAATCGCATGCGGAAACCTTTCTGACGATAAGTTGGATACACATGAGTCATCAGAGATGATAGGGAATCGATAACGAATAAGCCATCTCGATCGTGGGGCCCGAAAAAGGGGAGACCCTGCTTAGAGTTATTATAGTCGCAGTCGAGACGTCACGGGGGGATGAAGAGAGTCGGAATAAACCCGGAACTCGGAAGAGACTCAGATCAAGTGATCGAGTACCATCGACTAAGATCGAAGAATTTATTACCAGCCAGCACCCTCGGCTATGGGGCCCAAAAGAGGGCGAAATCGAGCTTTGGGCGATTATGTGCGCAGTTCTGACGCCACTGTGGGTTGTAGGATGTTCCAATTGACTCGGAACTCTACAGGACCTTAGATCAAGTGATTATGTACCATTGGTGATGCCCAGAGTACTTATTACCAGTCAGCACCCTTACCTATGGGGCCCAAAACAGGGCGAAATCGAGCTTTGGGCAGTTATCTGCGCCGTTATGACACCCCTGTGGGTTGCGAAATAACCCAATCCACCCGAAAATCCACAGGACCTTAGATCAAGTGATTGTGTACCACTGGTGATACCCAAAGAATTTATGACCAGTCTGCACCCTCGGCTATGGAGCCCAAAACAGGGCGAAATCGAACTTTGAGCAGTTATCTGCGCAGTTATGACGCCAGTGTGGGTTGTAAGATAATACAGTGGACATGTAACTCTACAGAACCTTGGCTCAAGTGGTTATGTACCATTGGTACTGGCCAGAATATTTATTACCAGTCAGCACCCTCAGCTATGGGGCCCAAAGCAGGGCGAAATCGAGCTTTGGGCATTTATCTGCGCCGTTATGACGCCCCTGTGGGTTGTAAAATGACCCAAGCGACCCGAAAATCCACAGAACCTCAGATCGAATGGTTGTGTACCATAAATGATGACCAAAAAATTCATTACCAGTCAGCACCCTCGGCTATGGAGCCCAAAACAGGGCGGAATCGAGCTTCGGGCCAATATCTGCGCAGTTATGACGCCACTGTGGGTTGTAGGATGATCCAATTGACCCGAAAATCCACAGAACCTTAGATCAAGTGGTTGTGTATCACTGGTGATGCTCAAAGAATATATTACCAGTCTGCACCCTCGGCTATGGAGCCCAAAACAGGGCGAAATCGAACTTTGAGCAGTTGCCTGCGCAGTTATGACGCCACTGTGGGTTGTAAGATAATCCAGTGGACATGTCACTCCGCAGAACCTCAGATCGAGTGGTTGTGTACCATCAATGATGCCCAGAGAATCCATTGAAAGTCAGCACCCTCGGCTATGGAGCCCAAAACAGGGCGAAATCGAACTTTGAGCAGTTGCCTGCACAGTTATGACGCCACCGTGGGTTGTAAGATAATCCAGTGGACATGTCACTCCACAGAACCTCAGATTAAGTGGTTGTGTACCATTGGTGATGGCCAGAGGCTTCATTACCAGTCAGCACCCTCGGCTATGGGGCCCGAAACACGGCGGAATCGAGCTTTGAGCAGTTATCTGCGCGAATATGACGCCACTGTGGGTTGTAGGATATTCTAATTGACCCGAAACTTCACAGATTCTTAGATCGAGTGGTTGTGTACCATTGGTGATGCCCAAAAGATTTACATTACCAGTCAGCTCCCTCGGCTATGGGGCCCGAAACAGGGCGGAATCCAGCTTTGAGAATATTCCGCGCAGTTTTGACGCCTTTTCGGGTTCTAAAAGGTTCCAATGAATCCGTAACTCTACAGGACCTCGAGTGAAGTCATTATGTACGATTGATGATGCCCAGAGAATTTATTACCAGTCAGTACCCTCGGCTATGGGACCAAGAACAGGGCGGAATCGAGCTTTGGGCAGTTATCTGCGCTGTGATGACACGCCTGTGGGTTGTAGGATGTTCCAATTGACCCAAAACTTCACAGATTCTTAGATCGAGTGGCTGTGTACCATTGGTGATGCCCAAAGGATTTATGACCAGTCAGCACCCTCGGCTATGGGGCCCAATACAGGCCGAAATCCAGCTTTGAGAATATTCCGCGCAGTTTTGACGCCTTTTCGGGTTGTAAAAGGTTCCAATGAATCCGTAACTCTACAGGACCTCGAGTCAGGTGATTATGTACGATTGATGATGCCCTGAGAATTCATTACCAGTAAGCACCCTCGGCTATGGGGCCCAAAACAGGGGGGAATCGATCTTTGAGCAGTTATCTGCGCAGTTATGACGCCACTGTGGGTTGTAGGATGTTCCAATTGACCCGGAACTTCACAGAACCCCAGATCAAGTGGTTGTGAACCATTGTTGATGCCCAGAGAATTCATTCCCAGTCAGCACCCTCGGCTATGAGGCCCAAAACAGGGTGAAATCGAGCTTTGAACAGTGATCTGCGCAGTGATGACGCCACTGTGGGTTGTAAGATAATCCAATGGACCCGAAACCTCAGATCCAGAGGTTGGGTTCCATTGTTGATGCCCAGAGAGTTTATAACCAGTCCGCACCCTCAGCTATGGGGCTCACAACAGATCGAAATCAATCTTTGATCAGTCATCTGCGCAGTTATGACGCCACTGTGGGTTGTAGGATGTTCCAATTGACCCGAAACTCCACAGAAACTCAGATGAAGTGGTTGTGTACCATTGGTGATGCCCTGAGAATTCATTACCAGTCAGCGCCCTCGGCTATGGGGTCCAAAACAGGGCGGAATCCAGCTTTGAGCATGTTCCGCGCAGTTTTGAAGCCTTTTCGGGTTGTAGAAGGTTCCAATGAATCCGTAACTCGAAAGAACCTCAAACCAAGTGGTTATGTACCATTGATGATGCCCAGAGAATTTATTACATGACAGCACCCTCGGCTATAGGGCCCGAAACAGGGCGAAATCGAGTTTTGGGCAGTTATTTGCGAAGTTATGACGCCACTGTGGGTTGTAAGATAATCCAATGGACCCGAAACTCCACAAAACCTCAGATTCAGAGGTTGGGTTCCATTGTTGATGCCCAGAGAGTTTACAACCAGTCCGCACCCTCGGCTATGGGCCCCACAACAGATCGAAATCGATCTGTGAGCAGTCATCTGCGCAATTATGACGCCACTGTGGGTTGTAGGATGTTCCAATTGACCCGAAACTCCACAGAACCTCGGATAAAGTGGTTGTGTACCATTGGTGATACCCAGAGAAATCATTACCAGTCAGCACCCTCGGCCATAAGGCCGAAAACCGGGCGAGATCGAGCTTTGAGCAGTTATCTGCGCAGTGATGACGCCACTGTGGGTTGTAGGATGTTCCATTTGACCTTAAACTCTACAGATTCTTAGATCAAGTGTTTGTGTCCCATTGGTAATGCCCAGAGAATTCATGACCAGTCAGCGCCCTAGGCTATGGGGCCCAAAACAGGGCGAATTCGACCTTTGAGTAGTTATCTGCGCAGTGATGACACGCCTGTGGGTTGTAGGATGTTCCGATTGACCCGAAACTGAACAGATTCTCAGATCAAGTGGTTGTGTACCATCGATGATGCCCGAAAGATTTATAACCAGACAGCACCCTCGGCTATGGGGCCCAAAACAGGGCGGAATCCAGCTTTGAGAATATTCCGCGCAGTTCTGACGCCTTTTCGGGTTGTAAAAGAATCCAATGAATCCATAACTCTACATAACCTCAAACCAAGTGGTTGTGTACCATTGGTGATGCCCAAAGAATACATGACCAGTCAGCTCCCTCGGCTACGGGGCCCGAAACAGGGCGGAATCCAGCTTTGAGAATATTCCGCGCAGTTTTGACGCCTTTTCGGGTTGTAGAAGGTTCCAATGAATCCGTAACTCTACAGGACCTCGAGTCAAGTGATTATGTACGATTGATGATGCCCAAAGAATTTATTACCAGTCAGTACCCTCGGCTATGGGACCAAAAACAGGGCGGAATCGAGCTTTGGGCAGTTATCTGCGCTGTGATGACACGCCTGTGGGTTGTACGATGTTCCGAATGACCCTGATTTTCACAGATTCTTAGATCGAGTGGTTGTGTACCATTGGTGATGCCCAAAGGATTCATTACCAGTCAGCACCCTCGGCTATGGGGCCCATTACAGGCCGGGATTCAGCTTTGAGCATATTCCGCGCAGTTTTGACGACTTCCCGGGTTGTAAAAGGTTCAAATGAATCCGTAACTCTACAGGACCTCAAGCCAGAGAATTATGTACCGTTGATGATGCCCTGAGAATCCATTACCAGTAAGCACCCTCGGCTATGGGGCCCAAAATAGGGGGGAATCGATCTTTGAGCAGTTATCTGCACAGTTATGACGCCACTGTGGGTTGTAGGATGTTCCAATTGACCCGAAACTTCACAGAACCCCAGATCAGGTGGTTGTGTACCATAGTTGATGACCAGAGAATTCATTACCAGTCAGCAGCCTCGGCTATGAGGCCCAAAACAGGGCGGAATCGAGCTTTGCGCAGTGATCTGCGCAGTGATGACGCGACGGTGGGTTGTAGGATGTTCCATTTGACCTTAAACTCTACAGATTCTTAGATCGAGTGGTTATGTACCATTGATGATGCCCAGAGAATTTAATCCGTGTCAGCACCCTCGGCTATAGGGCCCGAAACAGGGCGTAATCCAGCTTTGAGCATGTTCCGCGCAGTTTTAACGCCTTTTCGGATTGTGGAAGGTTCCAATGAATCCGTAACTCCTAAGAACCTCAAACCAAGTGGTCATGTACCATTGATGGTGCCCAGAGAATTTAATCCATGTCAGCACCCTCGGCTATAGGGCCCGAAACAGGGCGAAATCGAGTTTTGGGCAGTTATCTCCGAAGTTATGACGCCACTGTGGGTTGTTAGATAATCCAATGGACCCGAAACTCCACAAAACCTCAGATTCAGAGGTTGGGTTCCATTGTTGATGCCCAGAGAGTTTACAACCAGTCCGCACCCTCGGCTATGGGGCTCACAACAGATCGAAATCGATCTTTGAACAGTCATCTGCGCAGTTATGACGCCACTGTGGGTTGTAGGATGTTCCAATTGACCCGAAACTCCACAGAACCTCAGATGAAGTGGTTGTGTACCAATGGTGATGCCCAGAGAATCCATTACCAGTCAGCACCCTCGGCTATGAGGCCCAAAACAGGGCGAGATCGAGCTTTGAGAATATCCCCCGCAGTTCTGACGCCTTTCCGGGTTGTAAAAGAATCCAATGAATCCATAACTCTATAGAACCTCAAACCAAGTGGTTGTGTACCATTGGTGATGCCCAAAGAATCCATGACCAGTCAGCACCCTCGGCTATGGGGCCTAAAACGAGGCGGAATCGATCTTTGAGCAGTTATCTGCGCAGTTATGAGGCCACTGTGGGTTGCAGGATATTCCAATTGACCCGAAACTCCACAGATTCTTAGATCGAGTGGTTGTGTACTATTGGTGATACCCAAAGGATTTATTACCAGTCAGCACCCTCGGCTATGGGGCCCAAAACAGGGCGGAATTCAGTTTTGAGCATATTCCGCGCAGTTTTGACGACTTTCCGGGATGTAAAAGGTTCCAATGAATCCGTAACTCTACAGGACCTCAAGCCAAGTGGTTATGTACCGTTGATGATGCCCAGAGAATTTATAATCAGTCAGCACCCTCGGCTATGGGACCAAAAACAGGGCGGGATCGAGCTTTGGGCAAATATCTGCGCCGTTATGACAACACTGTCGGTTGTTTCATGTTCCTATTGACTCGAAACACTACAGAACCTTAGATCGAGTGGTTCCGTACCATTGATGATGCCCAGAGGATTTATCACCAGTCAGCACCCTCGGCTATGCGGCCCAAAACAGGGCGAAATCAAGCTTTGGGCAGTTATCTGGGCAGTTATGACGCCACTGTGGGTTATAATCATCCAATGGACCCGAAACTCGACAGAACCTCAGATCAAGTGGTTTTGTACCATTGGTGATGCCCAGAGAATTTATTACCAGTCAGCACCCTCGGCTATGGGGCCCAAAACAGGGGGAAATCGATCTTTGAGTAGTTATCTGCGCAGTTATGACGCCACTGTGGGTTGTAGGATGTTCCAATTGACCTTAAACTCTATAGAACCTTAGGTCAAGTGGTAATATACCATCGTGATGCCCAGAGAATTTCTTACCAGTCAGCATCCTCGGCTATCGGGACCAAAACAGGCCGCAATCGAGCTTTGGGCAGTTATCAGCGCAGTTATGACACCCCTGTGGGTTGTAAAAAAATTCAATGGACCCGAAACTCTACAGAAACTTAGATTAAGTTGTTATGTACCATTGGTAATGCCCTCAGAATTCATTACCAGTAAGCACCCTCGGCTATGGGGCCCAAGACAGGGGGGAATCGATCTTTGAGGAGTTATCTGCGCAGTTATGACGCCACTCTGGGTTGTAAGATGAACTAATGGAGCCGAAACTCCACAGAACCTCAGATCTAAAGGTTGGGTACCATTTTTGATGCCCAGACAGTTAATTACCATTCAGCACCTTCGGCTATGGGACCCAAAACAGGGCGAAATCGATCTTTGAGCAGTTATCTGCGCAGTTATGACGCCACTGTGGGTTGTAGGATGTTCCATTTGACCTTAAACTCTACAAATTCTCAGATCAAGTGGTTATGTACCATTGGTGATGCCCAGAGAATTCATTACCATACAGCACCCGCGGCTATGGGGCCCAAAACAGGCGGAATCGAGCTTCGAGTGGTAATCTGCGTAGTTATGACACCCCTGTAGGTTGCGAATAGTTTCAATGGACCTCAAACTCTGCTGAACCTTAGATCATGTGGATATGTACCAATGGTGATGCCCAGAGAATTTATCACCAGTCAGCACCCTCGGCTATGAGGCCTCAAACAGGGCGGGATTCAGCTCCCCGCACAGTTATGATTTTAATGGAGGTTGTAGGATATTCCAATGGATCCCGAACTCCACAAAACTATGGACCTATCAAGGAGTCACCATCCAGAGTGCCCCAAGATCCTTCCACCTGTCGGGCCCTCGGCCTGGAGGACCAAAACACGGAAAAATCCTGCTAAGACCCATCGTCCACGCGGTCTAGACATTATTATGGGCTGTCTGATGTTGCAATAAATTTGAGAACTTGACAGAACTCCAGAACAATTAACAAATGGTGTTCAAACTCGTTATCCGCGTTGTTCACGCCCTAATTCGGCCTGGAGGTTCTCTGGACAGGCTCATGATTCCGTTGAAAGATATGTTAGAGACACTCTTGTCTCTAAGATTAACACAGAAGATCTACTCAAATGAACGTATAGATGCAACTTATTACATGATCGTTCACCTGTTACCGGTACCACTGCCATTCGACCGGATACAATGAATTCGGTAACGGTACGTTGCCACTAAATACTATTACGCACATTCGCTACCAAACTCATTACACAAAAGGGCCTTGCCAAACAACCTGACTCTAGGAGCTATTGATACACGTCCACGAGGACACGGCTGTCTCCCTTCGTCTGTGCTTTGGGTGATCGCGCCCGGCCAACTCCTCTCGAGGCTCCCTCGCGCCCTCGTCTATCCGATGGCGCCGCCAGTCCATACGCTCATACACATACATGTCGCCTTATAGCTATACGCATACTTGTGAACAACTCTCCATAACAGATAATTGAGATACCCATCCACGATAACAGATGCCCGAGAATCCACACGGATGAAACAAAACGGGGTTATACAGTGGCCGCTCGATATAGTCGTTGCGCGAAGGAGAAATAAGGAGAGCCAAGAAATATATCTAGCATAAGTGAAGATATATTATAGATATATCGCCACGAGGTTTGCTTGACAAACGCGATTATGTTTTGCCTGCCCGGATTTTTTCCGGGCGGCAAGAAAGTTGCCTCGGACGTATAGTGCGTTCATCGCTACATACTATATTGTGCTAATATGTGAGTATAGTTGTGACGATATTTCACCGTGATCGGCCGTAACACTCGGTACACCTATAGCTTATACTGACGGTCTATCCAACTATGATTTTTCGATTTTCGTAAATATTCGACCCCGTCACAAGAGGGCCTGGGGAAATCCCAAGAACATTTTCCTGTGGAAACTCTGCAAAAGTGTTACGAAATTTATTTTAAAAAATTTTTACGAACAATTGTCGTACTTTGGGTGCAGTCCTTTATTGAGACTGATAATACCAGAGAGAAATCGTCCTAATCCAATAAAAGTGAGTCGAGCGAAATCTGAGAGTTACTCGCTGACACCAAATTTAAGAGGATTCTTGGGTCTTTTTCAAACCGATGCAATTCTTATCAGACGAATGATGATCAACCAACAGCAGCATTGATTTCAAAAATTTGGGGAAACCCGATTTGAGAAAATTTTTGGGAAGATATTCAAAATTGGGGGAAAATTATTTCGCTGGATAGACAGATATCCAAAATTTTTTGAATAAATACTGCTATTTAGTTGATCACTATTCATCTGATTGGATTGCATCGGTTCGGAAAAAAACCCCAAAATCCACTAAAATTTGGTGTCAGCGAGTAACTCGCACATTTCGCTCGACTCACTCTCATTGGATTTGGACAATTTCTCTCTGGTATTATCAGTCTCAATAAAAGACTGCACCCAAAGTACGACAATCGTTCGTAAAAATTTTTTAAAATAATTTTCGTAACACTTTTGCAGAGTTTTCACAGAAAAATGTTCTTGGGATTTTCCCAGGCCCACTTGTGACGGGGTCGAATAGTTACGAGAATCAAAATACGCTGCTAAAAGTGATTAGCAGAATGCTTTCTCACGGCGTTATATGATGATAGTTTTAACGAAAAAGAAAGTACCCTATATTTTGAGTTTTTCTTTCGAGGAAGCATTTCAGAGAGATTTGGGTCATCTGAAAGGAGGTTTTTCCAACAATATCTATTGTTTGATTGAGAGAAAATTTTGATATAGTCGGTTGAAAGATGATTAAACTGGAGTCCTTCGTGAAAATTCCCTTCCCCCGAAAGAATCTTCATTTGAATAATGTTTCACGGATTTTATGAAAATTTCGTATCAGCCAATCGATTCAGAATGGCGCATAAGTAAGTCTTTCGGTCTTTTAGAATTGATTTTTAGATAAGTGAGTCGTAAAGAATGATACGGGGGAAAAATGAATATTAATTCTAATTTTCTACTATTTTTTGAGTTATTCTTTAGAGAAAGCCTTTCAGAAAGATTTGGGCCGTCTAGTCTGAGGTTTTTTAACAATATCCATCGTTCGGTTGAGACGGAATTACGATGCAGTGGGTTTGAAAAGGGTTAAAATGAAATTTTTGGTGAAAATTATGATTTTTTCGGAAACTTGAGATTTGTGAAGACTCAATTAAATTTCGGTATTAACCAATCGATAGATAATGCAGGAAAAAAACATAGTTTAGGTCATTGGAATTGAGATAAATGAGTCATAAAAGAAGGTACGAGGAAAGAATGAATATTAAAAAAAATTTCCCATTATTTTCCCAATTATTCTTTAGAGAAAGCTTTTTAGAGAGATTTGGGCCTTCTAGTCTGAGGTTTTTTTTAACAATATCGATCGTTCGGTTGAGACGGAACTACGATGCAGTGGGTTTGAGAAGGGTTAAAATGAGATTTTTGGTGAAAATTTTGATTCTTTCGGAAATCTGAGATTTGTGAAGACTCAATTAAATTCCGGTATTAACCAATCGATAGATAATGCAGGAAAAAAACATATTTTGGGTCATTGGAATTGAGATAAATGAGTCATAAAAGAAGGTACGAGGAAAAAATGAATATTAAGAAAAATTTCCCATTATTTTTCCAATTATTCTTTAGAGAAAGCTTTTTAGAGAGATTTGGGCCTTCTAGTCTGAGGTTTTTTTAACAATATCCATCGTTTGGTTGAGACGGAATTTCGATGCAGTGGGTTTAAAAAGGGTCAAAATGAAATTTTTGGGGGAAATTTTGTTTTTTTTTGAAAATTTGAGATCTGTGAAGATTTAATAAAATTTCGGTATCAATCAATCGATGGATCGTGCAGAAAAAACCATAGTTTAGGTGACTTAATTCGTGGTGAGACCGTGTGAGGAAAAGATATTTATGTATTAAGAGTCGAAATTTGAGCTGTTTTGCTCTAAAAACCCCATGGATCAAATTTGACTGAGAGCTGAAAGCTGCCAAATCACTGGGCTCTCAGAAATTGCATTCTGTACATTTTGTAAAAAGCCAAAAATTTATATAGTGGACAGTAAAAGAGGAAGCGTGTCCGATAGAAAACAACACACACACACACACACACACGGACAAAGGGGTGCAAAGATGAGTCTCTGACGGATTTGGGAGACCATTAGGAGGAAAAGTGTTACCTACAATTGATAGATTTTGGCGAGAGGAAGAGAATGGTCTAAGGCTATTCCAGATGAACGGAATTTTGTTGGAGAAAATATTGGCTTTAGTGGAGAATTTGATCAAAATTTTGCTGGGGTGAAAACAAAGCTTTCTCTTCAGAGAAAGCAAAACCATAGTTCGATGGACCATCAGTATAAGCTATAGGCGCACCGAGAAGATATTATTATGACCGATCGAGGTGAGAATATCGTTACAAATATACTTATATATTAGCACAATATAGTATGTAGAGATGAACGCACTATACGTCCGAGGCAACTTTCTTGCCGCCCGGAAAAAATCCGGGCAGGCAAAACATAATCGTGTTCGTCAAGCAAACCTCGTGGCGTCCCTTATCTTCACTTATGCTTGGATATATTTCTTGGCTCTCCTTATTTCTCCTTCGCGCAACGACTATTTCGAGACGTCACTGTATAACTCCGTTTTGTTTCTTCCGTGCATTCCCGGTCAACACTGGAGCCCAAAAACAAGGGTGTCCCGCCATTCAATCATGGACCCCGCAGTTCAAATCCCATCAATGCCTCCTGACCCGTTAGATGATCACATCCATAGATATCGTCTATCACTGACCTCTGAACATTCCAGTTCGGAAATGATGTAAGCGGTACTCGTTGCAAATCATTAGCAACTCGTAACCTTCCCGGGAGCATAGAAACTATCATGCCAATAGAGAGAGAAATCCAATATGCCCCACGACTCAGGCGGCAATTTCTCCGTATAGGATTCCATGAGGGGGTCAACGCGTGAACTAGAATCATGCCAAGTAGCTATATCGTGGACATCGATGAATGTACACTTATGCATTGGGCATGTTTCTTGTTCAGCAGAGAATTCGTGACGAGTGCTACGGTGGTGGGACACTTCAATTACCCGCTCCCTCGTTCAGCCGCTCTTCCAGGAACTCATTCTTGGTATTCCCTCCAATATCTATCACTCCCAAGATCCTGATAATCTCTCAACGTAACAGAATGATCAGACTAATTCGAGCCTTGCTGTGCCAAGATTCTTCTCCTGAATTCCTTTGGAAAGTGATTGATTAGAATTCCAAGACAACTCGCAGGAGGAAAGTTCAAGATTCCAAAATCGGAACGTCCCATTTACAATGTCGATCTTTTTCCTATACAACCCACAGTGGCGTCATAACTGCGCGGATAACTGCTCAAAGCTTGATTTCGCCCTGTTTTGGGCCCCATAGCCGAGGGTGTTGACTGGTAATAAATTCTCTGGGCATCACCAATGGTACATATCTACTTGATTCAAGGTTCTGTAGAGTTTCGGGTCCATTGGAACTATTTGCAACCCACAGGGGTGTCATAACTGCGCGAATAACTGCCCAAAGCTCGATTTCGACCTGTTTTAGGCCCCATAGCCGAGGGTGCTGACTAGTAATGAATCCTCTGGGATCACCAATGGTACATAACCACTTGATCTAAGGTTCTGTAGAGTTTCGGGTCAATTGGAACATCCTACGACCCACAGTGGCGTCATCACTGCGCAGATAACTGCCCAAAGCTCGATTTCACCCTTTTTTGGGCCCCATAGCCGAGGGTGCTGACTGGTAATAAATTCTCTGGGCATCAACAATGGTACACAACTACTTGATCTGAGCTCCTGTAGAGTTTCGGGTCCATTGGAACTATTTGCAACCCACAGAGTGTCATAACTGCGCAGATGTTTGCCCAAAGCTCGATTTCGCCCTGTTTTGGGTCCATAGCCGAGGGTGCTGACTGGTAATAAATTCTCTGGGCATCACCAATGGTACATAACCACTCGGCTTAAAGTTCTGTAGAGTTTCGGGTCCATTGGATTATCTTAGAACCCACAGTGGCGTCATAACTGCGCAGATAACTGCCCAAAGTTCGGTTTCGCCCTGTTTTGGGTCCCATAGCCGAGGGTGTTGACTGGTAATAAATTCTCTGGGCATCACCAATGGTACATATCCACTCGATCCAAGGTTCTGTAGAGTTTCGGGTCCATTGAAACTATTCGCAACCTACAGGGGTGTAATAACTGCGCAGATAACTGCTCAAAGCTCGATATCGCCCTGTTTTGGGCCCCATAGCCGAGGGTGCTGACTGGTCATAAATTCTCTGGGCATCACCAATGGTCCATAACTACTTGATTATATGTTCTGTACAGTTTTGGATCCAATGGAACCCCTTACAACCCGAAAAGGCGTCATAACTGCGCGGAACATGCTCAAAGCTGGATCTCGTCCTGTTTTGGGCCCCATAGCCGAGGGTGCTGGCTGGTAATAAATTCTTTGGTCTTTGTCGATGGTACCCGGTCACTTGATCTGAGGTTTCTCAGAGTTCCGGGTCCATTGGGACTCTCTTCATCCCCTCGTGACGTCTCGACTGCGACTATAATAACTCTAAGCAGGGTCTCCCCAGTCTGGGACCCATGATCGAGTTGGCTGACTCTCTATCGATTCCCTATCATCTCTGAAGACTCATGTGTATCCAACTTATCGTGAGACAGGTTCCTGTATGCTATTGGATTATTCCAATCGCATGTTATTGTCCAGAGGTAACTCAGCCTATCATATATTTCTCATCTTGCCCCGCTCCAGCTCTCGTCCAGCCTCAGGCCCAAATATCGGTTTCTTCTTGGTCTCGGGACTATCTCGACTATACCTTTCGAGAGTAATGAAAAAGTAATGAAATCCCTTGTAGTTCTGAGTAACCTCGAAGCTTCGCCTGTATATGGTGTTCGCTAGCGTAAGCTTCCGCTAGCGAAAACTCTCGTATTTCGGGCCCATGAACGGTAATAAATTTTCTCCTTTGGTAATAAATGACTGATAAAAAAATGATAAAAAGTGAAATCGGTTTGGGACCGATTTGTGAGTTAGTGTTCGCTAGCTTCAGGTACCCCGAGGTATCTAGTTCAGAATGGCATGTACGAAACTTCACACTTGAAACATTCGGGAATCAACTTCAATCGAATAGATTCAATCCAAAACATCGTCTGGACAATCGATACGGATTATATTTTGCCTGACTTGACTTTAAGATAAATTTTATCATTAATCATTCCAAAATTGGATATCAATTTCCAAAATCCAGTTACGAGCTATGAGTCTCATTTCAATCTCTAGAATCCACTGTTGTGTTATTTTGTTCATATTCCAGCCGTGGACTATGTAGAAATCGAGAAATTTGCAATACCATCACATTTAGAGGCTCATTCAGCTTACCATCCGGGTTCAAATATTTCTCCCCAGCTTCTCGCAGAAATACCGATCGACAATTGCAACTCAAAACAGTGCGGTTGTATCCTTTTTGTGATGAAGAAAAAAGAGCACAACGTCCCAACCCTGTGCTTCGCGTCTCCTGAGTATGACATGAAAAAATGACCATTTTCAAAGCCAGTGGCGCGATAACTTTATGAGCTTTCAAGCTTTATAAAATTTGTCCGGATCAACGCACACTCACAAACCAAACGGGATTCGATTCGTTTCATTTTTAACTTCGAAAACTCATTGCTAAATTCTCCGTTTCGCACAAGGTATTTCATCATTTTGTAAACAATAGCCAGAGAAAGTTTTCCCACAAAACTCGGTTACATCGATGAATGAGAGTCAATATCATAGCCAAATCAGCGCACACCTCTGAATCAAAGATTTTCTCAAAATATGAGATTAGTAGATGGATATATCATTCCACCGAAGTAGTTGAGGCATAGGTACACTGAAAAAATTCCGGTAAGGAATGGTCATCATCTCTCCAACACGCGAAATGCTCATAGCATGGGTTTTAATAGAAACCTGTACCCGAGTACTAACAGTGATATAAATATTATGCTTCGTCGTCTTCTTGAGGAGCAAATGTGACTGGTCCGTGAGTAAACATTAATTCCAAGCACGGGGGCGTATGAGCTTCGAAACAACACGCAGCAAACTCGCATTGGTCGCGAGCGCCACCAGCGGAGATATGAAGCATCTCCGCCCAAACTGGGCGGCTGAGGCGCCCACTCGGGCGCGGGATGTCTGGAGCGGAAAAAAATAATAAATACCGCCTGGGATACTCCGCGTTATATACAAGTTCTCATCAATGTGACGACATGTCTTGGTAGTCTAGTCGGCAGAGATACAGCCTACAACCCGAGAGCCTCGGGATCAAATCCCATTATCTGACATTTTTTTGTATGTATACATTTTTTTTTTTTTTTCAAGTTCAATACACCCAAAAAAGTATAATTATTATCATCGCATGTTTTTCACGAATTTTGATTTTGCTACTCAGTGAGACTTGTAAAAAGATCCGTTGGATCAGCCCCTCGCAGAGTGGCTTGCGACCTGCACCGCTTTCATCGTTATCAAAATATTGAATACATATGTGAGTAGTTCCGTGAAAACTTTGAAATAATATGTGCACGGTTGTACGAACCCTTTAAACGCTTGGGGAAGAATTCGTACAGGTCGTTTCGGACGTATTTTTTTGGTGCTTTTTTCGGCGCAATCATTAGTTTGGCGATCCAGGGTTGCCAAAAAAAAATTATCATCACGGGTGAAAATGTCACTTCCGTGCGCTGTGGTTTTTCATTTTTTCGACCTTTTGACAGTGCATGGATAGCGAGTGGCGAGCGAACGGCAGTGAATGGCGATATAAGCGGCGATTGAGTGGACTGTTCGCCCCGGCCGCACTCTATAGTTTGTGCTGTTTTGATGAATCGATGAAATTATTACCTAACAATTATTACAGATAGATTTTGTCATTCTGGGGTCAACGACAAGCTGAAAGTGACCCAGGCGGTCCTAAATTTTACCGATAAACTACCGAAATGATCCCTAAATCACAAGCCCCGTATAGGGGCCCGATGAACATGAGGAACATTTGAGCTTCCCATGTAATAGAGAAGATTAGCGCAGGGGTAGCGTGGCCGCTTCACACGCGGAAGGTCCGGGGTCGATCCCCCAATCTTTTTTTTTTTTTTTAATTCGAGATTCTTTTTTAGCCTCTCCTCACGTTCGCAATTTCCTACTATCGCTATTTGCTTGAATGAGCTGACCTCTCGTTTTCTTGGTTGACACAACTGTAAAGGCTTACATAGTTCCAGTATAAACTCTCCGAAGTCTTGTCTTTGGCGAACAAAGTCATTCGCCAATTACAATGATAGATCTCTTTTCAAAGTAGTCGTCGAGCACGTTCAGATCAGTGTATGACTTGTAGAGTTGATTTTGATGTTGAGCATGAGCAGTTTCGTCGGGCAGACGCGTGGGAAACGCTATATGCGTTTCTCACACGTCTGCCCGACGAAACTGCTCATACAATTATATATTCAATTTCTGAACAAACCGATTTCTCAGATTCATGAAAATGTGATATTTGATATGAAGTTATATGTTTTTCCATCGAAAATGGTCCCGAGTTTTTGTAGCGTATCAAGGCCTATTCTATTATTTTCCACACTTCTATTTCATAAGCCATTGAAAATCGTCTGATTCTACACATACGCAGTAATTTGAATTTTTGGTACCAATACCACTGGAGATTCGAGAATATTCCTCTGCAAATGACTATTACTACTTGACGAACTCAATTCCATGCATTCGAACAAGATTTACAGCGTCGAGATGCGAATGCGCAGAAAACAGACGATTTCCAATCGTTTGTGAACTAGATGCGTGAAAAATAGTGAAAATCAGCCTTAGAACGCTAAAGGAATTCGAAACCGTTTTCTATACAAGAACGTAAAATATCACATGATTGATCAAATTTTCAAGGATCTGAGAAATTGGTATGTTAACAATTGAGGAATTGAATTTTTTGCGTTTCCCACACGTCTGCCCGACGAAACTGCTCTTGCTCAACATCAAAATCAACTCTACAAGATCAATCTCGATAGATTTTTCCAATACCTTTCGAATGCCACAAACCGTATCTCCACATCTATGATCATATTTTGATGGCTCAGAACCAAAAGGAACTATCTGAAAACGTAAGAGTTAAAAGGAACTATCCAAAAATTTCTGTAGAAGGAACTATCTGAAAATTTCTGTTTTAGAAAAGAACTATCTGTAAATTCTTGGCTGGAAGGAACTATCTAAAAACGTAAGAGTTGAAGGGAACCATCCAAGAATGTAAGAATTAAACGGAACTATCCAAAAATTTCTGTTTCAGAAAGAGACTATCTAGAATTTTTTGGTAGAAAGGAACTATCTGTAAATTTTTGGTTGAAAGGAACTATCTGTAAATTTTTGTAAAAGGAACCATCTGTGAATTTTTGTGAAAGGAACTATCTGTGAATTTTCGTAAGAGGGACTATCTGTAAATTTTCGTAGAAGGAACTATCTGTGAATTTTTGTAGAAGGAACTATCTGTAGATTTTTGTAAAAGGAACTGTTCGTAAATTTTTGTAAAAGGAACTATCTGCGAATTTTCGTAATAGGAACTATCTGTAAATTTTTGGTTGAAGTGAACTTTCCGAAAAGTTTTCGTTAAGAAGAAGTATCCAGAAAAAAATAGAGCTATTTCAGGATGTGAAAGGGTGCAGGCGAGTAGAGCTAGTGAATTGGCTCTTGTCAAGTATACCTTAGTATCAATACATCCTGTATGAGATCTAATGGCATCTTGTATAAGGACAGGAGATTTTACTTTGAAATCATGTGGTGAGATACTTAGTTCATGGAACAAAGTTTTGAATAGAATAAGAGCTTGGAAATATTGTGGTTATATATAGACGAGGAGCTAAATTGACTAGGCGTATCAGCAAGATGAATCAGCCCTTATCAAGTATGGCCCACAGATTAATTTCCCCCGATTTCTAACACCAAAACGAGTAGGAGAATAGGTTCCTTAGGGCCCAAAATTGCTCCTCCTGTCGTACAGCACCGTGAAAAATCCGGTGAAAAACGCTAAAATTGATGCCCCTCCTGCGGGATCGCATCCTGACGCATCAGATTGAATTGATCTGCAATTCTTCGACATGTTTTTGAAACGTTGGCCAATTAAGGAGAAATATTCACGCTCTGACAACTTTTGATTTCGTCCCAGAATAAAATGCCGGAAAACTATGCAGTTCTCTCCTCACGATCTCATCTGAAATTCAGAAACTAAAGTTCCCGACTAATTGGAACATCTATCTGAAGTTCTCGATATTTTCCCTATTTTCTTGCTTTTTTTCATCCGTTCAGACCCTCAAAAAATGACTTTCTTCAGAGAATGACTTCATAAACAGGACCCCGAATACCCGAAAATTCACGGAGATGACACTCGACAAGAGCCGATTCACCAGCCTTATCCGACTAAACATTACATTCGACAAAATGCTCCCTTCTAGTTTCTTTTACAAAAATCTACACCTTCTACAAAAATTCACAGATAGTCCCTCTCACGAAAATTCACAGATGGATCCTTTTACAAAAATTTACAGGTAATTCTTTTTACAAAAATCTACAGATAGTTCCTTTTACAAAAATTTACAGACAGTTCCTTTTACGAAAACTTACAGATAGTTCCTCTTACAGAAATTCACAGATAGTTCATTTAACAGATATCTACAGATAGTTCCTTTCACGAAAATTTACAGATAGTTTCTTTTAACTCCTACGTTTTTGGATAGTTCCTTTCAACCAAAAATTTCTAGATAGTTCTTTCCTAAAATAAAAATTTTCAAATAGTTCCGTTTAATTCTTACATTTCTGGATAGTTCCTTTCACTTTTTACGTTTTTGGATAGTTCTTTTCTAACTAAAATTTTTAGATAGTTGTTTCACAGAAACTTTTAGATAGTTCCTATCAACCAAAAATTTTTGGATAGTTTTTTTTAACTCTTACGTCTCCAGATAGTTCCTTGTGGTTCTGAGCCATCGATTTGAGGAATATGCAATTTATTAGAGTAAATACCCTGTTCAATACAAAAACTTCTCTCTGTTGAATTCAAAAAAGTTTGCTATATGCAAAAATTGGTATAGTTCGGCTCGGATTGGTTAGGGTCATGGCGTAACTGGGGTCATTTCGTGGCTCGGAACAGATTGAAAAATACTCTCAAGCTGGATATAATATGCTGGGATGGGCCAAATTTATGAAGAAATCGGGAGCAGACTGGGCACACTTACCCTACTATTAAAACCGTATACATATTAGTAGTTCAAAATACATCAGCTGATGATAAATAAATGCCATTTTCCGCGGCGGGCTGGTCGGCAAGCTCCATTATGTTTATTTATTATTTTTTTTTTTCAAGTGACAAGTTATAGATTGATCTGAACGTGCTCGACGACTACTTTGAAGAGAGATCTATCATTGTAATTGGCGAATGACTTTGTTCGCCAAAGACAAGACTTCGGAGAGTTTATACTGAAACTATGTAAGCCTTTACAGTTGTGTCAACCAAGAAAACGAGAGGTCAGCTCATTCAAGCAAATAGCGATAGTAGGAAATTGCGAACGTGAGGAGAGGCTAAAAAAGAATCTCGAATTAAAAAAAAAACAAAAGATTGGGGGATCGACCCCGGACCTTCCGCGTGTGAAGCGGCCACGCTACCCCTGCGCTAATCTTCTCTATTACATGGGAAGCTCAAATGTTCCTCATGTTCATCGGGCCCCTATACGGGGCTTGTGATTTAGGGATCATTTCGGTAGTTTATCGGTAAAATTTAGGACCGCCTGGGTCACTTTCAGCTTGTCGTTGACCCCAGAATGACAAAATCTATCCGTAATAATTGTTAGGTAATAATTTCATCGATTCATCAAAACAGCACAAACTATAGAGTGCGGCCGGGGCGAACAGTCCACTCAATCGCCGCTTATATCGCCATTCACTGCCGTTCGCTCGCCACTCGCTATCCATGCACTGTCAAAAGGTCGAAAAAATGAAAAACCACAGTTCACGGAAGTGACATTTTCACCCGTGATGATAATTTTTTTTTGGCAACCCTGGATCGCCAAACTAATGATTGCGCCGAAAAGAGCACCAAAAAAATACGTCCAAAACGACCTGTACGAATTCTTCTCCAAGCGTTTAAAGGGTTCGTACAACCGTGCACATATTATTTCAAAGTTTTCACGGAACTACTCACATATGTATTCAATATTTTGATAACGATGAAAGCGGTGCAGGTCGCAAGCCACTCTGCGAGGGGCTGATCCAACGGATCTTTTTACAAGTCTCACTGAGTAGCAAAATCAAAATTCGTGAAAAACATGCGATGATAATAATTATACTTTTTTGGGTGTATTGAACTTGAAAAAAAAAAAAATGTATACATACAAAAAAATGTCAGATAATGGGATTTGATCCCGAGGCTCTCGGGTTGTAGGCTGTATCTCTGCCGACTAGACTACCAAGACATGTCGTCACATTGATGAGAACTTGTATATAACGCGGAGTATCCCAGGCGGTATTTATTATTTTTTTCCGCTCCAGGCATCCCGCGCCCGAGTGGGCGCCTCAGCCGCCCAGTTTGGGCGGAGATGCTTCATATCTCCGCTGGTGGCGCTCGAAACCAAAAGTGAACTCGCGGTACCCTCAGTCTGAGGAGAATATCTTGTCACAAAGTAGGTAGATCTTTGCGCTCAAAAGTGAGTGCGTAGATCGTCCAAATCGAAAACGAGTCGCACTAGCGCATTTACGTGGATGCAGCCCGTTTTTCGCAATATTTCGTGTCACGCCGAGACTCAACAGAGCACAATGCGAGCGAAATGTATCCTCTTATGTGAGACGTCGAGCCCTAATCAGTCGCATCCACGTTTCAGCTTTCAGTTCTGCAACGCGCTCGTATGAAACGGGCGGGCAGGCCGCCCGGAATTTTTTCAGTGTAGGCATAGGTATTTTAGTTACAGCCTTATCAATTCAAAAAATCGCGTTGGTATGGTTGTAAACCACCCAAAAATCATCTTTCGCGGTCTGCTATTGACAAATCAGGATGCGTTTCAACAAAAAAGAATGTAGTCCATATTAAATAATGCCAAATACTATAAAATGCCACTCCTGCGCACTCCGAATAGTTCAAAATACTCCTGGAACACTGCAGTAACACAAAAGTTAAAAGTTCCGTGGAAACCCTCATATGGCACACTAGGGGTTGGAATACAGAAAAAAATACGTTTAATAGTTCACAGTATCATCTGAAGGTCTGTGGTACAAAATGAAGATGTGCCTTATCCGCCAAAATGCTCGTTTTCGTCATTAAATCCTCACAAGCCTCGCATCACGACCGAGATGAGGCTGTAGTAGGTCTTGGAGGTACAAATATCAGCTTACACGTGGTTTCAATCCCAACGGAATCGAAATTTTCGTGTGCTACACGAAAAGCAATTTTTTTGACCACATTCACGCAAAAATAAATTTTCTCATTTTAAGCCGCATCGTCGTGCGGAATCGAGCAGACTATCGTTCTTGGGTTAGATTTGTAGGTTTTTGGATGTAGAATAAGATGTCGTTCCTACAGATACGAAATATTCACCGCCCCGAGTGCTGCATCCATTAGAAGAGCAATACAGGAAAAAAAGTAAAATCGTAGTTCGCTCCAACGAATCATCGCCACTCTGACGCATTGATAGGCACAGCCTCAGGCGAAGATCATATGTTTCTATATATCATAATCCATCACATATCCAATGTCCAGACCGATCGGTGGACCGCCCCGCCTGTGGCGAGCTAAGGCGTGAGAGAATTATGAACCGGTCGAAAATTGCGATTTTGTCACGAAGAAGCGTCTACCAGTACCTTTCTATAGCAAATAATAGACTCCTGAATGATGCAGAACTGTTAAAAATGAGTGGATCTTCGAAATGATTCAATGCGAGCGGCGGAAAAAACGCGACTGTTCTCCTGACAACGTGAAAATAGGCCTGTTCGCCCAAACCGCATACTTCGTGAGATTTGCCCATATCCACCTCAATTCTCGCAGAGAAGCCTGTTTCGATATTTTGAGAGACATTCTCTAGATCTCCCGCACTAACTTGCATACTCCCCTCCTCCTCTTGCGATGCGCATGTACGATCGTATGTGTGATTCTTGAATGCTATCGCATATGAGATCGCGTATAAGATCGTCCATCAGTGATTCCACGCGAAACAGACCTACAAAGAAGGGTCATGTCTCAGATTGTTTTCCTTGCTTTTTCATTCAATTTGATGGTACATAACATAAACACTCCACCACCCATGGGACCCATAACAATTTTCTAAGTATGTGGGTCAATTATTAATTTATCCTTCTCAATCATCCCCAACAATGAAATTTGGGTCTCTTTTTGAATAGAATTCATATGATTTCGGGGTCATGAGTGGCTTCAGTGGGCAAGAACATGAAAGATACGGAGGTATTTATTTCCCAAAAAGCCACTCTTTTCATTCCTTGAAAATGTGATATTTGATGTAAAATGTTGTGTTCTTTCAGGAAAAAGTAGTTCCGAACAATTTTTTCGCGTCTTGAGGCCTGTTTTTGCTACTTTCTACAAATCTATCTTCTACGCGATCAAAAATCGTCTATCTTCTGTGTATGCGCGGGAATTTGAATGCTCAAAATCAATTTTATTGAAACGCCAAGAAAATTCCTTTCAAAACGACCACTTGGCAAAGTCTCTTCCATGCATTTGGACCAGGGCTACAAGGTTCAGAATACCACTGGAACTCAGGAGGTATGTCGAAGGTACCGGAGGAAGTGATAGAGGGAATCCGCGCAGGATGGCGTACGCCCACGAGCTGAGGGATCATCTTCCATACGTTCCAGCTCCGGTTCTAGTTGATGGAATCGACTTTGCCAAGTGGTCGTTTCGAAGGGAATTTTCTTGGCTTTTCAATGAAATTGGTCCCAGGAATCCAAATCTTTGCGCATGCGCAGAAAACAGACGATTCTCAATCGCCCAGAATATAGATTTGCAGAAAATTTCGAAAACAGGCCTTAGGACGCCAAAAAAATGTTCGGGACTACTTTTTTCTGAAAGAACACAATATTTCACATCAAATATAAAGTTTTCGAGCTATAAAAGTTATGGCTTCTTGAAGAATTAATGTTTTGGTATTTCTCATTCTCTTGCCCACTGGCTCACTCATGACCTCAAAATCATATCTACAAGACTGAATTCGATAGATTCTTCCAAAACCTTTGGAATGCCGCAAACCGCATTTCTGTATTTCTCAACGAATCTGAGGAATATGGGATTTATCGAGAATAAAATGAATTATTGGAGAGCACAATAAAGGCAACGCGACTTGAATGTGAACACGACAACACTATTTATTTATTACACTGTCTGAGTTCCTTCTCATCACAATTACTGATAATCTGAGTAAAAACACTGTACTAATAAAAGTATAAAGAGAACACAAGTCAATATATAAAAGATGTATAGGACCAAGTTGGTGCCGCTGCGAGTGTCGCAATCCAAGTGAAGAGCAAGTAAGTAAGACGATGAAGAAGCGACGACGAGAGAGATAGCGAGTATGCTACGCGCCGGCGCGGCGCATGGCTGTAGATACGGCAAGAACAAGGTGCGAGGTAACAGTCTGTGGCGCTGCCTGATCTCATTGGCAGCTACAGATCGTGAGAGCTTGAAGCGTTATTTCCAACACTTCCTCCCTTCAAGCCTCATGGTTGCTGTTTCCTACTGCGCCTCTGCTTCTTCTTCATCCCAGTCATCTCCAGAGTATTCCTCATTATTGTCGTCTTGCTCCATTCGGTTGCTTGACGTGCCTTGGAAACTTCTGCAATTTTTAGATAATTTTGGAGTTTTAAAAGTAAGAATTTTCAGTCAGCCACTTGCGCAGATGACCATCAGACCAGTCGTGTAAGTAGAATCATATACGTTAGTGTCGGTAAAACTATTACTAACCCATATATGCTTGCGACTTCGTGTATTAACCGCCGTGCATATATATGCACGTTAGATCAATTTCACCGCATCGCTTGTCATAACATATATATATATAAAAAGCCGATATAGATCTATGCCCTTTCCAATCGATTCTTCATCGATTCACTCATACTATAATTCAACCAATCGATCCCGATATTCGGAATGTTATTTGCATGTGATGGTAATTACGCGTGTCTATGTCGACGCAGGGTCCAAGCCACCGAAAAGTGTCTCGAAGTAGGGCTCTGGCCGTCCGAGGATATATGAATCGCTGCACGAGCAATGCTCGCTTTTCTGCTCCTGAAAAGCCAAAGTGGCAGTACTTCCAAAAATCCAGATACCCACGAACGAGCAGGTCTCCCCGAGACACAAGGAAGTCATCGCCCGGATGCGATATTGTATTAGAATATAAAAATTCCACCATAAGGCATTCTCGAGATGTATTTAGGATGGGATAGGCAAAAATCGCGGCCCCGGTATGAATAAACCTGCTGAGACAGGGACGGACTACTTGGGCATTGAATTAGCTCGCGTTGGCTCATGAATATGAAATCCAGGCACACTGCCAAGCGTGAGTCGGTCGTCTCTCTACCCAGGATGGGGAATTGACTCACGACCGACCCGCATTACCCAGTGCTTATGGATCGCGTAGCTTTTCACAAATAGGAATTTTTATCGCGTCCGCGCCAGAAAATCATCTTTTCACATATCAAATCTGTGCGATGAGCCTAAAATCACGTCTATTCGAGTCTTTGCGGTGGTCCGAACACCGGCATATAAAAAGTTATCACACACAAGTTCAGTAGGGAATTTGGTAGGAAACAGATCACACTGGTTATATGTTACAGATAGACGAAGCAGTTAATATACAAATATTGCATATAAAAATTTATAGAATCATGAAATCATCAATATATGGACAATTTCTATTATTTTCTATGTACACGGTTGAGACTGTGGTTTGAAATATAATTAGAATCAATAAATGATCAAGTTAATCGTTCGACAATCTTTTCATGAGAAATCATCCTGATAATTTTCTTCCCCAATATTATTTTTAATATTTTCAGGTCCTCCCTCTTAAAATCGAAGTTGTTGCATGATTGAAACTTTATTGACACAATATTGATTAGAAAGTAGTGTTAGATCGATAGATTTCAATTATATACTTGAGATATCACGATATCCTGCATGCACATTTTAAAGAGAGAATTTCCATAAAATTAACGTTCGATCAGGCACACGCATGGGTAAGTCGATTTTTCTGGGCTATATTATCGTTTGGTCATGTAATATGATCCAGTAGCTTTAATTTGAGTACACATACGTATAGCCATAGCAAAAATTGCCTGTAAACCAGCGTGCGCCTCGATTGAAAAGTAGAAATATGAAAATCCGATATATTTCGCTTATGAGCTTGACTTGCCTATATGAAACGATATATTCATGCTTGAAATAATTTTCCTTGAATAATATGTGGCAATAGCATGCCCTTTTGGCTAGTATAATTAGAGTGCAGATTTTCCCAGCAGCCACATCCCCGATTCATAAGTAGCTGTTCCAGAAGAAGCAGTGTAGCAGAGCGGTATTATATAGTTGCAAATGGTAAGCTATGCAACTCGTTTGCTCGGTGAATTATTAGTTGTATAAATATAACAATATCCCAACCTCGCGAAGTTTAAAGTGAGCATTTAGAGGCAAAGGTTTCGTCATGACATCGGCTTCATTCTCAGCGCCTTTCAATCCATTTTGCAATTACTCTTCCATCTAACACACACTGCTTTATGTAATCACCATGGGTTTCAGCCATGTGATTTTTGGTACCACTCCTTTCCCTATCAGCCAGTGCCTTCTGAATCGTCTGAAAATCATCATCAAAATCTTTGAGTTTATGACATCCGTCCATCCCAGTGCACTGTTTGGCAGACAAGTTGTCGGTTCTAATGACAACTGGGTAAATGGTGCGTCCAATTATGTCTCTAATTGCTTTGTCTAAATAGATGATTTCTTGACAAGTCTCACTCATCGCAAGATACTCAGCCTGACAAACTGACTTAGTAACCAGACTTTGTTTGTGGCTTCGCCACGCAACTGGGTCTCCGAATAATCTCAGAATATAGCCACTCGTAGTTGTAGAATCATCCCAGTCTCGGTAGCTTGAGTCACACGCCCCAGTCAAACTGTCTCCTTGAGCTCTGAAGATGAGACCTACATCTGAGGTACCTCTGAGATATCTCAACACTCGTTTAACGTCTTTCCAGTCTTCATCTGAGGAAAATTCCTGTCGACGAGCGAGTATATTTACAGCGATTGCTATATCAGGTCTAGTTTTTCCAGCTAAATAAGAAAGACAACCCACTGCTTCTCTATTAGGTGCCTTGGTAACTTTTCTGAGTACATCCGACTTTGGATCTAACTTCTGGAGACTTCGATTTTTGAACTGTCTAGTTACTTTTGGCGTTTTCTGAGGTTTACAGTCTTTCATACCAAACCGTTCCAGACATTTCTCTATGTACTCCGGCTGAGTCATAGTTATTATTCAATTCTTCTTGTCTCTAGTTCCTCTCATTCCCAAATACACTTCAGGCTCTCCTAAATCTTTCATTTCAAATGCAGAATTTGAATGAGATTTCATGCTATCTATCTTACTTTGGAGCACAATCCCCTGCTAACAGTATATCATCCACGTATAGAACTAGAAACACCATCTGATTCTGGTGTCTCCAAGTAAACAGACGTGGTTCGTTTATGTCTCTCCCTAGACCCAATTTCAAAGCTTCTTCAGTGAAACGCTTGTTCCATTTCTTTGGACTAGTTTTGTGTCCATACAACGCCTTTTTCAATTTACATATTTTGCTTCGTCTGATTTCATCATTCACTTCTAAACCTTCAGGAATCACCATGTTTATATTTTCATCTAATCTCCCATTCAAGAACGCCGTTTTCACATCCATCTGACGAACTTCTAAGTCATATTTGTTGATAATAGCAATAGCTGATCTAATGACTGACAGTCGAGACACTGGAGCATATGTTTCTTTCAACGAGTACTCTTTAGTATCTTTGAAGCCTCCGATTACCAGTCTTGCCTTATTGATGATATTACCCTCTGAGTCTGTCTTTTTCGTGAACACCCATATCGAGTCTAGCTCTCGTGGTCTTTCTCCGTTAGGATCCCGAGCAGGTTTATCAACGATTTCCCATACTTGGTTTTCATCCATGCAAACCAATTCAACTTCCACTGCTGACTTCCAACTCTCAGATTCATCTAAACACATGGTCTCTTCGAAACTAGTAGGATCTCTGTTCATTCAAGCTAGAAAAATATACACCAATTCATCTTCAGCCTCTGAGGGTTGGTGTGTCTCAGCATGAATTCTTTCAATGCCCTGACTTACATCCACTAGAGGAGTTTCGACTTCAGTACGTCTGAGATGTGACCAAGTAGGTCTATTTGTCTTTGCCTGCCTCTCTGGATTTTTCCGCTGTTTGGCATCGGCTTCTAAAGGAGACTGCTCATTATTCTTTCGTTTCTGCGGTCTCCCTCTTTTCTTCTGAACTTCTGGCTCGACCTGAGCCGGAGAGATATCTTGTGAAACATCTGAATTCTTCAACGACTCATCATTTATGCTAAAACTTTCTTGAACCTCTTGGTGAACTTCTGAGTGAACTTTATGATTTTCTCTGTAAACCCCTTTCTCATTGAATTTTACATTTCTAGAATGTATGAACTTCCCAGTCTCTGGATGCCACAGAATGTACCCAGACTTTGCATATCCTACGAGGAAAATTCTAACGGCTCTTTCTGAGAATTTTGAATTCGGCAATGGAATTCTTGCATATGCGAGGCAACCAAAATGTCTTATCTCATTAACGTGAGGGTTGATGTTCGGCACCATCTTGTGCAGCGGTGTTCCAAGCTCAAGTGTCTTGTGTGGAGATCTGTTGTAAAGATGCACAGCAACTCCTAACGCAAATATCCACATATCCATTGGTAAACCAGAGTCCAGCATCAAAGCTCTGATTTTCCATTGAATTGTTCTATTAAACCTCTCAGCCGTACCATTATGTTCCGGCGTGTAAGGTGGTGTAAAGTCGCAGCTGATTTTCTCCATCTTCACCGCTTCTGAGAATTTACCTCCTTTGAATTCAGCAGCATCATCTGCTCTAATATAACATGCTTTTTCATTTTTCCCTAATAAATTCCTGATGTGATATAAGAGCTCCTCCAAGCAATCACCTGCCTCACTTTTATGTTTGATGGCGAAGGCCATTGCATATCGTGTATGGTCATCTATGAAAACAATTATGAATCTATTTTTACCAGGTCATGAAGCCGGCTTGATGGGTCCCATTATGTCAATGTGAATCCTTTCTAATGGTCTCTGAGCTCTAGATCTGGTTTCTGAGAATGGTAGTTTTTCCATTTTTGCTATCATGCAAATCTCACATGTACGTATGGACTCATCAAACCTAAACTTACTCAACACTGGTTCTTTCTTCTTGAGATTTCGCAAACAGTCTAGTGATGGATGTCCTAGCCTAGAATGCCACAGCATCCCTTCGTCTAATTTAGTTGGCTCCTGAGTCTCTGAGCTAAGTGAATGTTTGGTGCATTCAAGGAGCATTTTTCCGGAGTCTTCGTCTAATTGAATTACTTTATCTTTCAGAAAACTTCCTCCTAAAATCTGATCTTCTGAGTAATCTACTGACGAAACGGAATCCGACATTCCCTCCCTCCCAATCTCAGACGGACTCTTTCTCTCTAAATCTTCTGAAGGATTTTGACTCGATTTTACTATTTCCATGATGTCTGTCTGCGATTGTTGTAGGATTTCGTCGACAGTCCCAATTCTAGCTATACATGAATATGCATCAATTTTATTTGATGCCTTCTGAGTTCCATCTACCTCATTCACTACTTCTAGAGATATTAACCAGTTTAGTTTTTCAGAATTTCCTCTGAGAAATTCAAAACCAGTATTTTTGTCGAAGATACTTAACCTCTCATCATCTAAGTATATTCCTAAACCCAGATCTGCAAAACGTCTGAGAGAAATCAAATTTTCCGAAACGTCTTCAGCCGAGACAACATTGGATAGCAAAATCGTTTTGTTGTTAACATTTGATTTCAAGTATAAATTCCCCCTACCATCGATTGTTATATTTGCCGATTCGTTCTTATTGGCACTACGAATGAATTCATTTGAACTTTTTTTTTTATCAAGCATATTTGAACTTTTTCTAAACTTTCTGAGATGAATGCGTTTATCAATTATATGATCAGTGGCACCTGAATCTGCTATGAAAATGAGCTTTGAATTTGAACTAGATTGAACATTTGAATTACCTACCAGTCTCAGACGACCTCTCTCCTGACCTTGTCGTTTCTCCCTCCCGGGTGTTGGAATTTGGGGCACCTTCTTCTTTCCCACTCTACCGCCTCTACCCCCAGCTATCCCTTCTCTACTACCTTTGCCTCTAAAGCTGCCTCTACTCTGACCCATTTTACCCCGAGTAGGGAATTTTCCATTCTTATTTCTAGTCTGATTTAAATTTGCAGGTACATATCCATTTCTTGGATTGTTCCTCGAAGGGCAGTTCGGGTCAGTGCCATTGTGAGGGACGTCGTCTTCCCAAAAATAGCAGTACCATAGACCTCTGGCTGCTAAAGGGCATGATGCCTCGATCTATCACATGCTTCAAACTGTAACATAATATTTTTCATCTCACTCAGAGTCATGTCTTTATTCAAAGCATTGATGACTTCTGAGATTCGCACATCGCAGCTGTTAACCGATACATCTTGATAGAACATCGCTTTCTTGTTACTCTCATCTAAGGGTTTGGTTCCGCACATCTCATGCTCTCTAATCAAATTGTCAAATCTATCACAGAACTGATTAACGAATTCATTTTGACGCATTCGTAGACGATAAAGCTTCGTCTTAACGCTTGTATCGGTCAAATTTACTTCTGATCTTCTAATCAATATCAATTCGCGAAGTATGTGCACAGGGTCTTTGACGTTAATTATTTTCTTGTGATAATGCGAATCTATATGATTTATAATTATGTCGCGAACAACAATTTTTCTCTTCTGAATTTCCTGAGCTGTGAATAATCTAACTGCCGGTACATTACAATCAATCACATCTAACAAATCTAATATCTGAAGTTCTGATTTCAAACTATCTAGCCACAGATCATATGGTGCTTTATGAGTTAATTCGTAATCCCTTTCAACTGAGAAATCTCCGGAATTTGATGACTTTAAAGAACTGTTCACTTGCAACAGTGTCGCATTGAACTCATTCACAAGAGTATCTGAAACATTCAAGGAAAGCACTTCTGAGTTCTCATTTCGCGAACAATCATTCTGAGTTGTTGCATCTATACGAGATTGCCTAACCTGTGCAATCCTAAAGTTGGTAGCAATAGGTGTAGAGTTGAATACCTGGTGGTTTAAGGCTTCTGAACGTCTAGGATTTTGATCTAAGCCAGCATTGTCTCGTCGTTGACCGGATGCTTCTGAGCGTCTAACATCTTGACACGGTGCGCTTTTGACGAGGATGAGTTTTTCAAAATTGTCAAAAGAAACTGGAAAGTGGATGTTTTTCTACGAAACTTCATGAGCAGAACCTGATTTTGAGCGAAATCAGATCAGCTCCTTTTTTTGAGTAGTTGTCAAATCGAGCATTCCCCATGTATTGCTTATGGAGAAATTTGGCGACTTGACGTTTTCTTCGCATCTTCGAGGTTTTCCCGCAATTTCTCAGAAAAGGTGGGTCATAGCACAAAATGCTGTGAATAGTTTTTTAAAATTTCTTTGGAGAACAACAAGTAGACGTAATGAGATAAATCGAAAAACTTAGGCTTCCTACATGGTGTTGAAGGAAATAGTAAATAATTAGCAGAAGGCGCGAGGTTTTCCTGAGAAACTTGAGCTTTTACTGATGATATGTCAATCTCCTCGAGTTTTATGATTTATCTACCCACGTCATTTTGTAGGTCTTCAAAAAATCTATAAAAAACTATTCTTGACATTTTTTACTATGGCCCACTTTGTCTGAGTAATTACGAGAAAACCTCGAAGATGCGAAGAATAGTGACTTAACGTTTCTTTCGCATCTTCGAGGTTCTCTCGTAATTACTCAGACAAAGTGGGCCATGGCAAAAAATGTCAAGAATAGTTTTTTATAGATTTTTGAAGACCTACAAAATGACGTGGGTAAATAAATCATAAAACTCGAGGGGATTGACATATTATCAGTAAAAGCTCAAGTTCCTCAGAAAAATCTCGCGCCTTCTGCTAATTATCTACTATTTCCTTCAACACCATGGAGGAAGCCTATGTTTTTCGATTGATCTCATTACGTCTACTTGTTGTTCTCCAAAAAATTTTTAAAAAACTATCCACAGCATTTTGTGCTATGACCCACCTTATCTGATGAATTGCGGGAAAACCTCAAAGATGCGAAGAAAACGTTAAGTCGCCAAATTTCTCCATAAGCAATACATGGGGAATGCTCAATTTGACAACTGCTCAAAAAAAGGAGCTGATCCGATTTCGCTCAAAATCAGGTTCTGCTCATGAAGTTTCGTAGAAAAACATCCGATTTCCAGTTTCTCTTGACAATTTTGAAAAACTCATCTTTTCCAGAAGCGCACCGTGTTGAGTCATTTCAGGGTCTTGTTGGACTGCTACTCCTGAAGTTCACGAAGATTGAGCTCTTTCTCCACCAGCATTCCCAAACGCAGATGACAAGAGATCTGCCAGCTCCCTTGCAGTTTGCCTGAGCTCCTCTCTCTCCCTCTGAGCTTCTGAGCTAGCGGCCTGATGTCGTTTCGCTTGGACTCTTAATCCATCCCTTTGAGCCAGCATTGCCTGAGTTGCCTCTTTGAATGCCTCAGCCCAATTATTAGCTCTATCCGGAGCCCTTGTGAGATCTTCTCTGAGCCTGCGCTCAGAAGGTATTATGAACACCATTTCTGGTCGGGTAGCGGTGTAGACCATTTCTGTAATTCAAACGAAAAAAAGCAAAAAAAATTAATCATCTGAGACATCTAATCTTCATGAACATTTTTGTTAGCTGAACGTTTTTATCTACTCCGTAAACAACATTCTGAGTCTTCTATCTTCTAACTACAGTTCCTATTCACTCAAGAAAAAAATAAGAACTACCAGATCTATATTTATCTTCACCGTTGTTTACATGTGAGACTATTACCTGTATTGGTCACCAAGGTTTCAACTCTCGTCTCCTCCAAGTCACCTTGGTTCCCCTCTGATTGAGACCTCTGCTCTCTATGGTTTGTGGGTGATTTGCCATCCTCCCCACCAGTCGGACCATCTGAGTTTCTTGAGTCTCCTGACAAAGTCCTAGAAGAAAATCATTTTAAAATTTAAAATGATTTGAATCGAGACAGATAATTGCTTTTGACTCAACACATGTCATGCACACCCTTCCACTCTGAGCAAATGCACCGCACTGTGCTCAATAGGCGTGATTGAGGGGCGATCGCTGCACACAACATATGCCGAGAACAAAAAAACAAACCCGTCTACAAATAAGAAACTTATGCACCGCATATTTATTCCGAATTTGCGCATAGGTAATAGATATCGTGTATTATCTCGTTTGTTGCGTATTTTTGTTTTAATCATTTCCTTCTGAACACTAACATCCGTCTGAATTCATCTTATTATTTGACGAGATTATCATCGGGTACAACCAACATAATATTTCCCGAATGCAAGCTACGAGAATAATACTTAACGTTCGCACAACATCTTAGTCAGACATCTGAGTGATTTTATCATTCCTCTAAACAGTACAAATACTCAAAAAAATTTCACAGTATTCGAGCCAAGTACCATATTTTCTGCGAGGTCTGACCGAGAGTCAAGTAAATTTCTGATAGATTACCAATCTCACCGCTTCACTTGAAACTCGGCATCCCGAAGCGCAAATACGCGCTAAGTCGAATACGTGTCCGTGCCTGTCTAATCTTCAATACTAAGAATTTCTGAGCACTTGTTGCATGTAAATCGCGTCCAAGCATGCGCGCGCGCTTATGAAAATCTGTTCCGTGTTCAAAAATGACGTCAGCGAGTGATTTCCGAGCGTTCCGAAATCGACGCAAGCCACCGAGAACGCGAGCACCGCAAGCATCCTCGAGCCTTTCGCCGGCGAATAATCACGGATTCGCGCACCGTTGCACGTGTGCTCACACACATACACACACACATGGATCTTCTTGCCGCGCTTGCTCCCTCCGAATTTCTCAGAATGCAAGCGTGTTCGTGCTTGTTTTCGCGCGCGAGGCACAATTTTCCGTCTTCTATGAGATCTGAGCACTTTCCAATAGACTCACGTTTTTATCAACTTATTCGTTCGACGCAAGAAACATCGGTGATTTTCATCTAAAATCTCACTCGCGACAACGAAACGGAGCACTAAACTTCTAATAGAGCCATCTTCTATGGGCCCCGCTCAACACAATTACACTTTTAAATACCTCACGAGCACGGCACTTCACTCATCTAATTACATCTAAATCTGTACTTACTCTTCTGAAGAATTTAGCTCTGCGTGGCTCACAACGAAGTCCTTGCGGCGGGCCGATAACCTATTGGAGTGCACAATAAAGTCAACGCGACTTGAATGTGAGCACGACAACACTATTTATTTATTACACTGTCTGAGTTCCTTCTAATCACAATAACTGATAATCTGAGTAAGGACACTGTAATAATAAAAGTATAAAGAGAACACAAGTCAATATATAAAAGATGTATAGGACACGAGTTGCTGCCGCTGCGAGTGTCGCTATCCAAGTGAAGAGCAAGTAAGTAAGACGATGAAGAAGCGACGACGAGAGAGATAGCGAGTATGCTACGCGCCGGCGCCGGCGCGTGGCTGTAGATGCGGCAAGAACAAGGTGCGGGGTAACAGCCTGTGGCGCTGCCTGATCTCATTGGCAGCTACAGATCGTGAGAGCTTGAAGCGTTATTTCCAACATAAATGAAAAAAAAATTTCAAGGCAAACGCTTTCATGAAGGCTCATCTTTTGTACTAGTGAGAAGTTGATCATTGTAGTTCTCTGATACCCGAACACTTGAACAGAATTCAACTCACTATAAATTGAAAAATAAGTCGAAGTCTAGTGATCAATTTTATTACAACTTGATGAAAGGACACTATTGTAGAGTTGAAGATGATTCTCCCAGTCCCTGATTAAATACTTTCTAAATTCTCACTTGAAACCGTTGAACAAATGATCAGAAATGCTGGAAGTATTACCACCTTGAAATGTATATATCATGAAAGCGTGATGAGCCATGAAGAGAATGCAATGTTCTTCTCCTTTCCATGGCACCCCACGCTTTCATGATATATTTTTTACCGTGAAAGCCCGAAATCCGTGATTGCCGGGCATTCACTAGTGAATGCTGACAATCACTGGTCGAAGTCAGTGAATGCTGACTTTCACTAGTGGAAGCCCGGAATTCGTAGCTGATATTGTCGCTGAGGCCATAATTCGGGCTTCCACTAGTGATTGTCAGCATTCACTGGTCTCGACCAGTGATTGTCAGCATTCACTGGGCATCAACCAGCGAATGTCAGCTTTCACTGACCCGTACCAGTGAATTTCAGAGATCGGAAGATTTGAAAAGTTGAATAAAATGTCAGACACAACGTCTTATTATTCCGAGCTTCCGAGGCAGGTTGGAATATGGAAAAATATCCATCAAATGAGAAGTTGTCAATTAAATGTCTCGTCAGATACTTGTTGATCTCAGAAATACCTCATACAAAACAGTTGTCAGTGACAAAAGTTGAGTGACATAAACGTTTCACTTATTTTATTCATGACATACTGCTCATGCTGACACAAATTTCTTTCCAATTTTGCGCGCGACGATTTCCTCAGTAGATAAAGGTTGGAAACTTAGGAAACCTCCTGACTGGCTGTAAGTTGCACTCAACTTCAATCGCAATCAGTACGTTGATTATGAAGTTTCATAACATTCATAACGAGTGAAGTGTTTTGATTTCGATTAAAGTGATTAATAAGATTGTGGAGTGTGAGGAGACAGAAGGATAATGACGATTATTCTTCTGTCTTGTCACATGAATAGTGATGATTCCTATCCTAGATGTCGGCAGAGGACGCACATCAGTGCGAGTATCCACTCGTACCCCGATCGGACTTATCGTGAACGTCTCAGATGATCAATTCTACAAGATCGGTACAAAAGTTGGTACTCAGCAGAATCTATTCACAAGGAATCAATTTGAAGTTTGCGCTGAGAAATTCCTGGATGCGAACGAGATTGATGCATCGGCAGAAATCAGTGTAAGGCAAGCAGTATCGAAGATTTCACTCACAGGAGGGCAAGGAATGGCACAGTGCAATTGTAAGACTAAGTGTACTACGAATAGATGCTATTGCAAAGCTAAAAAATTATTGTATAATTCGAGATGCCAAAAAAGTATGAGCTGTTGCAATAAGTAGTTCCCGAAGTAGCTTCAGCAACGATTTTTCATGACTTATAACTTTTGTTATCAACAACGACTTTTCATGAGGCGTTTTACTGACCGACGAATATTTTACAATATATTTTACTGACGACTTTTCATTTCATGGGTGATAAATAAAGAGGCCGTATATTGAACTTCATACCTTGATTTTCCCATATTCCAACCTGCCTCGGGAGCTCGGGATAATAAGACGTCGCACTATAGTCGTCACATTCCAGCTCTGGCCAAAAATCGCTGCAAAATTTGTTTCAAGCTATCGGGATGAGCCAAACGGCATTCTCTTCGTAATCGACAGGGCTAGGAGATGTGCTAATCTGATTTTGTCTCAGACAAAGGGGGCAGGTGTGGGGGGGGGGGTGTTGAACGCGAAATGGGGTTGAAGATCGATATTTCGCCGGAATGAAACTCACGCGTGGCGAGTCAGTAGTTCTACTGCCGATCCGCAACCACTTGGAGTACCTTCTAGAGGTGGATGGCAGTATTTTAAACTCAACCCCAAGTCTGAGAATCACCGCAATCAGCTCTGAGGTTGATTCTGAGCTGAGAAGAGGTGATAAATGCTGCGAGTTAGTCGATTATACTGGATTCTGAGTCGAGAATGATTCTACTGCCAACTCTCAACTCTTTTCAAAACATTCCTCCATCGATTCTCAGGATTTTGAGTCTGGGCACAGCTCTAAGAATTGCTGCGGGGAATTTTGAGATCGGTTCAGATTTATTTTGTGGCGGGATTGTCTCTTCAGATCTGAAGGGACATTCGAGATGGTCGATTTTAGCTCAGAATGCGATATGCTGCCAGATGAATAAGACTTTGGGTGTATTTCTAGAGCATTAAACATGATTTCTGGCCTGGTCTCAGGTCTGGGAATTGCCGCAGAAGGATTTGAGATCAATATTCGTCCAGGGAAGGCTGACTGGCCGCCCAGAATATTAGATAAATCGTTATTTCTAGGTGGAGAAAGAGTGTACTGCCGATCTGTAATGACTTGGGGTACTTTTTGAGAGTGGGAAGCAGTATTTTAAGTTCATCCTCATGTACGGGATCCAACGCAATCAGCTCTGAGGTCGATTCTGAGCCGAGAAAAGTTGACGAGCCTTGATAATTAGTCGGGAATAGTGAATTCTGGGTCGAATCTAATCCTACTGCCGACTCAGAACCCGTTTCAACACATTCTCCCATAAATTTACAGAATTTTGAGCCGAAACACAGTTCTGAAAATTGCTGAGGGAGGATTTGAGATCGATTCTGATCTATTTTGCGGCTAATATGTCTGTTGAGATATGGCAGTCATCCGAGAATGGTCGATTTTACCACAGAATTCGATATGCTGCCAAGTCAGGAACATCTCAAGTGGGATCATGGAACATTTAATAGAATTTTGAGCCCAATCTCAAGTCTAGAAATTGCCGTAGAAGAATTCCAGATCGATATTCGTCAAGAAAAAGCTGCAGAACAGTGCAGATTATTCAAGAAACGGTGAGTTCTAGGTGACGAATGAATATACTGCCGATCTACAATGACTCGGGGTACATTCTAGGGATGCGAAACAATATTTTGAGCCAAAGCTCAGGTCAGAGAGTCACCGCAATCGGTTCTGAGGCCGATTCCAGAGCGAGGAAAAGTGATGAGCGCTGCGTATTCGTCGAAAATAGTGGTTTCTAGATCGGAAACCTCTCTGCTGCTACCAGAAGAAGCCTTCTCGTGCATTTTACCATCACTCACCCGGATTTTGAGCCCAAGCACGGCTCTGAAAATTTCCGTGGACGAGTTTGAAATCGAGTTCGATCTCTTCCGAGTCGGGAAAGTCTCATTAGCACAGGTTTCGATCAAGAGTGACCGATTTCAGCTCGGATTCTGATATGCTGCCGAGTCGAACAAACTTTGATTGAATTTCTCAAGTGCTGATCAGAATTTAGAGCCTAATCCGATGTCGAGAAATTACTGCCGAAAGATTTGAGAACGATATTCGTCCAGAAAAAGCTGTTCAGTAATGCAGATTATTTAAGGAATGGTGATTTTTCGGTGAATAAAAATTATACTGCCGATCAAAAAAAACTTGCAGTACATGCGGAAGATGTTAGGCAATATTTCAAGCCCAACCCCGTGTCTGAGAATCACTGCAATCAGCTCCGGGTTGAGTCTGAGCAACGGAAAAGCAATGAAAGGCGCGTATTAGTCGCGAATAATGTTTCATAAGTCGGAGACAGTCCTGCTACCACCCCAAGAACCTGTTTCATGCATTATACTTCAAATCCTCCGGATTTTGAGCCCAAACACGACTCTGAGAACAGCCGTGGTTGAGTTTGACATCGATTCTGATCCGATTTCCTTGTCAGAAGCGTATCTCCAGTACCAACATGAATCAAATATAACCGATTTCAGCTCGGAAATCGATATGCTGCCGCTTCGGAAACACTTGGAGTGAATCTGTCCAGTATTTAGCTGAAATTTGACCTTAATCCGTAGCCCAGGAATTGCCGCAAAAAAATTTGGGAACAACATTCGTCCAGGAAAAGTTGTCGAGTAATGCAGATTATTTAAGGAATGGTGATTTCTAGGTGGAGAAAAAATATACTGCCGATCTACAAATACTTGCACTACATGCGGTAGATAATAGGCAACATTTCAAGCCCAACCCCGTGTCTGAGAACCACTGCAATCAGCTCTGGATTGAGTCTGAGCAGAGAAAATGCAGTGAAAGGCGCGTATCAGTCGCGAATAATGTTTTATAAGTCGGCGACAGTCCTGCTGCCACCCCAAGAACCTGTTTGATGCATTATACTTCAAATCCCCCGGATTTTGAGCCCAAACGCGACTCTGAGAACAGCCGTGGTTGAGTTTGACATCGATTCTGATCTGGTTTCCCTGTCAGGAGCGTATCTCAAACACTGGCATGAATCTGTCCAGTATCTAGCTGAAATTTGACCTCAATCCGTAGGCCAGGAATTGCCGCAAAAAAATTTGGGAACAGCATTCGTCCAGGAAAAGCTGTCGAGTAATGCAGATTATTCAAGGAATGGTGATTTCTAGGTGGAGAAAAAATATACTGCCGATCTACAAATTCTTGCACGACATGCGGAAAAAGTTAGGCAATATTTCAAGCCTAACCACGTGCCTGAAAATCACTGCAATCAGCTCTGGATTGAGTCTGAGCAAAGGAAAAACGGTGGATGGTGCGTATCAATCTCGAATAATGGATTATAAGTCGGAGACAGTCCTACTGCCACCCCAAGAATCATTCGAATGGGCCAGGGCAAAGTGGTTCTTCTACCACTCCAAAACAATTTGAAATACGGTCTGGGAGCACTCAACAAAATTCCCAGTCCAATTTGATGTCTAGTCAATGTTGCACTCAGATCCAGGAGAGATCTTGTGGCCTCAAAACTCGGGTTGTCTTCGTGGTGAATAAAATCATCAAGTCATGATATAATCCTCAGAACCCTCTGATTTCTGCATACGTGTGGATGGTTTACTGTGTATCCATCGAAAAAGTTTCTGGTTTTATACATATGAAGGCTTGACGTTTACCCTTATTTATCCGTATTCTGGTTCAATAACACTCACGGGTCATAGTTCAACCCCAACATCGCCAAGATACAGCGGCGGTTATGGGAATTCGCAACTGATCCATACGGTTTCGAGAAGAGTCAAATCATGAAGGGGCGTATTGGTCAAATGATAAGATATGTTCCAATGATCTTCTCGATCTCAATACGTGTAGTACAGATGTAAAAAATAACGACAAAGACTGAGATGATCATTGAGCTATGCCTCAATTTGTATTTATTGTGTACCTATATTAATCATATCCAAAAAATACTATATTCTCACACGAATGTGTTACATAGAAAGTGAACATGTCCACAAAGAACAATATAGCAGACGAAAAAATAAGGAATCGAACAATCTTGGTATTCCTGATCAACATACTAATCACTTGATAAGTAAGCGTACAATCATTTCAGAGGAGTATGATCCAAGAGATTACACAAATGACAATATCGTAATGCCGCGTTATACTTCTCTGCGATAAGATTCTCTTTTCCATGTCTATTGAGCGTTTCATCGCTTACTCTTGAATTCGGATCCTAGTATGAGCCTGAAGAGAAATGTCAAGGAACACAAAAAGTGTCCTCTAACCGACGAAATGAAGTCACTCATCCAATCACGATCAGACGTAGATATAGATGACATCGAATATGCTGACGAGGATCCAACTCATGAATTTCCATTTGTTGGTGGAGGCTCTTGCAAAGAAACTCAAAACGATGATGACACTGACTCCAACTCGGACGAAGATGTGGACAACTGGGAAGAGAACTTGGATAGCGATGATACTAGTGAAGAAGAGTTTGATGAAGAAAGTGACGATGAATACATAGATTATGATTGATGACGAAGAATGCATTCTTCGTCTACTGTACGTGTAGACTCATTTCGTCATCAAGGCTGTGAGTTCCGAGACAGGGACTTCTGGATTCCATTATTCCATTCATGCATATGACTCTGAATCTCAATTACTCCTAGTTCCTAATGGAAACGAGCGCGCGTGCGCGTGCGGCTCGCTTGTTACTTGGCCTGTGCAGCCTACGCTCTTATGGGATCCCTCAGGGTCGAAGGGTGTATTTCTCACACGATCCCATGGACATTCGCACGTACCACTATATGAGCATGGGGATATTCCTTGGGCTGTTTAATTTTTCATGTCAAAATCGATGGAATGGGGAATTACCTCTTGTGAATCGCCTTGTAGAACATGTGAATTTATATACATTTCTAATCAAGTAAGATGACTATCAAGTACTACGCTGAGTACAAAATTTTGGTCATATGGCCATGCGTTTGGCCATACGACCAAAATGGTAATTTTCCGGCAGACCTATACCAATTTTGTTATCGCATCATTCCAGGGGAACGTTTTGACGATCTGATATTACTGACAGGATGAATGGATTGAACCGAGATGTTCCAATTGCCTCAATACTCGATAGAGTCACAATCGCATGACGAGAATTTTCCCACGAAAGCTACCGACTTTTTGCTCGAAATGACACTGATGATTGGATTATAATAATCCAAAAATTTTTTGAGAATATTTATACAGGTTGATACAATAAAAAGGTCATCCATGTGAGGTCTGACGGCAATACCACGTAACAATCAAGTCGTATTGATCGAAAGGTAATTTTATTCCCAGTATAGGTTATGTTGCAATATTATGAAATTGAGCCAAATCGTCGCACTATACGAAAATCCACCCGATACTTATCAATTTCCTCTCACTAGTACATGGAGATGAAACAATTCGACGTTCTCTTTGAACTGAAGGAAATTTGATATTTAGATTCGGGGACGTATACAACGGAACCAACTGCCCGAACCAAATTTTCATACGGTGTTGAGTTTACCTATGACATTTTATGTGGATATACGTTTATGTTCCAGTATATACGTACTTTGAGAGCTGATGAGGCCTCACATACAGTTGAGTCAGCTCATGTCCATAAGCTTGCACTCCTATGTACGGGCTCGGCCCTTCAATCCGCAATTCACTGATGTATTGGGACTTGAAATATATGGGAATGTATCAATGAGCTGTAAAATAATGTTATTAATCACATTATTCCTTTCCGAAGCCCAAAATCCATTATGGAACATGGCCGAAGTCTCGATTTCTTGCGCAAACTTGTGTGTTTTGAACACTGATATTTTGTCGACCAAGACTTCGGCAACCCCCACTTGATTGACATTGTTCTTCAATTCTTTCAGGCTGAATATTTATCTTGAATCTTTCTCCGGCAATTTTCGCACTGTATTTCTAGCTTAGACATCTGCTGGACAGTTCCGGATCGAAACGTATATGATCTTGGATGGCATGGAAAGTATTTTACACTGCTACTCATGGTTCTTCAGCGGATTTGCACCACTCAACATCTTTCCATCGTCCAATGTCGATCTTGCAACTCTCTACGGTGATGCTCAGAGTTGCGTTGAAGCTCGATATTTTGGGAAATTATATCGGAGCCCATTCGAATGATTCTTGGGGTGGCAGTAGGACTTTTCGATCGTATGTGCGCAAATGAGTCATTTGCACACTGATTTTCGCTTCTCATTTGCTCACAGAAGATCAAAGAACATAGTATGATCAGAGACTGAGAGAATCATCTTCAACTCCACAATAGTGTCCTTTCATTAAGTTGTAATACAATTGATCACTAGACTTCCACTCATTATTCACTTTATAGTGAGTTGAATTATGTTCATGTGTTAGGGTGTAAGAGAACTGTAATGAACAACTTCTCACTAGTACAAAAGATGAGCCTTCATAGAAGCGTTTGCCTTAAAAATTTTTTTTTTATTTATCTTATTTTGCTCTTTTCAGTTGAAGTCAATTTGATAGCGCCCATAGATTTCGTCATAAGTTCTGTCTATCCACTCATTTCACATCTTGGATAACAAGTTACTTTTGAGAATACAAACTGATTAGAAGACTCGATAATGTCCCTTTCGTATGAACAAATGGATTGAATTCTTGGACATCTTCATTGCCAAGTAACTTTCGAGAGTAGTAACAGAACATGCACATTCAGTCAAACCCCTTCATTATAATGCATGAATATCAGCGTGGAGTTCTGCTAGAACTTGTTCCTTAAACATCATCCTTAAACTTTTTCTGTCCGCCAATTTCTTGAGATTTTAGACTGTTGGTAGTATCAAGGGTTTTCCATGAACTTGAAATATCTCACCTGATTCAAAAGTTTGAAATTGTTACTAAGTATAGTTGAGTCGTCAGAAATTTGAGAGACTGATTGTGAGTTGGCAAATTCTTGTTTGAATCATGATCTTGTACAATGACTAATAATAAGCTGCTACAACTGTATGATTATCGTAGTGGATTTATAATTGTTCTCAATTTGTTATCATCTGAATACGAATGGCTCTTCATTCCATTCCTGAGAGCCTCAGAATCTGCTAACAATTGAAAGTCTCATTCTTTGCTTCCTTGCCATGTGTGTAAACCCATCATGAATCTACGCGTGGAGTCTGTTCGAGTCTAATGGAGTCGTGAGACTGGTAAATGAAGTTCTCTAAGAGTTGAATATGGCTCCGAATTCATCATTAAACATCAAGAGACCAAAGTCAAGGTCAGGGACTATGTTCGAGGTTGATGGTTCCTGGGAATTCTGAATAATGATATCCAACAACTCAACTAAAATGACTTCTAGATGACTACTCCACTTCATTCCACTTTCCAGTATTAGGACAATTTTTCAATCATTTTGGATATAAAAAACCCTATTCTGGCTGATATTGAATATTCTGTGGTAAAACTATGAGCTGACACAAGGGAATATATGTCCTGGAATCGGGCGAACACGCTGATATGCGACATCCCTCACGCGCAACAACACCACAACAAACACATTTTTTTCTTGATCTGCTAGCTCCTAAGGCTTGCACGTGGCCCGCACTACTCCGACACATTTTTTCATGGTCCAAAACCATAATTTAGTTATAAATGTATGAATAACAAAATCGTGTCATGGGATGGGGAGGTCACGGTGTGGCGCCATGTAGAAGCTGTATCTCGGGCAGGCCTGATCTCGGATACCCGCATCTCGAGAGGTGTACCACAAAACACGTTCACATCAGGCCCACTTTTACTCGACCCGGAGAAACTCATTTTCACCAGGAAGCCACGATTCTCCTGCAGAAGGCCGGCTACAGGCTTTCCTAACAGGCTTGCGGCATGGTGATGATGGTGAGCTATGATGAGCTACAGATAGCTATAGCTAATCGGCCCATGCTGTCTGCTGCTGTCTCGGTGCGCAGCTGCGGTGCGCGCGTTCTCATTGGCCGAAATGAGATCCAAGAAAAAACATTCCACTCACACAAAGATAGATGCGGCACACGTACGAGAAACTGCCCGATATAGGTATAGGAATTACCCATCGAAAAGCGAAGCGACACGAATGACCTTGATGCCGAAGTGCATAGAAGCGTTTTACAAAGACCCTTTCGTTGTTGGAAACGATTGAGAAGGATAAATTGATATGTGCCCCACATACCTAGACAATTTTTATGAAATCCCGTGGGTGGTGGGAAGTTCATGTTTTGTACCATAGAATCGAATGCAAAAGCCAAGAAAACAATATGGCAAACTTTGGAAATTATACTCATGCGACGCACTTGTGCATGTATGTTATGTCCGGAATTTCGTTTACATGCGGGAGCCTCCATACTTGTCTAGGGATGTTTGGATCATTGAGTTGGCAAAGTTGATTTCTAGTTCAACAGGTAAGGAAGGGGGATTTCACGTGTCTTTCCATTATAGTAGGGAGGAACCTTGAGTCGTGGTAGAGGAGGGACACGCTGGTGATCGACACAAGATCGGTTATCCGACACCACTCCTCCCACCACCCTCATCAGAGATCAAGAATCAAGTGATAATGATGATCAGAGCCAAGCACATGCACTAGACTGGTCCAGCTAAGATCAGGTAGCAAAAATACTCCAAGTCACAGATCCTCCTGACGATGGAATATATGTTCATAGTCGTGAAATGAGCCAACACGTACTCCTGCCAGATTTCGTTTCCGGAACTAACGCGTATTCATTTATTGAAAGCAAATTCGCGATTCCTTCACATAGTGATGGATGGGAGTGAATGATATCACAACCATTATTGAATCCTAGACATGGTATTCTGATATCTTCACTCGAATATCGTTGGAAGCGATTGGGAGGGACATTTTGGACCTAAGAAAATTTGACTTCGCTAGATTTTGGGACGGGTTATAGGAGCAATCGAAATTCTTGAGGAATCGTGAAAACCAATTACTAGGAAAGATTATCGACGATTGAGCTGGAATTCTCTATCGAAACACTTGGATAAATGAGAACCATGGTGGAATTATTTTGAACCCCGGGATCGGAAGATTCCGATCGATTTTGACGAGCAAAATGAGACTCAAATCGTTGATATGATATCTCTCAGTCTTGTATGCAGCGATGACACAATTCGTACCTCTAATACTTCTCATGGGGCCAGGAATACATTTCACAGATCCTCCGCCGTTGTTCTGACGAGGCCAACAGAGGAATCAGACCGAAACACAAATTCACAATAGTAACAATAGTCGAGTCATCCATAGTTCAATAGCAGATTCAGATCTGCGAAATGTATTTCTGGTCCCATGAGGAGTGATAGAAGCACGAATGATGTCAGATCCCCATGCAAGACTGAGAGATATTAAATCGACGATTTGAGTCTCTTCTTGCTCGTCAAAATCAGTCGAAATCTTCTGATCCTAATAACACACAATGCGAGCGATCAAACTTCCCTATATTTTGAATCCTCTTGGAGACCCTGCATGGGCGATGGTAATTCTTCTCTGAGAAGAATATTGGGCAGTCTCCTAAGCTCAGAGACCATCCTATAACGCATGAATTCGATTTCCCTTGAGTCATTTCACTTTTTTGAGTATTTCAATTATGGACAAGCTTTGTAGAATCTTGTGAAAGATTTGAAAATGTCAGTCATGGGAACATTCAATAAATGAATTTGTCATTCTTTCGAGCCACTTAACATAAGAAATTTAAAAAAAAAATCACGCAACAAGTGCGAGAAGGTCAATTTCCGCACAAGTTGCCAAACGAGTGCGAGAAGTTAATATTCACGCACACTTTGGAACTTCTCGCACACCCAGAAGTTTCGAAGTGTGTGTGAATGTTACTTCTCGCGCGAGTTGGCAACGTGTGCGGAAGCTTCTCGCACGTGTTGCGTATACTATTTTTTGCAACTGTGCGCGAAGTTGTAATTAAATGCACCACTGTCCGAGCAAGATTATCTTGGAAACAAAGTTTTCAAGAAAGGCCAAATTCAGAGGGATGACGTGACATCATATTTTGGAACTGTGCGTGAATGAAAATGCATTAGAGCGAGAAGTTACATTCACGCACACTTCACCAGTGCGTAAATGTAAAACTGTGCGAGAAGTCATTCACGCATTACTTCTCGCACTGTAAATAATAAAGAGAAGTCTCATTTTTTTACAACTTTGCGCACACAGTTGCGAAAAATCCCTTCGTGATGCAACCATTATGGAAGTGGAGCCTCGAAGGTCGCAGTTTGACATTTGTCAAAACTGTGATCGTCGCCTGAGCGCGGCAATTATAAGTGACTCGAAAGAACGATTAATTCATTCATTCAATGTATTTCATCAGATCGAGCGATAGAGTCAGAATATCGACGAGATCTACCTTATCGGTATAATTTGCATAGTCACGAGAACAGTCATGTAAAACGTTATTCTGACATTCCTCACAATGTTGACTATTCAGGGATATTTAGAGGATGCATTCTTAGTTAGAAGAGTCTCCTTTTCATTACAGGAGGGACCTCGTGGACTCGAATCTGATTGAAATCTCGAAGAACGCGAGGAAGCTTTCGTATGATGACGAATGGTTCCTTTCCAATTTGAAAATTCGATCAAATTAGGTTTGAAAAGTAGTCTGGAAACTCAGAGACCGTTGGTAGACTTCGATACCCATACAGAACTGTCAGGTAGAGCCTAGATCAAGATGATAGGACCTTGAAAGGCATTCCCAAGAATTATGGCGACTGAAGATTGAAAGATCCACATAAGCAAGAACGCTCTATTGATGATTCCCACCATTCATCAATGGAATGAAGAAGCATACACAAGCAAAAAAGTTCTTCAAATTCGATGTGTGAGACTTAGAGAAATTACAAGCGGAGCAGATTGCAGAGAAGAGATCCATCCCACCCTTTCGAGGTATTTGAGAGCGTCACGCTTGGAGGCTAGAGATTTTTGAAGAGAATTAAACGAAATTGACGATAGAGAGAACCACGAAACTTGCAAGGGGGGATCCCGAATCATCTGTTCAATGAAATCATACGAATGAGAGATGAGCCTCTTGGAATCGTGAAGAGCCATCACTTGAAGGTCGTCATATTCTCAAACATGGATTTCCGTGCAATTTGTTCATGTGGGTCCATCGATTCTCAATCTCCAGCACTTCTGGCGAATATTTCAGTTGCTATAGCATTCGATGGAGCCCACGATCGAGATTGGAAGGGCACAAAATACTATCAAACGGGATAGCAGCAAGGTTTTTCAGCTTGAATAGAACGAGCTCCAATGATACGGTGCAAAAAGACATTTGCGGAGTGCTCCCTCGTATCCTAATGATTGTATCAACATAAAAAGTGGAAATCCAGTCGAAATTTCGTAAGAGCCAATTCAATCAGAATGATGAGAAAACATATAAGTATCCAGTACCCGTCAAACTTAATGGATCATGCATAGTCTCAATCAATCAGCGATAACTCTGGCCCATTTGGTCGTGGAAAAATTCTTTTTTTATGGAGTCGTAAGTGGCAACGAAAAGACTGTTTTTTTTCTTCAATCAAACACCTGTAATTTTGACGCGCATCATCCGATCGTAAAAAGCTCAACGGAATTTCGTAGCTCTTTTTAAGACCTTCGAATTCTTTTGCTTTCTCTAAAGAGGAAGCTTTGTTTTCACCCCAGCAAAATTTTGATCAAATTTTCCACTAAAACCAATATTTTCTTCAACAAAATTCCGTTCATCTGAAAAAGCCTTAGACCATTCTCTTCCTCTCGCCAAAATCTATCAATTGTAGGTAACACTTTTCCTCCTAATGGCCTTCCAAATCCGTCAGAGACTCATCTTTGCACCCCTTTGTCCGTGTGTGTGTGTGTGTGTGTTGTTTTCTATCGGACACGCTTACTCTTTTACTGTCCACTATATAAATTTTTGGCTTTCTACAAGTTGTACAGAATCCAATTTCTGAGAGCCCAGTGATTTGGCAGCTTTCAGCTCTCAGTCAAATTTGATCCATGGGGTTTTTAGAGCAAAACAGCTCAAATTTCGACTCTTAATACATAAATATCTTTTTCTCACACGGTCTCACCACGAATTGAGTCACCTGAACTATGGGGTTTTCTGCAAGATCCATCGATTGGTTAATACCGAAATTTTATAAAATCTTCACAGATCTCAAATTTTCGAAAAAATCAAAATTTCCGCCGAAAATTTCATTTTGACCCTTTTTAAACCCACTGCATCGAAATTCCGTCTCAACCAAACGATGGATATTGTTAAAAAAACCTCAGACTAGAAGGCCCAAATCTCTAAAAAGCTTCCTCTAAAGAATAACTGAAAAAATAATGGGAAATTTTTCTTAATATTCATTTTTCCCTCGTACATCCTTTTATGACTCATTTATCTCAATTTCAATGACCTAAACTATGGTTTTTTCTGCATTATCTATCGATTGGTTAATACCGAACTTCAATTGAGTCTTTACAAATCTCAAATTTCCGAAAAAATCAAAATTTTCACCAAAAATTTCATTTTAACCCTTTTCAAACCCAATGCATCGTAATTCTGTCTCAACCAAACGATGGATATTGTTGGAAAAACCTCAGTCTAGATGGCCTGAATCTCTATAAGAAGCTTCCTCAAAAGCATAACTCGAAAAATAGTAGAAAATTAGAATTAACATTCATTTTTCCCCCGTATCATCCTTTACCACTCATTCATCTCAATTCTAATGACCTAAAGACTTACTTATGCGCCATTCTGAATCGATTGGCTGATACGAAATTTTCATAAAATCCGTAAAACATTATTCAAATGAAGATTCTCTCGGGGGAAGGGAATTTTCACAAAGGACTCCAGTTTAATCATCTTTAAACCGACTATATCAAAATTTTCTCTCAATCAAACAATAGATATTGTTGGAAAAACCTCCTTTCAAATGACCCAAATCTCTCTGAAATGCTTCCTCGAAAGAAAATTCAAAATATAGGGTACTTTCTTTTTCGTTAAAATTATCATCATATAACGCCGTGAGAAAGCATTCTGCTAATCACTTTTAGCAGCGTATTTTTCAAAGTTTCCTCTGCGATTTCTCCCGCCCGACTGGCGAGCTTTAGAAGCATACTTTTCCAAGCATGTGTTCTTATAGAGGCATGGAAGCTCGCGCCGACTTGAGATTTTCTGATCTTTCAGAATATGTTATCAGATTGTCAGTTCAATGAGACCCAAATGTCTTTTTTCGTCTAGTATGATTTTTGTCTTGTTCAAGATGAAAAAAGACATTTGGGGCTCGTTAAACTGACAATCCGATAGCATATTCTGAGGGATCAGGGAATTTTACGTCGGAATCATGCCTGGCAAAAATTTTTAGATGACTTCCTGCATCGACCACGAGCAATGAGAAATCAAGTCTGCGCGAGCTTCCATGCCTCCATAAGAACACATGCTTAAAAAAGTATGCTTCTAAAGCTCGCCAGTCGGACGGGAAAAATCGCAGAGGAAACTTTAAAAAGAAGAATCTAGAGGTCTTGAAAAGAGCTACAAAAATCCCGTTGAGCTTCTCACGATCGGATGATGTGCGTCAAAATTACAGGTGTTTGATTGAAGAAAAAAAACCGTTTTTTCGTCGCGACTTACGACCCCATAAAAAAAGTGAGAAAAATTTTTTGAACCCATACATCGATAGGTTTTTTCCTCATCTTCAATTTCTTTCTTTCAGAATTTCTCCACGACCAAATGGGCCAGAGTTATCGCTGATTGACTAAGACTATGCGTGATCCATTCATTTTGATGGGTACTGTAGTTTCTCAAAGTTTCATTTGGCTGATGTAGGGCGCTAAAAGCTTCGGGCAGATTTGACCAAAAGATATTGTTGAATCTCGGAAATTCAGTTCAGTAACAAAGAAAAATATTGATTGAAGGATGGTGGGAATCCAGTCGTACCACCACTATTTGATCGAGAGATCCCTAGAAGAACCAGAAGGATGAGTCGAAAGGTTCTCGAACTTTGCAGAAAGAAGGCAGAGTTAGAATTCAAACTCAAGGGAGAATAATTTTCAGGGTCAAAATGAATTGGTGGATACAACTCGAATAGAACTAGACCCATTGCTCGAAGGAGTTGGACAAATGCGCGAATATGTCAATCTTCGTGCAGTTTGAGGAGTAAGTGTTACGAAGAGTAACTTCGTGGTCTTGAGCAGTAAGAGATAATCTTCATGGCGTTGAGGCGTAAGTGTTGATCTTCGTGGCCGTAACAAAGCAAATGCTGATCTTCGGCCCCCGTGTTAGTCTTCGTGTGCGTTAGCGGATGTGTATATCTTCGTAAGAGGCGTCGATATGAAGAAGGGCTCCGGACCAGGGTGGGTATAAGTCTATTTTTTCCATTTCTGGGAAATTCAACTCAGAGTTTTTTTTGCAACAGAAAATTCGAATCATCGTTTTGAGTCTCAGTTCTTTTTTCATCATATAGGAGGTAAGTTTTTACGATAATTGTTGTATAGGGGGTAATGATTTTCAATTGTTCACCCTAATTACTTACTTCACAATACAAAATGGACTTATACCGTTCTGGCCCGGAAAATTTTTCGGCTTTTTTCCGGACCAGAACGGTATAAAAACACTATTTCTGCTCTATACCGTTTCGAACCAAAACAGATGGAGGAACGAGTCGACTCCAACTATTTTCGATCGAAAAGTGTGGAGATAACGTGAATTTACACCGTTGAGAATCAAAAAACGTCCGCTTTTGGGTAGAAAAAAAAGTTGAAAAATTCTTCCGGCCGAACGATATAAGTCCACGTTTTTCTTCCCGAATTGTCGACTAGGAGTATCTCCATTAGGTGTCGATGGAGACATTTGCTGATGTTCAAGAATTATCGTCGAGTTACATCGACAGATGTTGCCGAACAGGTTCTATTTAGAGTACCATGACTGTAATCGATTTTATTCATGATATTGCTGGTCCACGAGTGCACATTAGAGGGTTTCATCGACAAGTATTCATTCAGTCAGCTTGGTCTATAATTTATAATGTTTGGTAGGTCGCAAAGTACAGAACTTCTACTTAAAGTATCAAATAGACAGCACGTACTGGAAAGTTCACCATTTAAATACTTCCATTCGAATATGGAGAGCGAATAGATAATCAGAATTTCTTAAATGTATGAGTCTGACAACACTGATATTGATAAACAATTTGATGTAAATCGAATTAGTTGCAGGAGATCAAATGGAGAAATCTAGTATTTCTTAACACAATATCCTTTACAGTGAAATTCACTTGTAACTAATGGAGGAATTGAGCTGACAGTCGGGTGACTACTAATATTGGAAAAGCGAGTTAGTAATTTCCAAAACTGTATACTGGATTAATTGTGAATGAGATGTGTCTATTCGACGATGAAGCTATAGGTAGTCACGGACATTGACATTTTGCTTGAAAAAAAGCTATATGAATGATTTGAACTTGCCTGTATTTTAGGTTTAATGATTCGGACTTCTGAAAAGATTTCTGAGGACACGATAAAAAACGAGAACTATAGCGACTTCATCGATAGGTCTATCGACTCATCGTCAATTTTTTTCGAGTGGCCGCTGCTCGGGCCACTGTCATTCTGGTCTCATTACTGACGATGTGCTCTCTCAGCGCGAATCAGCTAGGGTAGCTGAAAATAAGCTAGTAATAGCTGATTTCATTAGTTGACGTGAACGGATTTTCACTGATTGAATCAGCTATTACAGAAAATGATATGCATTGATACCCTCCGTTCGTGAATGTTTTTCTTCGTGCACTATGCGTCTCATGATGAGTTCTTGGCTCTTGTATACATAAAAGTTGGTTCGGTGCAGTCGGATTAATTTGATTATCCAGTTTCCAAGTCCCAGAGAATGTCTCTACTCTCTCAGCGCCAATCAGCTAGGATAGCTGCAAATCAGCTGGTAATAGCTGATTCTGTCAGCTAACATGAACGAATTTTCACTGATTGTATCAGCTATTACGGGATGTGATATGCAATAATGTGCGCCACGCAGGGGTGTAATTCTTCGATTTCTCTGCGTCTCGTGATGAATTTTTGGCACAGGTATCCATAGTCGTTCATATTGTGCAGTGAGATTTATTTTATTGTACAATTTTCGGGTCACTGTGATGCCCGAAATGTGGGCCACCTATGTCCCGAATATGGGCCACCTATGCCCCGAATGTGGGCCACCCTCTATAGCTCTAGGGAGATTGGCCGACATTCCGGGCGTGTAGTGTTATGAAGGGTGGCCCGCATTCGGGGCATTTAGTGTTATAAAAGGTCAACATTCAGGGCGAATACTGTTATAGGAGGCGGCCCGCATTCGGGGAATACAGTGTTATGATAGGTGGTCCACATTCGGGGCAAATAGTGTCATGAGAGATGGCCCACATTCGGGGCATATAGTGTGATAAGAGGTGGCCCACATTCGAGGCATATAGTGTGATGATAGGTTGCCCACATTCGGGGCATATAGTGTGGAAATAGGTGGCCCACATTCGGGGCAAGGGTGGCCCACATTCGGGGCAAGGGTGGCCAAAATTCGGGGTATATAGTCTTACAGGAGGTGGCCCACATTCGGGGCATATAGTGTTATAATAGGTCGCCCACATTCGGGGCATATAGTGTGATCAGATGTGACCCACATTCAGGACGTATAGTGTTGTGAGAGGTGGCCCAGATTCGGGGGAAAAAGTGTGATAATGGGTGGTCCACATTCGAGGCATATAGTGTGATAATAGGTGGCCCGGATTCAGGGCATATAGTCTTATAGAAGGTGGCCTACATTCGGGGCATATAGTGTGATGAGAGGTGGCCGAAATCCGAAGCGAGGGTGGCCTATATTCGAGGCATATAGTCTTATAGAGGGTGGCTCACATTCGGGGCATATAGTGTTATAAGAGGTGGCCGACATTCGGAGCATATAGTGTGATAATAGGTGGCGCACATTCGGGGCATATAGTGTTATAATAGGAGGGCCTTATTCGGGTCGAGGTTGGCCCACATTCGAGGCATATAGTGTTATAAAGGGTGGCCCAAATTCGGGGCATATAGTGTGATAATAGGTGGCTCACATTCGGGGCATATAGTGTGATAAAAGATGCTCCACATTCGGGGCATATGGTGTGATAAGATGTGGCCCACATTCGGGGCATATAGTGTTATTAGAGGTGGCCCACATTCGGGGCATATAGTGTGATAATAGGTGGCCCATATTCGAGGCAAGGGTGGCCCACATTCGGGGCATAGAGTGTGATAAAAGGTGGGCCACATTCGGAGCATATAGTGTGATGATAGGTGGTGCACATTCGGGGCATATAGTGTGATAAAAGGGGCTCCACATTGAGGACATATAGTGTGATAAGATGTGGCCCACATTCGGAGCATATAGTGTTATAAGAGGTGGCCCACATTTGGGGCATATAGTGTGATAATAGGTGGCCCACATTCAAGGCAAGGGTGGCCCACATTCGGGGCATAGAGTGTTATAATAGGTGGCCCACATTCGGGGCATATAGTGTGATAATAGGTGGCCCACATTCGGGTCATATAGTGTGATAAAAGGTGCTCCACATTCGGGGCATATAGTGTGATAAGATGTGGCCCACGTTCGGGGCATATAGTGTTATAAGAGGTGGCCCACATTCGGGGCATATAGTGTGATAATGGGTGGCCCACATCCGGGGCATATAGTGTGATAAAAGGTGGCCCACATTCGGGGCTAGGGTGGACCAAATTCGGGGCATATAGTGTGATAATAGGTGGCCCACATCCGAGGCAAGGGTGGCCAACATTCGGAGCATATAGTTTTATAATAGGTGGCCCACATTCGGGGCATATAGTGTTATGAGAGGTGGCCCACATTCGAGGCATATAGTGTTATAAGAGGTGGCCCACATTCGGGGCATATAGTGTGATAAGATGTGGCCCACATTCGGGGCATATAGTGTGATAATAGGTGGCCCACATTCGAGGCAAGGGTGGCCCACATTCGGGGCATACACTGTTATAATAGGTGGCCCACATTCGAGGCAAGGGTGGCCCACATTCGGGGCATAGAGTGTTATAAGAGGTGGCCCACATTTGGGGCATGTAGTGCTATGATAGGTGGTCCACATTCGGGGCATACAGTGTGATAAGATGTGGCCCACATTCGGGGCATATAGTGTTATAAGAGGTGGCCCACATTCGGGGCATATAGTGTGATAATAGGTGGTCCACATTCGGGGCATATAGTGTGATAATAGGTGGCCCACATTCAGGGCATATAGTCTTATAAGAGGTGGCCCACATTCGGGGCATATAGTGTGATGAGAGGGGGCCCAAATCCGGGGTAAGGGTGGCTCACATTCGGGGCATATAGTGATATAAGAGGTGGCAGACATTCGGGGCGATGGTGGCCCACATTCGGGGCATATAGTGTCATAAGAAGTGGCTCACATTTGGGGCAAGGGTGGCCCACATTCGGGGCAAGTAGTGTTATGATAGGTGGTCCACATTCGGGGCATATAGTGTGATAAGATGTGGCCCACATTCGGGGCATATAGTGTGATAAGATGTGGCCCACATTCGGGGCATATAGCGTTATGAGAGGTGGCCCACATTCGGGGCATATAGAGTGATAATAGGTGGCCCACATTCGGGGTTTATATTCTTATAGAAGGTGCCCCACATTCGGGGCATATCGTTTGATAAGAGGTGACCCACATTCGGGGCAAGGGTGGCCTATATTCGAGGCATATGGGCTTATAGAGGGTGGCCGGATTCGCAGCATATAGTGTGATGATAGGTGGCCCACATTCGAGGCAAGGGTGGCCCACATTCGGGGCATATACTGTTATAATAGGTGGCCCACATTCGGGGCAAGGGTGGCCCACATTCGGGCCATATAGTGTCTACAGAGGTGGCCCACATCCGGGGCATATAGTGTGATAAAAGGTGGCCCACATTCGGGGCTAGGGTGGCCCAAATTCGGGGCATATAGTGTTATAAGAGGTGGCCCACATTCGGGGCATATAGTGTGATAATAGATGGCCCACATCCGAGGCAAAGTGGCCAACATTCGGAGCATATAGTGTTATAATAGGTGGACCACATTCGGGGCATATAGTGTTATAAGAGGTGGCCCACATTCGGGGCATATAGTGTGATAAGTGGCCCACATTCGGGGCATATAGTGTTATAAGAGGTGGCCCACATTCGGGGCATATAGTGTGATAATAGGTGGCCCACATTCGAGGCAAGGGTGGCCCACATTCGGGGCATATAGTGTGATAAGAGGTGGCCCATATTCGAGGAATATAGTGTGATGATAGGTTGCCCACATTCGGGGCATATAGTGTTATAATAGGTGGCCCACATTCGGGGCCAGGGTGACCCACATTCGGGGCATATGGTGTTATAAGAGGTGGCCCACAGTCGGGGCATATAGTGTGGAAATAGGTGGCCCACATTCGGGGCAAGGATGGCCCACATTCGGGGCAAAGTTGGCCCACATTCGGGGCATATAGTGTTAAAAGAGGTGGCCCACATTCGGGGCATATAGTAAGAAAATAGGTGGCCCACATTCGGGGGACATAGTATGATAAGAGGTGGCCCGAATTCGGGGCAAGGGTGGCCAAGATTCGGGGTATATAGTCTTATAGGAGGTGGCCCACATTCGGGGCATATAGTGTTATAATAGGTAGCCCACATTCGGGGCATATAGTGTGATCAGATGTGGCCCACATTCAGGACGTATAGTGTGGTAAGAGGTGGCCCAGACTCGGGGCATATAGTGTGATAATAGGTGGTCCACATTCGGGGCATATAGTGTGATAATAGGTGGCCCACATTCAGGGCATATAGTCTTATAAAAGGTGGCCCACATTCGGGGGATATAGTGTTATAAGAAGTGGCTCACATTTGGGGCATATAGTGTGATAAGATGTGGCCCACATTCGGGGCATATAGTGTTATAAGAGGTGGCCCACATTCGGGGCATATAGTGTGATAATAGGTGGCCCACATTCGAGGCAAGGGTGGCCCACATTCGGGGCATATAGTGTGATAAGAGGTGGCCCATATTCGAGGAATATAGTGTGATGATAGGTTGCCCACATTCGGGGCATATAGTGTTATAATAGGTGGCCCACATTCGGGGCCAGGGTGACCCACATTCGGGGCATATGGTGTTATAAGAGGTGGCCCACAGTCGGGGCATATAGTGTGGAAATAGGTGGCCCACATTCGGGGCAAGGATGGCCCACATTCGGGGCAAAGTTGGCCCACATTCGGGGCATATAGTGTTAAAAGAGGTGGCCCACATTCGGGGCATATAGTAAGAAAATAGGTGGCCCACATTCGGGGGACATAGTATGATAAGAGGTGGCCCGAATTCGGGGCAAGGGTGGCCAAGATTCGGGGTATATAGTCTTATAGGAGGTGGCCCACATTCGGGGCATATAGTGTTATAATAGGTAGCCCACATTCGGGGCATATAGTGTGATCAGATGTGGCCCACATTCAGGACGTATAGTGTGGTAAGAGGTGGCCCAGACTCGGGGCATATAGTGTGATAATAGGTGGTCCACATTCGGGGCATATAGTGTGATAATAGGTGGCCCACATTCAGGGCATATAGTCTTATAAAAGGTGGCCCACATTCGGGGCATATAGTGTGATGAGAGGGGGCCCAAATCCGGGGTAAGGGTGGCTCACATTCGGGGCATATAGTGATATAAGAGGTGGCAGACATTCGGGGCGATGGTGGCCCACATTCGGGGCATATAGTGTTATAAGAAGTGGCTCACATTTGGGGCAAGGGTGGCCCACATTCGGGGCAAGTAGTGTTATGATAGGTGGTCCACATTCGGGGCATATAGTGTGATAAGATGTGGCCCACATTCGGGGCATATAGTGTGATAAGATGTGGCCCACATTCGGGGCATATAGTGTTATGAGAGGTGGCCCACATTCGGGGCATATAGAGTGATAATAGGTGGCCCACATTCGGGGTTTATATTCTTATAGAAGGTGCCCCACATTCGAGGCATATCGTTTGATAAGAGGTGACCCACATTCGGGGCAAGGGTGGCCTATATTCGAGGCATATGGGCTTATAGAGGGTGGCCGAATTCGCAGCATATAGTGTGATAATAGGTGGCCCACATTCGAGGCAAGGGTGGCCCACATTCGGGGCATATACTGTTATAATAGGTGGCCCACATTCGGGGCAAGGGTGGCCCACATTCGGGCCATATAGTGTTTACAGAGGTGGCCCACATCCGGGGCATATAGTGTGATAAAAGGTGGCCCACATTCGGGGCTAGGGTGGACCAAATTCGGGGCATATAGTGTGATAATAGGTGGCCCACATCCGAGGCAAGGGTGGCCAACATTCGGAGCATATAGTTTTATAATAGGTGGCCCACATTCGGGGCATATAGTGTTATGAGAGGTGGCCCACATTCGAGGCATATAGTGTTATAAGAGGTGGCCCACATTCGGGGCATATAGTGTGATAAGATGTGGCCCACATTCGGGGCATATAGTGTGATAATAGGTGGCCCACATTCGAGGCAAGGGTGGCCCACATTCGGGGCATACACTGTTATAATAGGTGGCCCACATTCGAGGCAAGGGTGGCCCACATTCGGGGCATAGAGTGTTATAAGAGGTGGCCCACATTCGGGGCATATAGTGTTATAAGAGGTGGCCCACATTCGGGGCATTTAGTGTGATGAGATGTGGCCCACATTCGGGGCATATAGTGTTATAAGAGGTGGCCCACATTCGGGGCATATAGTGTGATAATAGGTGGCCCACATTCGGGGCATGTAGTGTTATGATAGGTGGTCCACATTCGGAGCATACAGTGTGATAAGATGTGGCCCACATTCGGGGCATATAGTGTTATGAGAGGTGGCCCGCATTCGGGGCATATAGTGTTATAAGAGGTGGCCCACATTCGGGGCATATAGTGTGATAATAGGTGGCCCACATTTGGGGCATGTAGTGTTATGATAGGTGGTCCACATTCGGGGCATACAGTGTGATAAGATGTGGCCCACATTCGGGGCATATAGTGGCATGAGAGGTGGCCCGCATTCGGGGCATATAGTGTGATGAGATGTGGCCCACATTCGGGGCATATAGTGTTATAAGAGGTGGCCCACATTCGGGGCATATAGTGTGATAATAGGTGGCCCACATTCGGGGCATGTAGTGTTATGATAGGTGGTCCACATTCGGAGCATACAGTGTGATAAGATGTGGCCCACATTCGGGGCATATAGTGTTATGAGAGGTGGCCCGCATTCGGGGCATATAGTGTGATGAGATGTGGCCCGAATTCGGGGCAAGGGTGGCCAAGATTCGGGGTGTATAGTCTTATAGGAGGTGGCCCACATTCGGGGCATATAGTGTTATAATAGGTAGCCCACATTCGGGGCATATAGTGTGATAATAGGTGGCCCACATTCAGGGCATATAGTCTTATAGGAGGTGGCCCACATTCGGGGCATATAGTGTGATGAGAGGGGGCCCAAATCCGGGGTAAGGGTGGCTCACATTCGGGGCATATAGTGATATAAGAGGTGGCAGACATTCGGGGCGATGGTGGCCCTTATTCGGGGCATATAGTGTGATAATAGGTGGTCCACATTCGGGGCATATAGTGTGATAATAGGTGGCCCACATTCAGGGCATATAGTCTTATAGGAGGTGGCCCACATTCGGGGCATATAGTGTGATGAGAGGGGGCCCAAATCCGGGGTAAGGGTGGCTCACATTCGGGGCATATAGTGATATAAGAGGTGGCAGACATTCGGGGCGATGGTGGCCCTTATTCGGGGCATATAGTGTTATAAGAAGAGGCTCACATTTGGGGCAAGGGTGGCCCACATTCGGGGCAAGTAGTGTTATGATAGGTGGTCCACATTCGGAGCATATAGTGTGATAAGATGTGGCCCACATTCGGGGCATATAGTGTGATAAGATGTGGCCCACATTCGGGGCATATAGTGTTATGAGAGGTGGCCCACATTCGGGGCATATAGAGTGATAATAGGTGGCCCACATTCGGGGTTTATATTCTTATAGAAGGTGCCCCACATTCGGGGCATATCGTTTGATAAGAGGTGACCCACATTCGGGGCAAGGGTGGCCTATATTGGAGGCATATGGGCTTATAGAGGGTGGCCGGATTCGCAGCATATAGTGTGATAATAGGTGGCCCACATTCGGGGCATATAGTGTTATGAGAGGTGGCCCGCATTCGGGGCATATAGTGTGATGAGATGTGGCCCACATTCGGGGCATATAGTGTGATAATAGGTGGTCCACTTTCGAGGCATATAGTGTGATAATAGGTGGCCCACATCGGGGCATATAGTGTTATAAGAGGTGGCCCAAATTCGGGGCATATAGTGTGATAAGAGGTGGCCTACACTCGGAGCAAGGATGGCCCACAATCGGGATATATAGTCTTATAGAAGGTGGCCCACATTCGGGGCATATAGTGTTATAAGAGGTGGCCCACATTCGGGGCATATAGTGTGATAAAAGGTAAGCCACATTCGGAGCATATAGTGTGATGATAGGTGGTGCACATTCGGGGCATATAGTGTGATAAAAGGTGCTCCACATTCGGGGCATATAGTGTGATAAGATGTTGCCCACATTCGGGGCATATAGTGTTATAAGAGGTGGCCCACATTTGGGGCATATAGTGTGATAATAGGTGGCCCACATTCGAGGCAAGGGTGGCCCACATCCGTGGCATAGAGTGTTATAATAGGTTGCCCACATTCGGGGCATATAGTGTGGAAATAGGTGGCCCACATTCGGGGCAAGGATGGCCCACATTCGGGGCAAAGTTGGCCCACATTCGGAGCATATAGTGTTATAAGGGGTGGCTCACATTCGCGGAATTTAGTGTGAAAATAGGTGTCCCACATTCGGGGCATATAGTGTTATAAGGGGTGCCCCACATTCGGGGCATATAGTGTGATAAGAGGTGGCCCACATCCGGGGCATATAGTGTTATAATAGGTGGTCCACATTCGAGGCATATAGTGTGATAAGAGGTGGCCCACATTCGGTCCAAATAGTGTGAAAATAGGTGGCCCACATTCGGCCCATATAGTGTGATAAGAGGTGGCCCACATTCGGGGCATATAGTATCATGGATGGTGGCCCACATTCGGGGCATGTAGTGTTGTAGAGTGTGGCTCACATTCGGGAAATGTTGAGTTTTAGAGTTCGGACCACATCCGGGGCATGTAGCTCTGTGGGTGGTGGCCCACATTTGGGACATATATTTCAGGCCAAAAACCATAGTAATCTGTATCTTCATATCATGACCATTCAGGAAACTCCATTATCGATCTAGGAAGTAGTGCTTGAAATACGATTCATTCGGGACTCACAAATTGATTGTTATTGTGATGAAAATATCAGTCTAGAACAAGTCCTGGAGTAATTTGAGTATTTGTATAGAGTGACACTGTATAGTGTGTACGGCACAACATGAATATCGTTTAGCTGAAAAATCAGCTATATTAGCTGAGATTCCAGCTATGTTAGCTGACTGAATCAGCTATCATTAGCTGATATTTCAGTCAACGGTTTTTCACTGACACGATTAGCTGCTGTAGCTGAATTCCAGCTACATTAGCTAATTTTCAGCTACAATCACTGATTTATAGCTGATTATGATCAGCTATATAGGGCCTCTCATATCACGAAATGAATAAATATCGAACGAATACGCCTTAGTTCGTCGCGACTTGGTCTGGAGAAGTCGCTAATGTGTTCATGTCGATATTGGAACCCGGGTTTGTGGAGTTTCCCGCCAAAATTATCGATTTAAGCGTGATTTTAGTGTTTGCTGATTTGATCAGCAGTTTGACGACCCATGGGAGTAATAGCTGATATTTCAGCTATATAATAGCTGATTGGAGCTGAGAGAGTAATGCGGACCACCTGCTGTGAAAGCGGGCCACTTGCTGTCAAAATGGGCCACCTGCTGTTAAAGTTGGCCACTATGTTGTTGAAGTGAGCCACCTGCTGTTAAAGTGGGCCACTCGTTGTTGAAGTGGGCCACCTGCTGTTGAGGGGCGGTCACACCCTGATCTTGAAGTCTGGCCTGAGAAATCATTGGGGTTTAGATATCTGGATTCATATGTGTTTTTTTGATCTAAAAACGATGGTGCAGTCGGTTTTACGGAAAAAATGTCCCGATCATATTTGTTCCCTGGTTGTCGTCTCCTGCGTTAGATCGTCGAATCCGCACGAGATTATGTTTGAAATGAAGAAAAAAATACCCCCAAAAAATTTACAGTCCGATTCGTCAAATTCTGTGGGACTAGATACATATTTTCGGGTCAAGAATCTGAATTTCCTCGCTAAAACGCCCCAGAATTCGAAAAATGTCGATTATTTCGAAGAATTACAAGGATACTTTCTTGCCTTGATCAATAAATTACATCGAGATGGTAAAGAAAGGAATACAAAATTCGAACCTTTTTTTCAAAAAAATAGGACAAATAAAATCATATAAATTTCTGGTGATATTTTTTCCGATTCTCGCCACTTTCAGTCCACTATTTTGATGTAATTTTTTGATCTGAGCAAAAAATCATTCATATAATTTCTCGCAATAATCGATATTTTTCAAGTTTTGAGGCATTTAAGCAAGAGAATTCGGATTCTTGGCCCGGAAAATAAATCTAGGCCCACAGGTTTTCGCGAATCTGTCTGTAAATTTTTTGGGGGGTATTTCTTATGATTTCGAACAAAATGTCGGATGGATTCGGCGATCCGACGGAAGGGGCGCGAACCAGGGAATGGATACGGTCGAAACTTTTTTTTGGAAGGAATCAACCGCACCATCGTTTTTAGATCGAAGAAATACATATAAATCCAGATCTTCAACCCCCATAAATTTTTCGGCCAGGCTTCAAAATCAGGGTGTGACCTCCCCTTGGAGTGGGCCTCGTGCTGTTGAAATGGGCCGCCTGCTATTAAAGCGGGCCACCTGCTGTTAAAGTGGTCCACCTGCTCTTGAATCGGGCCACCTATTGTTGATGTGAGCCACGTGCTGTGGAAGTGAGCCACGTGCTGTTAAAGCGGGCCACCTGCTGTTAGAGTGGGCCACGTGCTGTTGAATCAGGCATTGTGCTGTTAATGCGGGCCACCTGCTGTTAAAGTGGGCCACCTGCTGTTGAATCGGGCCACCTGCTGTTAAAGCGAGCCACTTGTTGAAGCACGCCAAGCCAATCAGGTGTTTATCAGTACGAAAACCGACAACGGCCACAACCTCACCTCTCAAGAAATGAAGATCTCTCGATCACCATATACTTATGTTGTCGTCATATCAGGCTCCCTCTCATCATATCTCCTTCGATCCAATGACGATCACGACACTGTACACGGCACAACACGAATATCATTCAGCTGAAGAAGCAGCTACATTAGCTGAGAACTCAGCTATGTTAGCTGACTGAATCAGCTATTATAAGCTGATATTTCAGTCGACGGATTTTTACTGACACGAATAGCCCCTGTAGCTGAATTCCAGCTACATTAGCCAATTTCCAGCTGCAATTATAGATTTATAGCTGATTGTCATCAGCTGAATAGGACCTCTCGTGACACGAAGTGAGTAAATATCAAACAAAAACTCCTCATTCCGTCGTGATGTGATCTAGAATTGTCTCTAATATGCTCATGTCGATATTATAACCCGCATTTGTGAAGTTTTTCCGCCAAAATTATGGATTTGAGCGTGATTTCAGCGTTTGCTGATTTGATCAGCAGTTTGAAGACCCATGGGAGTAATAGCTGATATTTCAGCTATATATTAGCTGATTGATGCTGAGAGAGTGAGATGGCAAGAGTTCAATTCAAAGCCTCTAGGAAAGTCATAATATTCTTGCGATCCCTCACAGAATGCTGTGCCGCGATTTTTCTTTTTGATAGAGCTCTCCTGTATGCAAGATCGTGAAGAGGACCACGACGAACTTCGGCTTGCAAACATCTTAACGAGTTAATGCAGCCACCCAAGGAACATGGGGTGTCTAAATCCTATATTCTCGGGCCTACTGCTACTTCGCGAGACCTAAAAAAGTGCAATGGTTGAACAAGGAAGGCGTCAGAGCAGTGTTTTGGTGTTCGAGCGTGGACTTATACCGTTCTGGTCCGGGAAAAAGTCGAAACTTTTTCAGGCAAAAAATGGTCAAAGCGCTTGTGACGCACGGAAACACATTTTCACTTCTGGAGTTGTACGTACATGTTTTCACCATAGACATAGAAGGAGTAGACTGCGAGTCCCGTTTACCGGCTGTGGTCGTCGAGAGTCGAGTCATGCGTGAGAGCGAGAGAGACAGCATGCTCTAAGACACAGGCCTTTTAACACACAAACCCTATGTTGCGTCTCTCTCGCTCTCATTGGAGGCCTCGATGACCACGGCCGGTATACGGGACCCGCTGTCTATGTCTTCTATGTCTATGGTTTTCACACGCATTTTTTACCATTTCCCATCATAAACTCAATTTTCACCAAAATGGACTTATACCGTTCTGGTCCGGAGCCCTTCATATGTAGGAGAGGGAGTTTCGCGAAGATGGAGCTGGGAATGGAATGGATCTATCACTGATGGACAAACCCTCGAAGTTTCATGGAGATTGGTGAAGCCAAGGCCGTACATTCTCAATGCATCGTCTGCTACAACCTCCGCTTGACTCCCACATTTTGCTTGCGGCATTCTAAATAAATCCGTTCTGAATGATATCGCTCCATAGCGCAAGTCTCTTGGATCCATTGATTCCGATAAGCATACGCACATTACGGCAATCACAATATAACTCTCGATATTCTTGAAACGGTGGAGCTGTAGCAGTGCGGTTTTCGTTTCGAGAAAATCGAAAGTTATATATATTGTAAGTACCGCGATGTGCGTATGCTTATCGGAATCAGTGAATCCAGATGACTTGCGCTATGGAGCGATATCATGCAAAACTGATTCATCTTGAATGCAACAAGCAAATTTTGGGCGTCAAGCGGAGCTTATAGCGGACGACGCGTGAGCGCTTACGGCCTCGCTTCAAGAGGTTCAAATAAATCACGTGACAGTGAGGAGCGATCAGCCAAACACATATACATACGAACATACATGAGATGTAACTCGAAAAACGTACAAGGAGTATTGTGCATCACAAATGGAATGAATACGTAAACTATCTGATAGGTCTCGGCAAGCAAGAAAGATACATTTACATCCGAGGAGGGCTCCAAGGAGAGGATCAAGACCCAGGTTTAGGATGTCCCTTCCAATCATATACAACAACATTCGAGTGGGAATGTCGGAGAACTTTGAAATTATTGCAATTCTACTGATTTCTATACGTCGTTGTGTGGAAGAATCGTGGTTTAGTTTCCCATCAACAACTACGCGTAACTTCCGAGGGAAGTGTTTCTGGGCCAAAAAAGTACGTGTTGGTTCATGCCAAGTCTGCGAACAATATCTTGATCCTCAGGGCAATCGGAGACTTGGAGTATCTTCGCTGCCCGATCTCAGCTGGAACCGGCCACTAAACCTTATTTCATGGATGGTATATGCTGAAGAAATATGTTCAAACTCACTATTTTTCTTCCCTTTGATGTTCAGTTGGATATCATAGAATGTCTCTACTCTCTTTGATGTGTAGTCGATATTTTTACATTTGATGAATGATACCATTTTACCCTCGAATAGTTTCGGTACAGTGCCCTCTACACATGTACCCTTCATCTTACTCTCTAGTTTATCTAGAAGCTGAAAAAAGTCAAAATTCATGACACGGGATACTTTGGTCGGGACTTGGTTGTATTCAGAAATTGAAAGACTATACAATCCTGGGAAGGGGTGCACAGGGGATTGTTGAGGAATCATAGGATCCTATCAAGGAATCTCTAAATCATGTACAATACCCTTCGCAGAAAGTATACGGGATTCCTATGAAGATCCCAATTCCGCTCAATTTGGGTGCGCCTCCGTGTCACACGGTGAGCTAGAACCAACTTTCTTTAAAGGTCTCTGCTCCTCCAAGATTCTTGGTGATCCCATCCAGACTTATTCTTGAATAATTTTTGAACACGAATCATTTAGTTTCATCAAGCCGTTTTTTTAAATTTTCTTGAAAATTTTGATCAAATGAACTATCTAGATTACGTTCAACAGATAAGTTTCTCAACCTATAATGTTGCAATTTTATGAAAAATACTTCAAGTACATAACGGCCTACATGGTTCGACAACTAGATTTTTGTTCACCAAATTGAGAATTCTGAGTGTGGAAGTTCTGTTGATTATATATTTCCAAGGGGAGAGAGTCACAATGCTGTTCATATTGTCTAACCGAATTCATTTTAGCCGTCATATTCTTCTCCTATACTCCCTTGTTCCTGTATAATTATAATCACAATCAATATGAGTTCCATAATTCCTGCGGTGCTCTCGTATGTGATGGAAATTATGTACAAAGAGCTATTGATCCCGTATGCGAGAACAAGAGAATAAAACATCCTTCAATCCTCCAAGGAGAGGGATCCACTCGAAAAATCCTAAGCGCTCTCGCACAACAGGCAAGGAATTCCATTCACATGTCCGGTGACCACAGCACGGGAATTTCCGATCCCACAGCAAAGCTCCTAACGTTGAGTTTCAGATTATCCAAAATTGAACCACGAATATTAGTTCTCTGTTAGTCACCTGATCAGTAATTCCGACGACAGGAGGTGAGCATTTAGTTAAATTTACGTAGATCAGATGTGGTTCAATGATTATCAGGAAATCGCAACGTTGAACACTGACTAACTTGTCGAATAAACGTGATTCAGATAGTTGAATTTGACCACATCACTCCGGCGTACAGAGACAATGGAATCATGTCCTATGAGCAAAGGCGGATCTCCCTGAGCATATGCCTACTTGGCAGTATCCTGAAAAATAACGACCCAAAGTACCTTGCAAACAAGTTTGTCTTCCGTCCATCTAACAAAGTTGGTTCCAAACGTATTTCCTCTCTGGAGTTGGTTGGCCGGTTAGCACGTACCAAAACGTTTTCCAACTCATTTGCAATGAAGGTCATTCGGGAATGGAACAGAATCCCTGATGAAATTCGCACAATGTACAACAAGCCGTGTTTCAAACGACTGATTGATATCTACTTTTCAACCCAGGAAACTTGACTATTTCTGTTGCACAATAATTATGTATTTGACTGGGTTAAATCTGTTATGTACACAGTAAAAAAATTTGTGGTAGAAGTACGGCGCGCGTCGTAGAAGTACCCCTCCCTAAGCAGGTCCGATTTTTACTACTCTTACAAAGCAGTACTATTACAGCTAAAATTTGCCATGCGCTGTAAAGTTACAACTCGGCGAGGTACTTGTACAACGCTTCATATATTCATGCTTGGCACTGCGCACACTCACCGTTCGCGGAGTGAAAGTACGAACTCTGGGCGTGATCCTACAGTCGGAGAATGTATGATCGCGACAGCGGTGGTGAATCGTCTCTTTCATGAAGGCATCTCCAATGATGACTTAATTGTGAGGTTATGATCCGAGGTTTCTACCTTTATGAGACATTTACGAGGCGATCTTGTCAATGTGTCTAGCGTATTTAGTTTTTTTACTATGAGTATTATTCAACCTGTTATCTGTGCTTCAAAATTGAACCACCAATGTGAAAATCGCAGGAGAATGATTGACTGTTGGAGGACAAGGACGCTGCCTTGAGGTACTTTCACGAATCGGCATCGTACAAGTTCAACTCGCGTGGTAACTGTGGCTCCTCTTTGCGGCGCACAAACACCATCCCGTGCTGTGAGAGTACTTCTTCATAAGTGTAGTAAAAATGAGACCTGCTTACGAAGAGGTACATGTACAAGCTCGCAGCGTCATTTGACGACGCGCGTGTCAATCTACTTCTTCTGAAGACGTACATTGGTCACCAAAATACCGTTCGGGTTGGTATTTCGACCACAAATTTTTTCACTGTGTATATGTCACCGTCAATGTGTCCAATCTGGGCTTTGTATAGAACGCCCGGGGAATCTATAGAATCCCCGGGCATTCTATACCATGCCGGGTAATGTGTTCAATGAGCGCTCATCGAACATATTGCCTGCCTCAAAACGGGCATTCTATAGATTACCCAGGGATTCTATACAACGCCTGAGGCTGCTTGGGCGATGTGTTCAACACTGAGAGAAATAAAAAGCAGGAAGAGCTCGAGAGCCAAGCAGAATCTGCTTGACAAGTCAAGCAGATGGGTAGCTCCTGATGACGAGCTCACGCCCTGTCTAATCCATACGATAGCTGTGAAACGACTTGACAAAATGATCTGAGAATTTGCATGCACATACTTGAATAGTTCTACTTCCATACTGTGAAAGATTTGTACCAAGAAACAGTTCCAGAAAAATTAGAAAAATCATAACATTTTGCATCGTTTTTGTGGGTTTCTCGCATGGCAAGAATCGCGCTCGATCCGCGAGCTTCAATTTTCGACATACAATAAAACTCAAAGCGAGGAAGTTGTTCGGAATTGTCTAAATTATATTAATCTTTAAGATTCAGATCGATTGATGCAATAGGAGGAAAGCTATGGACACTTTTCTGAGTATATTTGTCTAAGCGTCTCGAATTTAGACCTTGTAGCCGGCAAAGACCCGGGTACAAAAACGACTGTTACTTTCTTTCAATTGCTCTATTCGATTCAAATCTTGAAGATTAACATGATTTAGACAATTCCGAACAACTTTCTCGCTTTGAGTTTTATAGCAGGTGAAAACTGAAAAACTTTCTCGTATGTCGAAAATTGAAGCTCGCGGATCGAGCGCGATTCTCGCCATTCGAGAAACCCACAAAAACGATGCAAAATGTTATGATCTTTTCTGGAACTGTTTTTTGGTACAAATCTTTCACAGTATGGAAGTAGAACTATTCAAGTATGTGCATGCAAATTTTCAGATCATTCTGTCGAGTCGTTTCACAGCTATCGTATGGATTAGACAGGGCGTGAGCTCGTCATCAGGAGCTACCTATTCGCTTGACTTGTCAAGCAGATTCTGCTTGGCTCTCGAGCTCTTTCTGCTTTTTATTTCTCTCAGCGAGAGAAGCCTTGGACGAGAACCCTTGGACGAGGTGGGTAGTTTCACATCTCGTTTCACATCAAGTTGATCAAGCAGTATTTTCAAGTGAACAACTGAATGGAATTCATTTATGAAACAATCTCCGCAATGATAATCATTCAATAACAATAATAAATCAATAATAATTATCAGCCTTATCATTTGATTCGAATGAAACACAAACTGATCGTTGTCATGATATCTTGAAACATAAGGTAATTCCGAGTCGTACATATAGTATTACAACATGTAGACGAGTTATGGCACCGAGAGCCACACATAATGTATGTTTTAAGTGACAACAGCGATTGGTTTTACATTGATCGGTTGCGAGTTTGCAATTATACTTAACGACTCCTTGACCTCATGATTTGGATTGCTTGGTCGCAGCCTCACGTCGTCAATCGATATGGGACCGTTGTCTACTTTATTCAAATCACATCTCGGATACCAGCCTTACAGCAATCCATCTTTCTGATAAAGACCATGTTGGATATCAATGACAATTCCAAATATTCAAGAAAAGTCGAAGGGCCCTCTGTCTACGACAGGTAACAGTAACTGTGACAAGTACATGTTGCAATGAGTAGTAGCAGTTGTATGTACGACTTGGAATTACCTTATGTTTCAAGATATCAGGACAACGATCAGTTTATGCTTCATTCGAATCAAATGGTAAGACTGATAATTATCATTGATTTATTATTATTATTAAATGATTATCATTGCAAAGATTGCTTCATAAATGAATTCCATTCAGTTGTTCACTTGTAATGAAGCTTGATCAACTTGATGTGAAACCTCCCGTCTCGTCCAAGGGTTCTCTTGAACACATCGCCCAAGCAGCCTCGGGCATTGTATAGAATCCCTGGGTAATCTATATAATGCCCGTTATAAGGCAGGCAATATATTCGATTAGCGCTCATTGAACACATTACCCGGCATTGCCTGGGGATTCTATAGATTCCCCGGGCGTTCTATACAAAGCGCAGATTGGACACATTGACGGCGACATATATATTGTATGTTTATAAGTAGCGCACCGTTGTAACGTGAAAGAATCTTGGTTAGAATCTGTATATTTAATAGTATTGTCTCACTCCTCATGTCTATTTGTATCTTAGTTAGCTGGGATTTTAATTTTAGGATAAATCAATTTGTTCATGTGCTGGTAAACAAGCCCACGCACAATCTCAGCAATAAACTATAACATTGTGGATATGTGTGAATGTGTATTGGACTATACAGGACCGAAGAGTCCTTAGTCATGAATAAAGTTATTCTATTCTATTCTATTCTATTCTATTCTATTCTATTGAATCAGTCAAAATTCCCAAAACTTGAATTTAAAAATAAAATTCGACGACATATTCCGATTTTTTCTGGAGAGAGATCTAGTAATCATAGTGGAAGAGATTCCGCAAGAATCTCGCAGGAGTGAAGACCTTCCAATGAAAGTTGCTTCAACCTCACCATCACGGTCATGATCGTCATCATGATCACCATCATGTGACATGTAATTGGTATCTGCAATCATACCCTCCAAGACTCATTTCAACTCCTTGCACTTTGGAGGAGAATCCACTGCATTATATCTTAACACGTTCCATTTCATCAACACGTCTCGATTCATCTCAGGGTTATTGGAACTCCAGAGCAACCACATCATAACCGACTCAATAAATGACTGATCCATTGGGGTTGAGATAGATTGATGGCATTGTTCCGGTCTTGCTGCGGATTCAGATGATTCGAGAAGCTATCCTGGACCCACGTGATGAAGATATCTGACCTAAAAACTTGTCTTGCGGCACGTTTGAGTGGTTATGCCTCAAAAATTTTTTCAGCAGTTTCGTCAGCCATGACTTCGAGCTCTATCACCATTTTGTCTTCTGTACATTAACCGAATAGAACTATACAGTTTTGTGCTAGTCTGACGCGAGAAAGAGCTCACTCTTAATTCCATCGTGAAATCACGAGATATCGCTGGGAGCTTTCATAGTCATAGCAAATATGAGTATTGTGACCGCGTTGATTGTTGGTTCATTCAAGAGGGAGCATTTGATACATTCCATAACGCAGGACAACAATCCAGAGGAAGTTATGGTGCAACTTACTGACCCACATACCCCCATAAGTAAAATCGTGCACTGAATCTGGATCCGAGCTCAGAGTGCCCCCCCCTCTTGCCCCCCACCAACTCGTGTTCCGAGAAAAGTGGTAAAACAATTTCCCTCGGGAGTTATGGATTTCGGATGTTGGATTGTAGGAGTTCATTGGATTTCACACTCAAATCTGAGTGATCCAAGAAGATTGTATGCGATCCAGGAAGCCTTCTACGAACCATGCATGAGGAAGATCTCCATATATCGAGAGTCAAGATGATCGGGGTCTTTCGTGCATGAAGAAGTCGAGAAGAGATCTTGAACAGTAACAGTCGATGTATTCCGAAAATACCTAACCGTCCCAATCCAAAACATGACTACCTTCAACAGAATCATATCCATCAGTTTCATGACCACTGAAACTGCACGGACCTCTAGCACAACTGAGGGGAGCACATCCATGACCAGCAAGGTCACTCTGTCGATCTATACGATTACGTTCACCACTTCCACGACTAGTATCGTCACTCTGTCGCTGATACGACGATAGACATCGCTTCCACAAGCCATAGTAGTGACTCTGGTCTCCACTTCGACTACTTACACTCGGTGTACATCGTATCTGCCCAAATCTGAGAGAGATTTTTCTCACCATATTCGCCGATGAGTGATGGGATGATTGAGAGGATGCACGCAACACTGAGTTCTTCGAGGCCTTTGCGAAGGACAGTCTAGATTGGACAAGGTATTACATATCGCCCAATACTTGATCAATGCCATGGGAAATGCATGAACTGGCTACGCGCCATTCACACTCGTGCTGAGGCACAAGGTCAGACAACCTGGACCGAATGGGCAGCTGGTGAATACGCCATCATACGACGACTTCGTCGAGAACAGGAGGACAGAGTTGCAACAAGTCCAAACTTGAGGTGCGATTCGAGCAAATTTACCACGCTATCGCTATAAATATGCCTATGATATGGAGGCAACTGATACATGCCACTTTCGAGGAGATGAATTCGTGTGTTGATTGAAGTTGACACTTAAAAATGAGCTATCTCCTCAACATACGGGGCCTTATGGAACTGTACAGATCAACTACAAAACAAACAATCTAACATTGGTGGATAACACCGTAACGAAAGTGATTTGCATTGATCAGCTCATGTAATGTGCAGAAGCTTGAATAGAACTAGCCGAGGTGAATTTCCAAGCGCAAGAAGCCAAAAGTTTGATTTGATATCCCAACATGGAAGGATCGACACTTCAACATACGCGCTCTGAGTCGGGAATTACTCCGGCGAAGGCACGAGATGTTCAAGGTGTGGAGCACATCTGCGACTGCGGAGTGCAGAACTCCCTTAATAGCAGAGAAACAGGTGCCAAATTGCCCCGGACTGTCATGAGAATTACTCCAGGGGCGAGCCATGCACATTCTCATTAGCAAATCTGACTATTCGGTACCCAATTAATCGTAACAGAAACTATTATATACCAGAAATGTTAGAGTGCAGGGAAAGCCACCCGAGCAATCTAATACATCACGCCACTGGGACAATTGCGGGGTTATTGGTAGAGCGCATAGCTCAGCCTCCAACATCCAGTACAACATGAAATATTGTACAGAGCATCGAACTGGCTCAACTCCTTGAGACGGCAATCACCCTAAGAGATGCGTGGAACCAGCTGACCTCATCCTGCCCCGATAAACTCCATGTGACGCGGTTGAACGCTATGCATCGCCAGATCAGCGAGACATGCAGGGACGAAAAGCACATACTGGGGACGCTGGCAGATGGAAACCACCGACAACGCACAGCATGGTGACCATTCATGAGAGAGAGGATGGAGAATTTTCTTGAGACATTCAATGAATGCTCAGTAAGTGAATCATCATTGAGACGAACGCAAATGACGCTCGGAAAATCGCGAAAGTACTGGCAAACCAACGGAATTGATCCAAACGAAGGAAGTGTGAAGAACTCCGGAAAGACAGGGAAATCTTAGATTATAATAAGTAAATTGACCGTCACAATTCGTGGGATCGCTGAGTGTCAGCTCAGCCAATCATTGAAGTTGAGCATTGTTGGGCGTGGTTAGTACTTGGATGGGTGAAGACCCGTCTCGGTATAACCAACCTCGACTTGCTGACTTTCCTGATTGATGAGTTGACACTCACCTCAGCAACGTCAGCGGGGGGCACGAAATGTCACCGTTTCGATCTTCGTGCTTACAAACAGTGGCATGAGCACTCAAGGGAGTAGCATGATAGATGTGTTAGAATTTCCGGAGCAAATGTCCTCTCTCCAAGAGTTCTCCCTCACTCCATAGGCATGATCACCGGGCGCATGCGGATAGGAATCAGGTGAGGGTGAGTGGCTGGATCTCAAAACACGCCACGATGATATACGAAATGTTCAACCCACGATATCCGCCACGGTTACATAGTCTATGCACTGAAGACGACCATTGACCACGCGGGGAAAAAATCAAATAGTACTTCCGCGAGTAATGCCAACAGAATTGACGATGATTTGGCTTCCAACGATGCAATCCAAATCGACTAAAACGTAGCAAATGATCACAATTTTTTTGTACAGTCACTGAACCAGATGGCATCTTCTCTCGAAGGGCTCAATTCACCCGCAATTCATGACCCCAAAGCTGATCAAGGAATCAGCGGAGACCATCAGTAATGCCTTCTCAAAAGTGCGATTCCCACGGATCAATTGTGATGGGTCCATCTCTGAAATCACAAACATCTCGAAAATTCCAATAAGGCTTATGAACCGAACACTCATCGACTCCTCTGAAGTCCCACGCCTGGACTCGGCAGGGTACTAGTTATAAAGAGCGTTATAGAGAGCGAGTGGCACATTCACTCCTGTGTACCCGAAATGCCATTACTCTGCGCTTGACTCGATTGCCAACACATATATTGATTGATAACGCGTCAACCTCGCCGATCGCAAACAACTCTGGGACAGGATGCAACAACTCACCGCTTGTCAGGGGCTTTGTCGCAAGAGCATTCTGCAAAATTGAGAGGGCTATCAACCGCAGCATTGCCGATATCACCGGCTGCGACATCCGGATAACCAAAAAGCATGACGAATACTAGATGTGTCTCTACGAAACGGAGGGTTTAGTGTTTTCAACGTCGGAGGAAGAGCGACTCTCCATCCAATGTCGAGGGAACGAGCATCTGTCATCACGAGTCAACGGCACGAAGATCTTGGAATCATCGCCCAGGATGCATGGCGATCACTCGTGAGCACTCGGTTGACCGCGTCAGGAATTTCTGCGATCCCCTGGACATCGCCACTCTTCCCATAGCTGGACTCAAATATGAAGGAACTGCTTCAGAGGACATCCGGCAAACCTAAGATACCCCTCTCATCCCAGCACGAGTCGAAGCCTTGGAAGCCGCTCCGAGCTTGCGCGACATCATCACAAAAGCTCGAGGGCTGAGCAAGTATGAGGCGGTATCGCACAATTTCCCTGAATTACGGAGCAATTGAACACTGTACACCACTGTAGCATCCGTTATAGCAAAAGGTGCAATTTTAGGGCTGGAAATGATGGTAAGTTATTGCATTATCGACGAATTTGTACAACTCTCCATTCAATACTCTGTGCAGAAGACACCAAAAGCGATAGCACGAAGCGGAATGTAGACGCGGGGATTCCGATGCGCATATTATACCAGATCACCGCTACACCACTCGTAATTGTGATAGTGAAAATTGGAGTGGAAATCGGGAATTCATTAGAGATTAAGAGTGAAATCCCGAGAAATTGGAGGCCAGGAGGACTGCATTTGATGGAAGAATCACAAGAGTTCCATTTTAAAACAGTTGAGATCTGAATAAGCCTACATGGCAGATGGAAATATTGGAAAGATAGGTTGGGCAAAGGACCTCCATACCACATCTTATACACACATCGCACAATTCGCATATGACAATGAAAATCTGACCGCACACCGCACAAACGCCGACCGTCGGACACGCAATTACTCATCGGAGTGACAGACCATCCGTAGAGAAGAGCACCAAAAAACCTGGTTGGAAGCAGTTCAGCATCGAGTAGAGTGCATATCCCTTCGGAGGACAAATAGCGATGGTACGGCACAGAAGGCTGATAACCTAGCCGCAATGTTATAGACACGATTCAGAGAGTGGGCCCGGATCTCGTACCCAAGCCCCACCCGTCTGGCGAGTTGACGCTAAGCATCGCAGTAGAGAGCGACCATACACAGGGAACACGAGGCACAAGACACGGTTTATCCAGTCCTATCCAACCGCAGACAAGCTCGGGAACAGAGCAACACAAAGAGGGAGCCAGATAGGCACTGTCAGTGGCGTTATCTATAACGAACGCCTTTGGCGTTGACATTCGAAGACTGGATCGAGCAGAAAGCCTGGGATCCAGGACTGCAATGGTCTCAGAGGACCAACCAGCTGATTTTGTTATCAACCATAAGCAGGAGCAGGGAGTCATCGGAAGATCGGCAACACTGTCACATGATACGGCTGGCGAATCCAAGAAAAGTATCACGGTGGGCTAGAAAAGGTCAGAATTCCCGCTGCGAATCACTATGGATTTGATTGTTGGAAATGGTCCGTGATTCCTCTCAGAATGACCTTCAACCTCGAGTGGAATCCAAGCTTCTTCGTGCATTCATCCACTGTTTAGAAGTCAGCTATCTCCTTGCAATCATCCTTGGTACTTCGGGGAATCTCAGTGCACTTCATAAAATCCACTCCAGACGAGAACCCATCGAAAGAAGGTTTGTTAGGACCTCGGTCTTGAAGATGCTTGAACGAATATATTCCAAATCCAGGAATCCCACGAACCCTCTACATTGATCGCACTGAGTTGACGATCCTTCGTGGATGAGCTCAGAACGTTTGAGATTACGCCAAATGATCCCGAACTGTATCTCGGTTCTCGTCCAGGCGGCAGTAGGACGATCACCGCTCTATAATTCACTATCATGCGAGAGATTCTCACCCTCCTGAAATGCTACTGGCTCAAGACTAATCTCGAAGCTCTTAGCAGCAATTCTAAGATGTGGGGTTGGGCTCAAAATTGTGTGAGTGAGATTCAGGATGTATTCCAATTGTTGACTTGTTATCAGTCATTCTTTTATTTACCTAGATCTCATCATTTCGCGCCAAACAAGCCGTGTCTGACAGCCTTCCTCGACCCAATTCCGGTACTGAATCTCTCTGCAGCAGTTCTGAGACTCACAATCAGCTGCAATGCCGAATGCTCATTAAAGGGTTACAAAGTGTACTCCAGATATCTTTGAGCTGGCAGAAAAAGGGATTACGAAGTTGAATCAGACAATTAGGATGATTTGCAATGCTAGTGACACACTCCTGGCCCATGTCCTATTGAGATCGATCCCAATACTCTCAGAGTCTATCTCTAGACCTCAGATCATGTTCAAGATTTTTTTTAATGATCCGGGAAAGTAATGAGACCATGCTCCATGTCGCAGTAGAGCGGTCTCCGACCTATAATTCATGATTACGCATTCATTTTCCCCATTCACCTCATGTTTCTGACTGAGAATCGATCTCAGAGCTCGCAGCGGCAATCCCCAGATCAAGATTTGGAACGTACTCCAAGACGGGAACGTACTCCAAGCCTTATTTCATTGGCAGTTGTTATGAACCAGGGTTTTCGAGGTTCATGTGCTATGGGTTCTATTCTGTCCTTACTAGACCGTCGGGTCAGTAAGTTAGGGTGAAAGGCATTCTCTGAATGATAAGCTCAAAATGTTGAGTGCAGTATAGATTTTATTCAAAGGTAACTTATAAATCCGAGAGAGAGAGAGACCGTTACAACTGTTCGTTATTCTACTGATCCTACGATGGTACGAGAGTGTCAAGGGGCTGAGACTACTCGTCCTGGAATGCTGCTAATCGCGGAGTCTACGCTACGAGTTTACGTGGTCGACTGTGATTCTAGAAGCCTAATGTACGCGGTGAGAGTCCGCGGTCAACTGTTTGAACAAAAGCCTGGATCAGCGTTCTTACGCCGCTTTTATACTCGTTCCCACATCGAGGTCAAATGCGCGTCGGCGCCTCTGTTCTCGCGCCTACTCGCGTCAGTGCGCTCGTTCTCGAACAATCTAGAAGGCTCTAGACTGGTGCCTCTGAGTCACGGCTATTGGATCTTGCTCGCGCGGTTGGTGACGCTTAGTTGCACCACATTACAATAGATACTGCAATAGCTGCAGTTCATGTCTCTAGACCTACTTTAAGACGCACAACTATAGATTCTTGCACGTGCGGCTATACTTGCACCACATTCCATTGAATCTCGCAATAGCTGCAGCTCGTAGGCATGGAGCTTAGACTAGCTCCATGACACGTTCATTGGCGCGCAACTGATCCCCGGATCAGCAATTAAGACTTGAAAAAAATCACCAAAATTCGGAACAATCTGGAGAATTATTGGCGTGGTACATTCTAAATACAACACGAGTTGAACTCGATACTCAGTAAGATTTGAATGTGACACAACTTCCAACGACTATAGGCTGATAAAAATTCATACATATACGCATGGTATTATAATTATTGGCTAATTACACAGTTGCTCAACTGATAATATATGAGATGAGAAATATATTACACATCCGATTGGTAGTCTAGAGATACATTCTGAAAAGAGAAAAATTGCATAAATTTTGGTCATATTATGGTATTTCCTCACAGGTATTATTTCGGAAGTGTGAAAATAAAATAGCCATCGAGGCCTATCATGTATGAGAGAAGTATACTGTTACATATGGTAGTGTGCCTAAATCTGAATTTTGATAACAATTATATATCGTTATATCATGAGTAATTGAAATGGTAGCGTGTATATTCAACAAAATTTTCCTTGTTGTTATTACCGAGCGGTCGTTACAATAGTATCTTTGACAGCGAAGGGTGTTACTTGAGTTTCTAGATACACTCTCTCTCTCTGAAAATATTTTGTTGTGCTGAACACTGTTATTCCCATAAGGCAATTTTTGAAGGTTAATATTTGACATATGAATATAGTCATCGATATGATTAAGTCGGAATGTTTATAGTATATCTCAGTCTCTCCCTCTCTCTTATTTCAATATTGCATCATCATTTCATGAATGATGAAGGAAAAATATTGTGCAGTCAGGTCTTCCATCAAACGTTCTTCTTCCGACATGTTCGTTGCGCTGTTGTCGCAGAATTGTCTCTTTAGGCGAGGGTGTTATTCCTTCTGGGGTAAAAATTCCATCATCATCTGATAAGCTGGTCTTGTTGTCATAGGTATATCTTGTGATTCCAAATTCGTATCCTCATGCAATAAGTTGAGTTCATTCTTCGTGGGTAATTTTTCCTGTGATCTTGAATTTCCCTCTGTATTCCCTAGGCTTCGTTCATTTCCTCTTAGCTTCGCTGAAATTGTGTTCCCAGTACGGAAGTTCAAATCGTCTCTTTTGATTTCCATATCCTCTGTCCTCAAGACTTTCCTATCAATCGTATGTTCACATTCTGAGCCCCTGTTTACCCTATTTGTAGCACATTTGTTACATTGGATTCCAGTGGATGGTTTCTCATTGATTGATTTTCACGTCGACATGATATGCAGCCTGAAACAAGTCTTCTCACGATTAGACAAGGGAACCTCCCCAGGCAAATGCATAGAATGGTGATGGAGGTCAATAGATAATAAAGCCCTATCAATGAGGTGGGAAAGTGAGTTGTTATATTCGTATGCATTTTTCTGACTGATCTGCATGGCTACGATGCAACCTGATTTCTTTTGTTACATCTGGTTTGTATTGCATTCCATGCTTGATTTAGTTATGTTTCTCGGTGAAAATACGGTTCCAGATTTATGCTGTGACCCATAATCTTTTGATCAGACTCGGACCACGCGTATAGTTCTTCTTGGATTTCGTTCAGTCAGGGTCAAGTGAACTTCAAAGTAGGTGCCGGGTTTATTAGATGATCATTTCAAGCCACCACAAGAGATAAATATAACTTTACCGTCCAACTTCCGTATCACTCGTGTACTTTCGAAGTGCTTCAGAGCCTATTCACACTCTGTTCCCATTAACTTAACTGAACAAGAGATTTGAATCCGCTCAATGAATTTGATCATTCGTGGGTTCCAACCCATTAAAGCTGACTCCTTTCACCCAAGTTTCATTTTTGTAAATCTAGGTTCCAATGAATCTTAATTACATGAAAAAATGTTACAATCCACGTGGGTTCCATAGTGGACTTTAAATACTATAATAATAATCTTGGGAGTGCATGGGTTTTAACCATTCAAACAATTTGAGAAATAAGCGTGGGTTCTAACCTTATTGCTCGCTGGTACGGTGAGTTCCAACCACTTCAATATTTGAAAAGAAGAGTGCGTGGGTTCTAACCACATTATGCTCTGGTATAGTGGGTTCTAACCACCTACGGAATTACAAAAAGATGCGTGGGTTCTAATCACATTATGCTCTGGTGAAGTAAATTTTAACCGCCTTGGAAATTACAAAAAATACGTGGGTTCTAACCACATGACGCTCTGGTAAAGTAAATATTAACCACCATAGAAATTACAAAGAAATGCGTGGGTTCTAACCACCTCAGGAATTACAAAAAGATGCGTGGGTTCTAACCATATTACGCTCTGGTATAGTGGGTTCTAACCACCTTAGGAATTACAAAAAAAAATGCGTGGGTTCTAACCACATATGGAACGTTAAGATAAAGCTAACTAATTCAATTGATTGAATACCGTATGTAGGTTCTAACCACTATGAAATTCCAAATTCTCGTGTTTTGAATACTCTATGATTGGAAGAAAAATGATGGGTCTTTTATATTCTCAAAATTTTTATGATTGTTATAACGTAGTTCTAACCCACTTGGTCCATTTCTTCAAATGCATGGGCCGTATAAGGCTATAGCCATGTCCAAATTCTGCTACTCAACTGGGTTCTAACCATCTGGACGAACATTCTCCGTATTTGAAAAATCAACAGGTTTTTCTTGATGCTGTTCATGAGGTGCTAGTGAATGACCTCTCACGGGATTCTCCGTAAAATGATCATAATCTCCATTGGGATACGAAAAATTCGCCCTATTGCTATTTAGCGGGTTTCGGCCATCTCCCTCTCTATTATCGTGATTTGGGCCGTAATTGTTACTCTGATGTCTGTAGTTTTCCGGATATCTTTGGGTGGCCCAATCGTTATGTGAGTTATTATTGGCATTCTGTGGTAGTTCTAACACATGATTCCTACTATTACCCCCGTAATAATTTTGATTGGGACCGTCATAGTTGTAGACAAAATTTTTATGTCGATTAGTGCCATGATTCCGATCAAAGTTTGAGTTATTACCATGAGAGTTGGAATTTCTATTGCTATGATTGCTCATACGGCCTTCAAAATGACGGTCGTTGTAGTTACGTGAATTGTCGTATCTAGAGTTGTCTCGTTTGGCATTGTATCTTTCTTCTGACCTATCAGGTGGGAAGTCGGATTGCATTGGAATGTTTTGCCTCCTTCGTGCCATCTCTATTTGACGTTCAGAAATGAACCCCAATTGTAATGCATCTTCTGAAGAACGGCATTCATTCAAATCGTGCCAACCTATGAAACAGTAGTTACAAGATTTTGGATCCCGGATCCTTTCAGAGCAGTCTTCTTCGAAATGTCCTTCCCCGAGACAATAATTACATTCGACCCGTATCTGAGATAATCTACTGGCCGAGATTGACGCCATTTTGTTGACGGACGCACCCGTGTGATTGTCATGTCGACTCGTGCTTCGGTCTAGACGTCGCGCTTGGTCTTGGAATAATTTGCCTGAGTCGATTGCTTCAATCAACGATCGGCAGTTATTCAAATCGTGGCCGTTCTTCCTACAATATCTGCAAAATTCGAATTCCCAGTTTTCTGGGCATTCCCGTTCCAAATGTCCTCCAACGTGATAATGTCCACCTTGGTCTGATACTATGGCTCGATTTACCAGCACTGATTCGATTGGTGAAGAAGTATTTTTAGTAATTTCTCTTATTTTTTGTTCAACCAGTGTGTTTACAAGCGCCATTATTTTATCCCCATTCATTTCAAAGCCACTGATGTTTGGAAATACAGAGCGGGCGCTCGTATTGCTCTCAAAATTTACCGCTTCTGAAATGGTTTCGCGTAGAGTCATCGGGTTTGTCGATCTAACCTGGTGTTCCAATGCTCCCAAAAGACCAAAAATGAATTGTTGTAATGCCTCGTTGTCCGCGTTGTTTTTGTAAGTTTCTCGCTCCCACTCTTCAAGATTTCGATCCGAGTCGTACACATTGAGCAAACGGTTGTGGAGCGTTTGTACACGCAGCCCGTAGTCTCAGCCGAGTAGCTAGTGAGTACTGCGTCCTCACTATTCAGTCGGCGGCAGAAACTCTGGTTCTGTGAAGAACGACCTACTCGAACGTTTCCACTCGTCACCCGAGGGTGCGAGTTTTCACTATTGACATTAATGAGAGGCCACGGGCCTGTTTCAGCCATTACATATTCGTTTTCCGGAGTTGAGTGATCAATCCAGTTATCAGTGATTCGTTCCGTCATTCGAGCACCTCGGTTTGAAGATCCGGCTGGATGAACCGGTTGCTCTAAGCGCGTAGATTCCGCATTCATGCGTGCTTCCCTGAAATTCGCATAGTTTTGGTTATGAATCTCTTCGTCACCCCTTGGCAATTTGGGTCTGGCACCGGTCGCTATTTGCGAATTCTCGAGATAATCCCTTAGGCTTTCTAACAAGGTCACTTCGTTATCCGAAAAACATTCCGGGTCGGTTGCAAGAACTCGGCTTAGATCGCGAATCGTGAATTCCACGTGCATCCCCTCTGGCTGCTCTGAACCGATATCCGCAGTCATGGGCGCTACATAGGTATCACGAGCCGTCATATCACTTCCTTGCATTTGACCGAGATATTCCGATTTCAGCTGACCGATACTTTCGAATTCGGTGTCGTTTTAGGTTTTGTCTCCTCCTACAGCTCTCTCTTGCTCTTTGGGAACTTGGTTAACCGCGACTTGTTCGGAATTATCCTCCGTAGTCTCGGAAGTTCGAAACGAGGATTTGCGCCCTCTTGCCATGATTCTGGTATACGGTAAAAATCTATCTACCTGCACAGGTGACAGTTTTGATTCCACAATGCCAAGTATACAGAGTTGCGTGACGCGTGAAAAATTATCACACTATTCCAATGGGTCAATTTCAGCAGTTTGTGACCCGTGAATGAGATGAAAGTTACTTGAGAAGAGTTTTGATTCGGGGACCACCTCTCCTATTCGGCGATTAGTAATTATAGCTCTCCAGAGCTTGAATTTTTGGGCTTAGGGTTTGAAATTGAAATAGATAAAATAGTTCCCAACCTGTAAATGCGGTTTTTGGCTCCTAGATGGTTCGAAAAAGAATGAGTCCGTGAGTGCCATAACCCCAAAATTTTAATTTTTCATTCATTAATCTTCAAATTACACGTACTAATGAGGCTGTATATAATATTCAAATCTCCGCGCATATTAGAGCCGATAAGGCAGATGTTTGCTTTCCTTCTAGTGTCAAGCGTGGTGAATAGACACACACTAAGACGTAAATATGTATATACTAATACATAGAAACTCTGGAATGTTCCATGAATTTCTATGAGGAATTTTTTATATAAAACTTCATAAAATGATAATCTTTCTTTTGTTATGATAATGCTCATTTTCTGAGCTACAAAATGTATATAGACACTTTTTAGAACAAATTAACTTTGCACGATTATTTTATTTTGCAAACAAAATGTTCTTGTAAAAGAGCGAGAATGAATTTTTTTGTTCCACTTTTTTGATACATGATTCCGTCAATATTCTAAGAACCGAAATCCAACTCGAAGTTCTTTATTTAGGAGAAAATAAGCTCAAAATTAGATAGGTTGTAAATACTGTAAATATTTATTGTAAAATGAGTTTGTGAGAGGAATAGCCTATTTCCACATGAAAGTATCGATGGGAAAAATAGCCTAGTATGAAAAGAACTAAAATTTTTGGCTAATTTTTATTAATTTTCAAAATCGATGAAAAGCCACGTGTTTCTAGAAAGTTCTAAGAATTTATCATTTTGTTCCTGGCAATGAATAAGAAATAAGTTTATCTGAATTTTGTACTAAAGTCATTTCCTTTAGAGATGAAGAATCAAATTGGGTATGCAGATTTTGCAGGATTGCTTCATTTGTGTCATTTTTTCAATGAAATAGTAATTCTCCGAATGATCGATAATCTATTCGTTCATCCACCCTACTATACAGATATATTGTACAGCCAAAAGACCAGGTATAAATACAGGCTCATCAGGCCATTTAGGCCGGCTTATGCTCAGTTGGAAATCGGAGCTGTATCGAGCTTGGTCTCTTGGCTATTGCTGTGCTCATGTATATGAGATTCTGAATAAATGCTATTTGATTTCCATGTATCTGGAGTTTCAATGTGTATTCAAAATTGGTAGGATCTCGATACAGCTCAGAGACACGATTTGGGTGGAGGAACGGCCCTAAGTACCCGTCCTCACAAAAAATCGGACGTCTCATCCAACCTCTACGCAGATATCTAGGATTGGTGGGTCGGTGAATATACGCACACCTCTATCGAGGTATCCCCCTACAATCATTATGCTCCGGCTCTCTCCCTAGATCCAGAGCCCATATTTGTACCCTTACAAGTCTTTGCCTCGCGACTCTCCCCACGAGGGACAAAAATTGGGGTAAATAAATTTTCTTACCCGATAGTAGCGAAGACTGCGATGGCGCAAATCCAGATGAACATCCTCCCTGTCTTTTTGTAGTTAGAAATTCGTCAATGTTGCTTGAATGCTTATGTTCTCAGAAACGCGCCACAATTTGACCGGAAATCCCTATTCGGAGAAAAAAATTTGACCGATTCTATACTGCATGAAAAATAGATCCAAATCCTTGCAGACAAAATCCCAGCGCTGTCACCAATTTGTTATGAACCAGGATTCTTTAGGTTCATGTGCTATGGGTTCTATTCTGTCCTCACCAGACCGTCGGGTCAGTAAATTGGAGTGCAAGGTATCCTCTGAATGATAAGTTCAAAATGTTGAGTGCAGTATAGATTTTATTCAAAGGTAAGTTATAAATCCGAGAGAGAGAGAGGGTTACAACTGTTCGTTATTCTACTGATTCTACGATGGTACGAGAGTGTCCAGGGGCTGAGACTACTCGTCCTGGAATGCTGCTAATCGCGGAGTCTACTCTACGAGTTTGCGTGGTCGACTGTGATTCTAGAAGCCTAATGTACGCGGTGAGAGTCCGCGGTCAACTGTTTGAACAGAAGCCTGGATCAGCGTTCTTACGCCGCTTTTCTACTCGTTTCCACATCGAGTTCGAATGCGAGTCGGCGCCTCTGTCCTCGCGCCTACTCGCGTCAGTGCGCTCGTTCTCGAACAATCTAGAAGGCTCTAGACTGGCACCTCTGAGTCACGGCTATTGGATCTTGCTCGCGCGGTTGGTGACGCTTAGTTGCACTACACTTGCACCACATTCCATTGAATCTCGCAATAGCTGCAGCTCGTAGGCATGGAGCTTAGACTAGCTCCATGGCACAGTAGAATTCTTCTTCAACCAGAATTCATAATTTTGTCCCGAAAGTCCAATTTCTGTCTTCCTTTTTGGCCAAATATCGGTGATATATCCTTCAGCAGTAGTTCTGAGACTCAGGATCCATGTCAAATTCATGACCAATCATTTTTGCATCAACTTCAAGTGTTCTTTTGTGAGGTATCAAAAGGCCCTGGATCTCGGGAGAGATCCGCATGCTTGGTTATGAATGATACTAGGGATACCCAAATAGAGTTGGACAACTTTTCGTGGATTAGCCAAATGATAATAAGGGTATTAAGGATTCTCAGGACGGATCATCCCAGCATTTGCTCATCCATATCCGGGAACTGGGGCCCTTCAACGAGACGGGAAGAGCTCAAGATCTTTCTCAACTTTCGAAGATGAACTATGTAGGTACTAATGAGGGGGGGACCACAGTGTTCGGGTCACCAATTGAGAACAAAATTTTTCTACAGTCTCGTATCACCTAGAAATCGGGGAATCCGGGATATTGAGTCCCAATGGGCCTTCTGTTCAAAACTACAGCCCATGACATTAGCATTGCCCATATAGGCCCACGTTGAAGAGGATAGATATACTCGCAATGCTAACGTTTATGCTTGTGACTCCAAACAGAAAGCCCATTGGCCCTTGATATTTTGGATTCTCCAATTTCTAGGTGGTACGGGACTGTAGAAAAATTTTGGTCGAATTTGGTGACCCAAACACTGTGGTCCCCCCCCCCCCATGTAAGTACAGATTGATTCCACCTCAGGAAGCTGTTCAATATTTCTCAAGTTCTTTCTGCAAGTAGACGTCGAAAGGACTTAGGTACGCATGCGTATCGACTTGCAGAAAGTAACTACATTCTTTATAAATGAACGCTGAGTCGACTGAGGCACGCTGGCATATCAACTTATGGGAAATGCAACTTTGGCTGACACGAGTTCTGAACAGTGTAGAGAGGACTGAGGCTCCTACACAGACATGGATTCTCGTGGTGCGTAGTTTGGAATCAGACGAATGCTGGAGGAGTGCAGGGAGTCAGAACCAAACTGCCATCACAGCATAGTCTTGGACCTGCATCGAGACATAATCGATCAAGGAGGTTCCTCTGGTAGGGAATTGAGAGCGAGATTTTGATGAAATTCAAAGTACTCGTTTAGAATACTGATAAGAGACTCGTACTGAATTTTCAAAACATGAGGTTACCCGTAAGCCGAGAGATCAACGTTTGATTTTTCGCGAATCCAACACGGCGTCTTATGGGAAACGCGCGCTCTCTGAGCCTCCTTCATCATTTTCGGGTTGACTTCACAGCAAGTTCCTGATGAAAATTCCACAGTTGATAGGAAACATGCGTGAGAAACACTCGAGCAATGAAAAACTCGAGTTGATAAATTGTAAGGATTAGAATATTGAGCAGTTTACGAAAAATCATGTGTCAACTCAAACGTGTCAATAGCAAGCTATAGCAATACACGGAGAACGTAGAACAAAGAGACAGACCGGTAACGGATCGCGGCCATTGATAGCGCAGAGAGACTCGTCTATTTTCGTCTCGGACGGACTCTACCAGAGGAACCTCCTTAAAACAAATGATGGATTCACGCTCATTCCTGTTTCAATATCCAAGCATGTTGAGAGCCAGAAAAGTGAGCCTCGATGCAGCTTCTGGAACTAAAATGAGCGCAAGCCTCCTTCAATAGGCTGACGAGTCCACGGTGCGGCTGAACCAACATTGTGTCGAAGTTCTCTGCTGCTCCGAGATTCTTTTGGACTATATCCCGGGTAGTCCGGCGGCTGCAAAGGTTTCCGTAGGCTTTTGGATGTCCCCGAATAAACGAAGGTTTTTCCTACGTATTTTGACCCGCTGAATCCGAATTTCGATGGTGCGAAAACGAAAAGTCCTGCAATAATTTGTCATTAACAAATTATTATAAACAATCAAAAAGTTGCATAAATCGGTCCGAAAAATTTTTTTTCGTATTCTTTGGGCTATTCTGAGTTGAAAAGGTCTTCTGACATTTTTCATGAAAACCCTTAGTTTTCCCGCAAAAAATTCACAAAGTTTCCAAAAAGTCGAATTTCATGATTTTTGAGAGCTTGTAGCGTTGATCCAAAAAAATTTTTTTTGCCCTACCTTGGCTCAAATTGCTCTTTCAAGTGTCAACTTTACTTGGAAGAAGCTCAAAAGCCGAGAAAATGCAACTGGTCTTCTCGGCATCGAAAACAAGTTGACCTGTTTTTCGCGGTCTCGGGTGGCTATCTCCGACCACCAGTACACTGAGCTATATGGGCGGTCGTGCTCTTCCGGGTGTCCTCAGATGAACGAAAGCTTCCCCAAGTATTTTCACCCGCTGAGTCCGAGTTTTGATGTTACAGAGTCGAAAAATCATGCTATAATTTGTTATTAACAAGTTATTATAAACAATTTTGCATTGTGCCAATTTTTGCATTTTGCAAAAAGTTGCATTTATCGATCCGATGAATTTTTTTGCCTATTTTTTGGGCTATTCTAATCCGAAAAGGTCTGTGCATATTTTTCATGAAAACCCTTAGTTTTTCCGCAGTAAATCAATGGAGTTTCAACAAATTCGAATTTTGCGATTGCGTGGATCTCAGAGATCGAACGAATATTCTGATATTTTCCGTGGCTCCAGTTGATGGTTGTGTGAATGCATACTTCTGATGGATAAGACGAGATCAAGATTATATAACTACACTACCGGTCAAGAGTCTCAATATATCTTGAAATCATACTGATGATGTTCAGAAGTGGATATCTCAGAATCTATTGATCGTAGAGAGCTTTGCATGATCGCACTTCATAGCTCGTATCGAGTAGTACTTTCAAGTCTAGTTTCTCTATGCCCCACCCGCAGTCTATACCAGAGACACATGAGTCAGAGGAATGACTTTTTTCTCAATTTCACACCCGAGGTACGAGTGCCTAAAAATTTTTAAAAAATTGCTGGATCGCTATGAGACCCATCTCACCTTCAAGCCCATGAAAAGACTTTCATGATTCGTTTCCGAACGTCTTTCGAAGTGGTTTTGATATTGAGATATGACTGATTGATCTGCAGGTGTTTTCCTCTCAAAAAGATACACGATAACAATGTTGATAAACTGCCTACCTTGGGGTATCTGACCCTCATTTCTGTAAAAGTTTGACTCAACATCGGGATAGCTATTGAAATGAAGATTGCCGACCTTGAACTGGGCTGTTTCTCATCATTTTTGGATTATCAAGGGATTTTTGAGAGAAAAACGCTTTCACTAAATTAGTTATATCTCGAAACAAGAACCATTTTGAGAGATGTTCAAAAACGAACCCCAGAGGCCTTTTGATGAGCTCGAAGATGTCATTAGTCTATCAGTCTCATAGAGATTCAACGATCTCTCCAAAATTTATAGACGTTCGTACCTTGACTAAAAGATTGCGTTATGAATAATTTCTCTATCTCGTGTGTATCTGGTATAATACACGGGACGACACTCCTTTCTTCTTATTTTCGTAAGTACGTAGAGGTACACTATGTGCATCGTTGCTGGGAACAGGAAATAATGAAGTCGAGTTGTTCGTTGTAGGATTTTGAGCCTTCGTTGATGCCGCAGTCTGAGGTTGAGCACTTGTTGGTGGCTGAGTGGATGCCAACGGAACTCTAGCATAACCGTGATCCCTTGAAACTGGGGGAGAATCAGATTGTTCTAATTCTGGAAAAGCTATGTGTGCTAGCTCCAGACGCTCAACGTTGATGGTCATTTCATGACCTTGTACGTCAATCGCAGGAACTCGATCGTCCACTCTGCGGACAACTTTGAGTGGTCTTGCATACACTGTAAAAAATCCGTGGCAAAAACTTCAACCAACTGGTTGATTTTCGGCATCAACCACTGATTGATTCCAACGCCATATGACTGAACGTGCGGCTCGGGAAGTGGATAAATGGAGGACCCAATAAGGCAACATTATTGAATTTAAAAAGTCTCATCACAGTTTTTGCACCAGTTCAATTTAAAAAAAGCGTGATAAGCACCAGTCATCACGGTTGAACATTCATCATTCCTGTATATATACAGAAATGCCGGTCCTGCAGGAGTCGAATACACGCAGGGGTGTCAAGCGTGATGAAGTCCTTCCCCTCAAGGCCATCCAGTCATGTGTAGAGCGCGCCGCGCCGTCGCAGGGGAGGGGCTCCTTTGCCGCGAGCTGCGACACTCTCTGCACTTGACTGGAGGGGCTTGAGGGGAGGGACTCTACTACACTTGACACCCCTGAATACACGTCGTAAAGCTGGAGGGATGGATAGATGAACGGATAGGGGGAGGTAGACAGGATGGATGGATGGAATGGAACGGAACGGGATGGAACGGACCGCAATCGGACGGAATGGAATGGACAGAATGGAACGGAGTGGAATTGAACGGAATGGAATGGAACTTTCCTCCACTCCAATCATACTCCGTTCCATTCCATTCCATTCTGGTCCGTTCCGTTCCATTCCACACCTCCATCCCCTTCCATTCTATTTCGTTCTATCCTATACCATTTCATTCCATTCCGTACCATTCCGTCCCGGTCCATCCATCCATCCCATCTACCCTCCCACCCCATCCGTCCATGTATCCATCCCTCCAGCCTTACGACGTGTATTCGACTCCTGCAGGACAGGCAACCCGCTTTGTCGTCCATACGGGACTGGGGCTATTGTTTATCCCTCTTTGTTTGTGAACAAAATGACGAAACTTGTTTTTCCGAATCAAGAGTGTCAACCGGAGACCACCATCGATCAATATCGTGGGCGCCGCGTTCATCCTTATATATTCATTGTGGGGAAAAAGTCAACCAGCTGGTTGAATTTGGCATCCAACCAGTGGTTGAATTTTCAACCAAGTGATTGAATTTTTAACCACTGGTTGGGCAATTTGGTTGGAAGTCAACCAATTTTTTACAGTGTATCGTTGATCCAACGGAGTGTTCTTTGCTCCTTTTTGCATGAACACATGGGAGCAAGTATGAGGGTCCTTGTACCAGAAAATTTCTCTTCTGCAATGATGCATCGCTGGGACTGGACGGATCTCTTGCATGTGGAGTCGTAGTGGATCCAAAAACGATTGAGGATCCATAGGCGGGTCTTCGTGTGTGAAAAACTGTCCTGGTGAACGTAAATTTGATTCATAGAGAATTTCAGCTAGACAGCCTCGAACTTCTTCTTCGTTCACTGTGCGGAGCCCCAACAATATTGGAGGGAGAAGTGGCACCCAGTCTTGTTATGCGTGGCAGCGAATAGACGCCTTGACAGTGTGATGCCAGTGCTCGATCATTTCATTTGCTGCTGGGTGATATGGGGTCGTGTGTTTCGTATCACACGCTATCATTCTTGCCAGAGCTTTGAATAAAGCGGATTCAAATTGTGAACCTCGATCATGAGTTATATGGGCGTTCCATAGCGAGATAACCGATGCGTATAGAACGCATCTGCAACTGTTTGTGCTGTGAAATCTTCGATTGGAATGGCTACTGGCCAGCAGGTGGAATGATTAATCATTGTCAAACAGTACTTATATCTTTGTGCTGCTCATATCTTTATGCTGCAACTTTCCATCGTCATTCTGTGCCTGCGATAATTGGCTGGAGTCTATAATCCAGGTCATTCTGATGGCGTCCACTGCTGCACGCGATAGGGCATCTGCTACCTCCTTATCTTCAACTTTCACGTAACTGACGTCAGTGCATCGAGTTCTTCAGACTTCTAGGACTGAACACAACGATGCCACATTTTCTTGCTGAAAATGAGTCTCAGCACACCATTTCGAGATCAAATGAATCTCGAATCACCACTTCGATGAGGCATGTACAGTTTTTGTTCCTTGGATTGTGGACAGCATTCCCTAACACTATATGATGTGGACTCACTCGCTCAATTCACTCGTCTAATTGCTCTATCCGCCACAATCTGTGGGAGTCGCTCCCGTCTGACTAGACCTCACTGAGGAATCAGCGAAATTTCACTGTTTTAGTCACACGTCATAGATTCTTTAGTGGTATGAATGAGTTCTCACCAAAATTCCAATGAGACAGGAGCATCCGCCACTGATTGCAGTGAAGAGAGCATCCCGTTGAAGATGGAGAAATCAACTATTTTAGATCCATCACATCAATGGATACGCTATTCTTCGCAGATTGGTGATTGAGGCTGTGAATGGACTGATTAAAAAGTGGAAAACCCTGGGTAGTGTTTTCCCCAATCAGGGAATACCTCATATCGGCGATTATGTAAGGATTGTGGGTGCATTGTGCAATGCATTTCGCCCTCCCGGAGTATTCGAAACATCCAAAGATACACTCTAAGCTGAGAGAATGCTCGTGCGTTTGACGGAAATGAATGAGTTGCATGAGTTAGTGAAACAAAAAAACTTGGCAACGGAGAGAGTGATGTAGGGAGAGATAGTGGATACATCCTTGGCAGATTTCCCACGGCTGTCGACGAGAGATTTTCAAGATATCACTCTTGGTATATACCAAGGAACGGAAAGAACTCGTATTCATACAGCCAATTGACTCCTTCTTCTTCAATTTATAACGATTCTCCAATGTATCAGTTAAAACAAGTTATTCCGTGCACCGATGAACATGAGTGTGATGATGGATTGTATGAGTTGCTCTTCTACAAAGAGGATGCAAAGCTACTCCGGGTCAAAATCCAATCTCGCCACACATCATCAAAAGTATATCGTTTGGGGATCCAATATAATCAAGGATATGAACCTATCAAGTGATTGTATTGTCAGTGTAAAACTGGCGCCAGAACTGTTGGCTGCTGTGCACATATTGCATCTGTGCTGTGGTATCTTGGATATATCGATATGAGGACGATGGTAGACTTAAACCGAAAAACAGTTATCGAAATGCCATTACCGACGCATTCGATAATCATGAGAAAGAAGAACTGCTGGACGATGACCAACTATTTGAATCTTTGTCCGTCAGTTTGAACGACGACGATAGCAGTGCTGATTCCGAATGGAGGAAACTTCTAATGAGACTTGAATCCTGTATCAGTCAAAGTTCAAACTATGATTGATCTCAGTGAACATGTGGTAGAGTTCCAAAAGATGGAGACTGGGTGCATGCTTTTCGAATCTACAGGAACTCCATGGAGCAGAGACAGTCCCGGCATAATCAAGGTGTGTGAGGCTTCCCGTGATCGCACTGTCAGTTTTTCAAGGCCCTCCAATTCGTAAAACGGTGCCCAGGTATGTATGCCCTAATACCCGAATGAGGTGGAATGCACGAAGACTTCCTGAGGGTTATGTTATCCAATAGTTCCATGTGTCTGGTGACCTCGTGATTCCACGTAGGACGTTGAGTATGAGAATGATCATTGCTAGGGGTATCACATAACCATTGCCACTGCCTATTGCATCTCGTTACTCAATATTTCAGTCATTCATGACACTTCGCATCCCTAAACACATAACGGAGTGATGGATCAGGGCCGAAATATCGTAACTGGGCGGGAAAAGTTCTATCATTGCATCAAAAACGCAATAACTGATCCAGGTTAGCTCTGCGTCGAAAAATTTTCTTCATTCGGAATTAAAGAGAAAAACTATCTCGTAGGGCTGAAATATTTGGGGGTTGTATCAAGATCATCCGAGCTTTTGCGAGTTTCTCGCGTCATGACTCGAAGAGAGAGGGTTTCTTCGGATGAATGACAGATATAAGAAAGGTTTATTTATTGAAGATCTTTCAAAGCTCCCAACTCATCTTCCCCCTATATTGTCGTTTCGAGGCCTAAAAATGCAGGAAATACCATTCTTTTCATACTTTTCGATTGACTGCGGCTTCGTCAGTAATGTTGGGCTTATGAATCCGATGGACCTGTGAACAAGATTGAAAATAAACAACTTTTATTCTCAGCAATTCTCCGCCAAACCTCTTTGTTCCCGAATGAACCGCAATCTAAGCTCAAAAACCACGAGAATTCCAGGGATAACACGATTTTTGACCCCCCAGCCCATCCTTCCCCTTCGCCAAAGTGTACGGAACAGTGGTATTCTTTGATGGACAACAACATCCCTTCGGAATTATCCAGGGTGATGTACATAGTTTCGATCAGTGAACCAAGAATGGCGTTTCCAATGTGTTTCAAATGGAGAGGTTATGCGTTACTACGGGCAAGGGGAAGATAGCTAATATTCCATACTGCAGATACTTGGCTTATAACTGAACGTACCTGCTCGTACCTGTCAATACTCGCAATAGTAATTCCTGCTACCTACACAGTACGGAATGGGTATGTGATGGATTTTGGAGAGGCGCTCCAAATGCACGCAACAGTAGTTGCCAGTATGTGACGGGTACTGAACAAGTACGTGACGGGTACTGAACAAATACGTGACGGATTCTGGAGCCCTTGCTCAGCGAGCCGCATGGCAGTAAATTCGTGTATGTACCAAGTACAGATCGAGTACGTGACGGACTCTAAGAGCGGGTCACGGGGTACCATGAGGCAGTAGTTGCCAGCACGTAATAGGAACGGGACAAGTATGTGACGGACTCCGTGAGCGCAGCTAGTCTGATTCAACCTACCTTGAATGACGGTGTCTCCTGCTACGTAATTATCACGCAGAGAATTGAATAATTCATTAATTAACTGACTCATCAATGAATTAGCCTGCTCGAATCTCACACGAGCCTCACCGCGATGCTCTACACTCACGAAGGTCAAAAAAATGAAGAAACACAGCGCACGGGGATGAAATTTTGACCCTTTTTTCGATGATAATTTTTTTTTGCGACTCTGGATCGCCAAACTAATGATTGCGCCAATAATACGTCGAAAGTGACCCTTTGTGGAAGTATTCGAGTGAAATTTCACTTGGATTGAGTTGTTTTTTCACTCGATCCTCGAGTCGCTTACAATTTTCAGTATAAAAAAACTAAATATTTATATATTGTAGAACGATATTGAGACTGAAATGCTAAATGAAAACAATGGAACTGCATAAAAAATGAAAAAAACACTTTCAACAAAGTTTAGTATGAATTCATCATTGGTTGTCGCTGGGGTTTGAACCTGGTTCCCTTGCTTCATCTTCTCTGTTCGTTATCCATTACGCCAACCATTCCGTGGAAATCATCTTCCAGTTTTTTCTCAAGAAACTATTTTTTTAGAGGATTTAAAAGGACATTCTTTCATGTAAAAAGTTGTGTTCTCCACGAATAAAATATTTCCACTCTGCATTTTTGGGTTTTAAGCTATTTTCTGGGCTTTTTTTCGATTCCAATGACAGAAAACCTCAATTTTCTGCGCACGCGCGAGATTTGAGAATTCCAAAACCAATTTTTTTGAGAAGCTGAGAAAATTTCCTCTGGAATGACCTTTTGTTGAGTTCAATTTTATCAACTAGAAGCGGAGTCACAGCGCCCGAATGATGAAGAACGATTCGAGCGAAAACGTGAAGGCTTCCAGGCAATGACTGGAGCGAACATGGGGCCTTGCACCAAGCTGCTCTTTGTAGTGGCTGTCGAAAGTCACTGTAACTTTGGTCTAAATCAACGGATTCAAACTCACCAACAAGTCATTTTGGAAGAAATTTTCTCAGCTTCTCAGAAAAATTAGTTCTGGAATTCTAAAATCTCGCGCATGCGCAGAAAATTGAGGTTTTCTATCATTGGAATCGAAAAAATGCCCAGAAAACAGCTTGGAATCCGGAAATACTGAGTGAAAATATTTTATTCGTGGAGAACACAACTTTTTACATGAAAATATGTACTTTCAAATCTTCCAAAAAAATAGCTTTTTGAGAAAAAAAATAAAAGATGATTTTCACGGAATCATCCATAGATAATCAAGGTTTTATGGGAACCAGAACTCCAAAGTGGTTTTTGATAGGCTTTTTGTTCACCTTTTGGATGCGCCGAACCGCGTCCCTCCATCTGCCGTAATTTCTGAGCTGTAACGATTTGTGTGTGAAAGAGTTACGGAAATTTTGCAAAAAAAAGTTGGTAACATGATTTTGATTTGTGTACCAGGGTCCGAAAGAAAATTTTGTAATCTCTTTTATGGTGAAGGAAGTTCATTTTCTAACCTATGAAATCGAAAAAGTTCACTTTGAAAGGAATTTGAGATCCAACTGGCGACCATATATCGTTTTCTCGTGGAATTACTCCTGAGTCAACTTCATTATCTTGACACTCTTACTATCACGTGCTTGATACGAATTAAGATGTGCAATTTGATGCAAACAGGACTTGTGCTTCAATTCTACCGTGCGTTTCATCCCAAACATTGAGGTTCAATTCGTAGATAGCAATTATTCATATCGAATCATTCATTGTAATCATGAGATTTGGATTTCATACGGGTTGCTATAGCTATATTAGACGAAAAACAGTGAATCAGGCTATCTTACGTAGAGCAGTGAAGAATAGTCATACCCAGACTAACATTAAACCACTTTTGTCGAAAAATTTACGATTGGTTGTCATAACGGCCCTCATCACTGTTTTCTCAGTCTCTCTCGTCAATATCCCCGATGGCTCAGTTGGTTGGATGGTTGGCGTAATGAATAACGAACAGAGAAGATAAAGCAAGGGAACCAGGTTCAAACCCCAGCGACAACCAATCATGAATTCATACTAAACTTTGTTGAAAGTGTTTTTCTCATTTTTTATGCAGTTCCATTGTTTTCAGTTAGCATTTTAGTCTCAATATCGTTCTACAATATATAAATATTTAGTTTTTCTATACTGGAAATTGTAAGCAACTCGAGGATCGAGTGAAAAAACAACTCGATCCAAGTGAAATTTCACTCGAATACTTCCACAAAGGGTCACTTCCGACGTATTATTGGCGCAATCATTAGTTTGGCGATCCAGAGTCGCCAAAAAAAATTATTATCGAAAAAAGGGTCAAAATTTCATTTCCGTACGCTGTGATTTTTCATTTTTTCGACCTTCGTGAGTGTAGAGCATCGCGGTGAGGCTCGTGTGAGATTCGAGCAGGCTAATTCATTAATTAGACAGTTAATTAATAAATTAGTTAATTCTCTGCGTGATAATTACGTGGAGACACCGTCATTCAAGGTAGGTTGAATCAGACCAGCTGCGCTCACGGAGTCCGTCACATACTTGTCCCGTTCCTATTACGTGCTGGCAACTACTGACTCATGGTACCCCGTGACCCGCTCTTAGAGTCCGTCACGTACTCGATCCGTACTTGGTACATACACGAATTTACTGCCATGCGGCTCGCTGAGCGAGGACTCCAGAATCCGTCACGTACTTGTTCAGTACCCGTCACATACTGGCAACTACTGTTGCGTGCATTTGGAGCGCCTCTCCAAAATCCATCACATACCCATTCCGTACTGTGTTGGTAGCAGCAAATACTATTGCGAGTATTGACAGGTACGAGCGAGTACGTACAGTTATAAGCCAAGTATCTACAGTATGGAATATTAGCTATTTCCCCCTTGACTACGGGTTTTGAGGATGGTTTCGATGGGAATGGAGTGCGGACCCATTTGAAGGCCCAGAAAAGCTATCTCCCCCAGGACTTTTGGGGCCAGAGTTTTTGGAGCAGATTTTGATCTCGATGCATAAGGTCCTTTTCCGTGATCCTACATTAGATTGTGTTCTTTGTATAATCGTTAGAGTATATATGTCGCAGCCTTTTGGTAGAATCAGCCGTTCGATCAAAAGGCTAGTCTCCCAGCCAAACGCCGCCTTTCCATTTGAAGACGGTTTATTCTACAATCGGGCGGGCTAAAACCAGCCTATTGGTCAAACGGCTACCGTACCTCAGCCATTTGGTCAAATGGCGAATCGCACGCAGCCTTTCCCTATTAGAACTTGCGCTTTTCAATATTTCGCGGTAGATTCGTGAACTTCGGCTCATGAGAATTAAGAAATGGGGGTTGTATAAAGCTTGATACCTGAGTTATTACGCGTGAAATGAATTATCGGTGAAACATGATGTCCAGGTTTCCTGGGCATGATTTTTCACCGATTTTATATCTCAAAATGTGATGAAACACCTACCACTTGGGATATTTTACGTGGTTGGTGAGCATATGGGCTTAACTTCTGATTTCATTCGATGAAAAGAACTGACTTTTTCATATAAATACAGCTATCGCTCTGAAACGGGACAAGATATCGACAAGCAATCCAGCGCATTTGGAATCCAAGACAGAAACTTATCAAAGTATACCTTGAAATATATTGTGAAAATTCATAGTCTCGTATATAGAAGCTTTCTGGGAAATCGCTATTTAGGTTTTCTTTCAGAAAGATATTTTCAAAAAATTTTGAAAACATAAGTGTTAAAAATAAGTGTTATCAGAATTTATTCAGAACCCTGTTTTGGAGAATGAAATTGAGTAGCGATTTGGACGGAGTTTTCAAGTGCGCTCAACTCATCGTCGATGTTTCTTTCCGCTTCAGAGCTATAGGCTATAGCTCTTCCGATGCGAAGACGTCAGCGCCTCGTGTCAGCGCTTTATTTCATCGAGAAAATCAGAATTCAAACCAATCTGTTCACCAGCTGGGCAAAAAAAGTTTCTGGGGTCCCGACGGTCGGTTTTTGATCACGTTTTACGATATAAAATCGGTGAATAATCATGCCCAGAAAATCTGTACATCATGTTTCACCGATCATTCATTACACGCGTAATAACTCACGTATCAAGCTTTATACAACCCCCATTTCTTAATTCTCATGAGCTGAAGTTCACGAATCTACCGCGAAATTATTGAAAAGCGCAAGTTCTAATATGAAAAGGCCGCGCGCGATCCGCCATTTGACCAAATGGCTGGGGTACGGTAGCCGTTTGACTAAAAGTCTGGTTTAAGCCCGCCCGATTGTAGAATCAATCGTTTCCAAATGGAAAGGCGGCGTTTGTCCAAAAGGCTAGTTTTTTGGTCAAACGGCTGATTCTACTAAAAGGCTGCGACATATAGATTACCTTTCTACACGATCTGGAGTACGTGCTACAAAGGCATTCTGCATCATTCATTCAGATAAAATGGGCTCACTCAATCCAGCTCCTCATCCTAAGAATCATGAACATCTTTCTGCTCTTACAGGTGATTATTCAAGACTAGCGATGGCATATCGCATGGAAGCAGAAATTGACACAAGTTACTGTTTAGAAGTATTCACTAGAAGTGCTGAGGATATTTTGAACTACGACGCGAGAGTTTGCTTTGAGTCAAGAAAGTGAATATACAAGTGTCTATACGATTGGAGTGTCGAATTGATCAGGATTTGAACTTCAGCTAGGATGTTCTGATACTCTACAACATGATGGAGTTGCGGAACGTATCAATAAAACAAGTAGAGAGGAATCTGAGAGTCTGCAGCTGTTCCCTGTGGAGACATGATTCGTATTGAACGATATGGTTGTGCGGTATACATCAAGATTCGAAGAGAAACTGGACCGAAACTCAGGTACAAAGGACGTAGAGTATTTTCCGTCGAATGCGCTCGAATGGGTCCCATTTTTCTCAAAATCTGAAGAAAGAAATTCGTATGAAAGTAGATGTGAGATATGGCGGAATGATAGTAAACGGTGATATTCATAAGAGAGAAGACAATGAAAATTGACCTATAGAAAACATTGGAATGAACAAGAAAGAATGGTCTTCAGGATTTGAGAAAAGACGAATTGTTAAAAACGGAGCGAGAGGTGGTGAGGAAACGAATCCAAGAATTGTTAAGAACGAAGGGGAATGTAGAAATTGAACGAATTGAAGGATTGTCAGGAACGGAGAGAAAAAAAGAAGAAGGAATAAACTGAGGAAGAGTTGGAAACAAGAGAGGAAACAGTACTGAAACAGTTTGCGAAGAATCCCCAAGAGGAGCAAGGGAAGGGACGGAAAAGAGATAAACCTAGACAGTCAGCGACTAACGGATTGAATAGATAGGAACATGATGAGGAATCCAGAGTTATGAATGTTCCAGGCTCATCTGAAATGAAGAATAGAATAGGGACATCAGCGACAGGTTCCTGAGTGACTGATGAAAACCAAGTTGCTCAATACAGACCCCAATATAAATTGTATCATGCGACGGAATTCTCGCTGTGATTCTGAATCATTGCTTGGATATCTTGGTATGCTTGTGCGCTTGAGACCCTCGCTGAAATAGTGATTGATATCAGATAGAGGAGAGATTCCAACTCCCTCTCCTGAAATTTGTGGTCGATAGAATGATGTGAATCAAGAATTTCGATTGCTATGTGAGTGATTCGATGATTCAACGATGTATATATATGGGGAGGGGCAAGCCACCCTGCTCGCTCCGGTCGCCAACCCCCACCTGGATAAGAGGAACTTATACTTCCCCTCCCTTTATAAAACTCACCATAACAATAAATGCACATTCAGGAGCCCTGTGCTTGGCCACTTAGTAAAGCATCTCCATAGGCTCTATGACTTGGTGCACGGTCTTACACAGGATATTCTCATTGTTGACTGCACCGGGCCTTGTAAGCACACGACTTGAATACCATGCATCTGTAATGCCCTAATTGGGATGAAGCCCCTTCCCCTACCGCGACTTGAGCCAGCTTTTTCGCACCTTTATTTGAAGAAACCACCGAACCAATCTCCACCAAACTTTGCACACTTGCTCGGGACATGCATATCTCCAGAATCATGCAGATTTATTGACTCAAAGCTGAATAATGGAGTTCATTGTCAGAGATACGTGGATACCATAGGTTTATGCCATTATCGGAGTCTCCTTTCTTTCATCTTCACTGCATCACGCCGCTCGCGACGTATACGTTTCGGCCTCACACCACCAGATGGCAACGAGTTCACTAACACTTAACCTCTTAGCGCGGGATGTCGACACTAATAAGGAATGGATTCCGTGGTGTGTGAAAAAGTTTAGTGCAAAATCGTGGTTTTCAAGTGAAATCTCAGAGAATCTCAAGACATCAAAGTTGTAGAACGCAATATATTCCAGAGAGGAAGTCCCTACAAGTTACTCGGAAAATCCAAGCCTGGGCCGGGAAAATGCGCTGAAACTATTCCGTCCGTTCATTACCATGGGCTTGAATGGGCCGTCTGACGCAGTGCTACTAATCTTGCTGCCAATTTGGCAGTTCTCAATTCGCATTCTGAAGAGGACAGAATTCCCTTTATAACGGCACAAGTGGTATCTCTCTAAGAGCGAAGCCCTTCGAGCATGGTCCAGAAAGAAGAGGAATAAGTGTGTCAAAACGCTGTTCTCGGACCAAACCTGCTGACACGCGTCGCTCACGATCTGCACCTTCTCACTTTCTGCTACTCCACTCCGCAAAAGCTTCGCATTCGTCGAGATACAACCTGTACCATTTTGAAGGAGATTCCATTTTATCGAGATGCACTCAGTTGCTTCACTAGGAAAAGAAAACTGTCCGATGACAGCACATCTAACAACGAAACGGTGACGGTCCCATTCAAACGAATGTGAATCGCGTCGAGCGCTTTTCGCGCACTTTCCAACTCGGGTTTTTATTTCCCAGGAAACTCGTTAGAACCTTCTATACGGAAAATTTCACAATTCACAAATTTGTTCTGAAGTGTGTCCCCCGGGAAATTCATAAAACCCAAGATATTGGCGAAAAAACATCTCTCTAAAAGCATTCGAGTGATTTTACTTACTCGAAGCTCGAGTAACTTCTCGGATGACTTGTCTACGAGTCAATTCCCGACGATATCACTCGCGATCGAGTAACTAAAACTCACTCGATCGTCCCGAGTCGTTTGAATTACTCGATATCGAGTGAAATCATAGAAATAAGAAGGTATAGACTGCGAGTCGCGGGATATTGCCATGGGATTTCGTGCGAGTGAGACGGATACGCAAGAGGCCAATGCTTTCTTATGGAGCGTCGTGACTCTTACTTCATGCTCTCTCACTCGCACCCATGCAATCTCGACGTCCTACTCTCCTAATCCAGACCCGCAGTCTATTTGTTTCTATGTCTATGAGTGAAATCAACCGACATAACCTGAACCAACATAATTACTTCGACACTTTTACTAATACGTTCTTGATACGAATTTGGATGTACAATTTGATGCAAACAGGGCTTGTTCCTGAATTTTCACGTGTATTTTATCCAATGCATTAATATTTAATTCGTAAGTAGCAATTATCTATGTCAAATTCATTCATTGTTATCATGAAATTTGAATTTTCATATGGGATTCTATCGCCATATTACACGAACAACCAGTTACTCAAGCTATTTTACGTGGAGCAGGGGAATGAAGTCGTATATACTCAGACTCACAGTGAACCACCTTTGTCGAGGAATTTACGATTAGTTGTTATGAAGGCTCCCATGACTGTTTTCTCAGTCCCTCTTGTCGATATCCCTAATGGCTCAGTTAGTTGGATGGTTGGCGTAAATATCGGACAGGAAAGATAAAGTAAGGGAACCAGGTTGAAACCCCAGCGACAATCAATCACGAATCGATTCTAAACTTCGTTGAAAGTGTTTTTTTTTGCTTTCTCAAAAGAGAAAGCATTCATTCGGTGCCAGCAGAATTTTTCATGCAGTTCCATTGTTCTTATTTACCATTCTAGTCTCGATATCGTTCAACAATTAATAGAAAGTTAGTTTCTTCATACTGTGAATCATAAGTAACTAGGGGATCGAGTGGAAAACGACTCGATTCGAGTGAAATTCTCACTCGGACTTCGAGCAAAAAATCACTCGAAGCCGGGTTGCGACGCTGGTACTCGAGCTTCGAGTCGAAAAACCACTGTTTTGAGTGAAATTTCACTCGAATACTTTTAGAGAGATAATTTTGCACTGGAAATTGTTGCAGGTACAAAAGCAATTGGAATTTGGGGGAGCAACCTCGGAAAATCGATTCAGCACGTCAAAATTCATAGAATTGTTGTATCTGTACATATGTAAATACTTGACGTACGCAACCGTTGGTATTCATCGATCGGTCGGTTGCTAGTGTGTGTTTGTTTGTGTTGTTATGTTTTGAAGTTAGTCTGCTCGTGGTTGTCACGAGGATGAGACGCTCTTGTTGTGTCGAAGGCATAATAACACGTGTTGTTTTGATAATTCGGTGGCTCTAATTCATTGTGTTACGAGTGAGTGCAACAATTTGGGGGCTCGTCTGGGATTTAACAACCAAGGACGGTAGTGTTGAGCAGCGGAATGAGGACCCAGAATAGCGAGTGTTCGCTGCCAGAAGATCGCACGGACGCTGGATCAGTATCGTTTTATGTCCCGATACAAAGCCCGAGATCATCTGATGCTGCATCTAGTTTCCGTGGATTTCCAGGTGAGTGCAGTGACCAAGACCCTGTTGACTCGACCAAAACATATTCGAGCATCTGTCTTGAATGCTGCCCAATTTGTCCATTTGGACCGCGATCGTCTAAACCATCGCAAAGCTGGACCGGTGAGTAATTCGGTCAGTGCAATCATGAGGTCTTCATCCGAAAAACTATATATGGTCTTGCATTCATCAACTTGTTGTAAAAATTCTTCTATGCTGCCATCTTTTAAATCTCCACGAAATGTCAATTTCCATCGACGAACTATTTTCCCAATGTCGACAGTTTGGCTGCGAATGGAGTTATTTTTCCCGTAGGTATCGTTGAGACCACTGTGCAGAGCTTGCGATGCTGGCAGATTGTTGGTTACGTTTATTGGTTGGATGACTTTTGGTCAGATTGTCGTGTTCGATCTTCATTTGGATTGAGATACCGAAGATCGTATGTATCTTGAAGATTGACACTTCTTATTCGGGGTGCGTCGCTTGTGAGCCTCGGCACGCTCGTTGGTATAACTGTGCTTTGACCTACAGGCATTTACATGCTATTTGCGAATTTGCAAGTATCGAAATTGGGCGATTTTTCGATTAATTGAGCTTCAATTGCTTGCGCACGTTTTTGTGATTCTTCTAGCTCGCGATTCTTCTTGGTCTAATTCAATTGTAATGCGTCGACCTGTTTTTGCAAGGCGGTCAGCCGCTTCAGTTGATTTGCGACCATTCTTGGTATATGTTGTACAGTACCATCATCACAGATGTATGATACTAAATCAAGGTCAGTAGGACTACCTGTAGTACTAGTGATGGGCCTGTTGTCCATCGAGGTCGCAGAGGTTATGGTTTGCCGAGGCATTGTTCCTGTATATCTCGAAATGGGCATTGACGTTGTTGTACTTGTCGTCGATCCACTGACTATTGTTGGAAGAATGTCATTGTCTTCTTCTTGTATTAATGACGATGTTAATCTTCCGCTTGCCATTGCGTAGACGTTGCTATCTTCATTGATTTGTACTAAATCCCTACGTAATCTAATCCTATATCGCTTTAAATCTTCATCATTTTCGAATTCATCATTTTCAATGGAGTCAGATTCGGTATAATCACCTAACAGGCAGCGCATAAGCCTTTCCATTTGGATGGTTTCGTCTCCATCTTCTCGGAGTTCAAGTTTGCGAATTGTCTCTGATTGTTCATCTGGTTCCAGACTAGTCAACCAACAGGTCAAGTCTGCTTCTGATTCAAAAAAAGTTTCGTTTTCGTCCGCCATGATTTTCGAAAATGTTGCAAAAGTTTCAGAATTCATTCAATTTCATTGACTGTGAAGTCAAATTTATGAAAGGCATTGAATTTCATTCAGAAACTTGCAAAAGAAAGCGGAAAAATGAATTTTTGGGATTTTGTTTATCGCAAAATTTATTATTAAATTAGTAGCAAAATTATTGAAAACATCTAGATCAATCGCAATCTTGGACCCCGAATGATACCTGCCGCTATCGCGGTTGAATTCTGGTACAAGGAGTCGAAAAAGTGAAAAACAGCTATTTTCAAAAATATTCAAAAATCAATTTTGATTTTACTTTGAATGACTTTGTTCACCCCAACATCGGGTGTTATTTGCAGAGGAAATTCAATTTTTACTGTAAATTGTTTAAATAATTAACGATAACAATTGTTCATTTCGCTACGCGCACGTTATATACCTATGATATATGGACACAGTTCAAATACGCACGCCTATTCTATAGCGCAGCGCTCGACTTCACGTAGTTGTCACTATACCTGTATAGATCACTCGAGGGTATTGGTATATCTATATATTCAAGTCAAAAACGAGACCGATCAATGTTACCTATACAGGTAGATTGCACTTTGGTCTATTGGAATTGACCAATCATTTGTCAAAAAAACTGGAATTTGTTTATAAAATTGCCAGCAACAATCGCATTTGCAATGCACAAGTGTGCGTGAGTCATTAGAAATTTATTCAATTCAATAGAAAAATTTTCAGAATTTTTACAAAGTGAATTGAAAATATCGGTCAAAGACCTTTAAAATTGACTCAAATTGCACTGAAAATTGCTGAATTCATTAATGAACAATCAATTTCAGGTGTCCATTGATCAGCGATCGCTTTTGAATTATTTCCATCGAGCGCAAGAATTTTCGGAACGCATTGGGACGCTGGGACGGTTATAAACGCCTAACGCTATATTACTATATCTATCTATATATATATATATATATATTGCTGTCGCTTGCATCGCTGTGCACTTCCATTGTGCACGTTCCATACATGCACTTGTTGCATGGCGAGTTTAAATCGCGTGATTTCCGAATGAACTATGCCACGCGCACGAAATATTCTGATCGAATATTATATTATATATCGCTATCTCTCTCGCGCTCGTGAGAGAGAACTTTAACTCGTTAGCGAGCGAGCGACGATCGCGCGATGTTGGGTATGACCATCTATGGTCTTGTTTGCCTCTCCTGTCGAGGCGTCGAAAAGTCGCGAAAATTTTGACCTCCTGTTTGCTCCGAAAATTTTCAAGCAAAATGGCCGTCGAGACCACGCGGTTCAGAAAATTTGCTCCGAAAATCCAACCGCACTCAGATTTTTCATACTCGACTCACCATGCTCTCACACTCATAATTCACACACACTGTTACACACTACCACGTGCTCGAATTTGTATGCATTGTACTCTAATTATGCAATAAAATAGAACCGAGTCGGGCGCCAATGTAACTCGATTTACTTGGGCACATCCATGCAGAGCCTGGTTTATTTTCGTGGGTAACTTACTCTATATTTTGCATGTTGAGAGGGAGTATGGAATGATAACACTGCTCGACAAAATTTTGGGTCCGAAATATCGCATTGACCAGACAAAGATTTTCTTATGTATTTTTCGACGTAGAAACCGATCCCGAAACCCGTTTTGACCCTACACGTCAGGATTTTTTTTAAAACGCAAATTACTGATTTTAGAAAAAACAACGTTTTTCGGCTTTTTTGCAAAATTTTCAAATTGATGATACCGCCGCTGCTTCGTCCCGATTGGTAGAAAATTATATCAAAAGAGGTTTTTCAATGTATTTTGAACCGCTGAACACGATCCCAGTGGTTTCATGAGGCTAGGATGCATCCAAAAAAAGATATAAGCAGATGAACTGAGTTGCTATCAGCAAAATTTCACGGATTTCGCGATAAATTTTCAAAAAATCGCCAAATAGCCCCAAAACAAGATATTTGAGCTCACGAGGTCGCATTCTCTTCGTTTGTGTATGTACTTTCATGAAAAAATATCAGCAATGACCGTCAGGAAGATGGGTTGAGTGTAGAATCGTTCTCGGGAGTCGCATTTTCTATGTCTTTTAGGAAAAGACCGGACATTTCTTTGTGAGTGGATTCTGATGTCTCCAGCGCATTCGTCTTGTCAACGCACTTATATCAAATGACCATTTCTCAAGTTTGATATCAAGTTTTCAGAATGTTTTCCTAGCCGCTTTCCTCTTATGTAAACTGTCATCCTCGGAAACCAGGAACCAACAGTAATCGGCCAGCATATTCGTATTATTTTTGGTACCATATCTCTTCTCCATCTCGGCTATGTCCTGGTGGAATCTTTCACCATGTTCATCACTCACTGCTCCGAGGTTTTCAGGAAAGAAATCCAAGTGAGAATCCATCATGTGAATTTTGAGACTCATATTCACCCCCATCATCTTGAGATTCGACAACATTTTATCCACCAAAATCTGATGATTCTCCGATTTCCTGTTCCCTAAGAAATTTTTTATGACGTCCTTTATGGACCTCCATGTTTCCAGCTCAATATCTACAAGTCTCTGGTCGAATGTACAATCAAGCATCAATTTTCTGATGTCAGGACCATTCAATACCCCAGCCTTCAATTTGGCCTCACTTATATTGTTAAATATCTTCCGTAGATAAAGAAATGCTTCCGAAGTCTGGTCCATTCCTTTGATGAAGTTTTTCACCAAACCTAATTTGATATGAAGTGGTGGTAGAAACACTTTTTTAGGGTCAATCAAGGGCTCAGCGATGACGTTCTTTACCCCAGGTATAATCTGTTCTCTTTGTGGCCAATCTTTCTTAATGTAATGTTCGTTCCTCATCCGTGAGTCCCATTCACAGAGAAAACACATATGTTTCGTATATCCCAATTGTAGCCCAAGAACAATGCTGATTATTTTGAAATCCCCGCATAAAGTCCAACCATACCTTCCGTAATTGATTTTGTCTAGAAGATTTTTGACGTTTTCATAGCTTTCTTTAGTCTGGGTGCCGTAGAAAATCGGAATGGAAGGCTTATCTTTACCATTATGCAGTAAAACACCTTTTAAGCTGGTTTTGTTGGAATCGATGAAGAGACGCCATTCGTCGGGTACGTGTTGGTATTGGAGTTCGCCAAAGAGACCGTCGATATCACAACAATAAAGATTCCCGTCCTCCTCAGTGAAAAAATCTCTGAACCCTGATTCTCGGCTTCTAAAAGATGTAATGCGAACTCCGTCTTCGAGAAGGTTCATTTCTTTCAGTCGAGAGGCCAAAAGCTCCGCTTTAATTTTCGGGAGATCAAGATCTCTGACTAAATCGTTGAGCCTCTCTTGACTGAAAAGAGTAGGCTCGGGAAGCATCTGGGTCTTCCTCGTTTCCGGTTCGAAACCACAAGAGGAATACTCTGAATTGTTAGACTGACTTCCCGAAGATGGCTGTGAGTCTTTCATCACAACATCTTGCGAAGAGACATTTTCTTGCGATGAGACAGAAGACAAGTGCAAAGGTATGCCAGGCACGGGCTTTGTCACTGACGAAACATCTGAGTATTTTATCAAATGTTTAGTTTTTGATGAGTATCCTGATACTTGAGCCAAACAGAAGTGACAATCATACACGTGGTCCCTTGGTTCTCTCCACAATGTGGGCATTGAAAAATTGAGATGTGAGTTCTGTGCCACTAATCTGATCGAACAAGTGAGGCATACATTATCAGGGGTCCAAGGCTTGCTCAAGTTTTCAGGTTTGGACCCAAAATAATTTTCATATGCTTCCTGCAAAGCAGTCGTGAAACTACGCCTTTCTTTCTCAAATGTATATTGGCTACACACAAAGCAAAATTTGCTCGGATCGTTGACGCATCTGTATTGACGAGACATGTTTCCTCTGATCTTCGATGGGAGCTCACCGTATCAGGATCAATCCTAACGTTTCAGGATCAAGAACGTATTACCAGTTCATATTCAATAGGAGCGGTAGCATTAGAGTATACAAAAATTTCACCAGCTAACTAAATTGACACGTCGGAGCACTCAAGGGCTAGGCTTGAGCGATTATCAGAACAATTCTGTATAAGGGTCTCAGTTTCGACTCACTTATATTACCAAATCTATTCTTTCCTGATGCGATGTACGGGGATTCGGTATGCCACCTAGCGGCAAGATTCTGAAGCTCAGAATCAGGAAGGCAGCGTGAGAGGGGAGCATGCAGTATCTGCTTGCTTTTATCTATGGCGAACGTCAACGAAGCCCCTCGCGAGAACGATTCTACACTCAACCCATCTTCCTGACGGTTATTGCTGATATTTTTTCATGAAAGTACATACACAAACGAAGAGAATGCGACCTCGTGAGCTCAAATATCTTGTTTTGGGGCTATTTGGCGATTTTTTGAAAATTTATCGCGAAATCCGTGAAATTTTGCTGATAGCAACTCAGTTCATCTACTTATATCTTTTTTTGGATGCATCCTAGCCTCGTAAAACCACTGGGATCGTGTTCAGCGGTTCAAAATACATTGAAAAACCTCTTTTGATATAATTTTCTACCAATCGGGACGAAGCAGCGGCAGTATCATCAATTTGAAAATTTTGCAAAAAAGCCGAAAAACGTTGTTTTTTCTAAAATCAGTAATTTGCGTTTTAAAAAAAATCCTGACGTGTAGGGTCAAAACGGGTTTCGGGATCGGTTTCTACGTCGAAAAATACATAAGAAAATCTTTGTCTGGTCAATGCGATATTCCGGACCCAAAATTTTGTCGAGCAGTGTAAGAGCAAGGTGGTTAAGCACCGAAGCTTTAATGAAAGAGAAGAGGAAAACGTCGAAACATATTCACAAAGTATTTACAAAAGGTCATTAGACCGTGATTGTACTTGCGCAAGCTCGAGCACGAGGTCGGGAGGGCACGAAGAGGAATACATTCCACTCGCCACAGAAAGAGAGAGAGAGAGAATTCGAGCTAGCACTCACAGAACGTTGAGTATTGGTCTTGTAGACGGCGTCGGCTACTGGGCGCAGGAGATGGCCACGGGACGCAAGTCAGCCTTGAGACGGTCGCTGGTGGGACGCTTGGCACGGTCGGCGATTTGACCTCGTATGGTCAGGAAGCTGCACCGGGCTCCTTGGATAATCCACTAAGCACAGGGTCGGTCGCGAGACCACTGCACCAGGTCAAATGTGCACACTCGCACTGAGACTTGGTATAGCGGCGACGAGAAACGCGCGGCAGAAACGGAGCAGAATTGAGCGAGCGACGGCACGTGCTTATCCGACCGAATACGACGTAAGTCTGCCGCCGGCGGTGTGGCGATGATGAAATGTCGCGCGAGGGGAGGGAGCGCGAGGAGGAGTATGGCTACTGCTGTAACTATAACCCGCGCGGGCCCGTCTCGCTATAGTGTGCTTTCTCTCTCTCTCTCTCTCTCTTTTTTTCCTTTAGGTGGTAGTGGGGTCAATACGCTGCGACGTAGCAATAGAGAGGTTCCGGACGGACATTACGCCTGGCCGATACTTCTCAAAGCTCCCCGGCTGGATTCCACATCGATGCGCCCATTCGTACCAGATAAACCCTTTCTCCCTTCCCCTTCGGCGCTGGCCATCGGACAAGGGAGAGATCCACCAACTTACCAATCCGGCTCCGGCACCGCGTGAGCATTACTTCAGGACCGGCGGCGTCTCGCGCTCGGGATCGAGCGTCTCCCTTCTCACGACTCGCAGGTGTTGTTTCTCCTTCCCGATCTTCTTCCATTTCTCCATTCTTCTTTCTCCTTCCTTCGATCTCTCTTCTTTCTTCGATCTTCAATCTTCGATCTTCGATCTTCTCTCTTCTTCCTTCCCTCTTCAGTCCATCATATTCCTCCTGGAACCATTTGGACCTTTTCTGTTTGGATCGGCAGGTTTACTGTAATTCGCCGGCATCGAGGCGCCTCACTTCCCTCTCTTTCTCCTCCTTACGGGTCATCACCAGCTTGATGTATCCGGTGAGTCTAACCAATGTCTCCTGGTTGCGGAGCAAGTACGGGACGAGATTCTCAGGCGTCAGTTGAGCACCCAGCCATTCATCCAGCTCGGCGCGCTCTCTCCGGGTGTTGCTGCACTTGAACCGAGCATGTTCGGCGTCATCCCAGTCGTCCCCGCATGACTGACATGCTGGGGTCGTCCTCTTCTTGAACCTGGTTAGATAGGAACCGAAGCAACCATGATCGCTCAGTGCCTGAGCCGTCCAGTAGTCCATCTCTCCGTGGGAGCGTTCCGCCCACTTGCCTACGTCACGGATAACCGGTGCGACCATCTGCCATTCGCGAATGGCGAGTCCCACTGAGTTTGCCACTGTTCGAGGGTGGTTTTCTTCTCCTTGTCGCGGATAATCTCCTTCATCGTCGGAGTGAGTACTCGTTCGGCTCCGATCACTTTCTGGCGGTCCCAGATCCTCACTCGCTCCGCGACGAGCGAGTGGATGGGCGGTGTAGTCGCCAATACGTGAGCCACATCTCCTGACACGATGCGGACGGTGTCCTTGAACCAACTTCAAATGAGCCGGAAGACCACCTCGCCAAATATTTCTTAAAATGATTGTTTAGGGCTCAAATAACATCTTCCAATTGTTTTTAAAATCGCCTACGTTAGAATTTTCGAATGAATCAAGTTTTATGATTTTTCCTGAAAAAGAACGTCGAAAAACGACTTTTACGCGCTTTGGTGATGGTGAACGCTTTATTATATGCTCCAAATTCCACAAAAATCTCGTCAGGAAGTGCAGATGGTCCAAGACACTTCATCTCAAACGATTGGCAATGTAATGCGTAGAGGAAGAGATAGAATACGCGAGCTGTGGCCAATGCTTGGGTAAAGACTCAAATGGCAAATAGGGAGGTCCAAAGATCTATATTGGAAAGTTTCTAGCATGCTTACGCCTTTCTTTTCCTCACCCTTTCTCACATTGGTCTCGACAATATGTGGACAAACTCTTGGCAAGGCCCTTATAGCGCAACAAAAGCTCTCATTCAGGTTCGGGAGAGCTTGCAGATACATCATATCTACATTATTTCTTGCATCTGAGAGGGAATCGGGTTCTATCTTAGTTCTAAGGTGCGATGTGCTTGCTCTCATGAAGAGAATCGGCTCAAATTTCGGAAAGAAAGCATGAAAAAGGAGTTTTGAGTGCAGATGCTGAGTGAGAAACATGGAAAGTTGCTCCAAAAAATGTTCAGCGATTGACGTGCAAGATGATAGATTGCCCGTATTTGATTTACCTATGTCTGACATAAAGATAGAGGCAATCTATCATCTTGAACATCAAATGCCGAACACTTTGGAGCAATTTTCCATGTTCCTCACTCAGCATCTGCACTCAAAACTTCTTTTTCATGCTTCTCATCCAAAATTTGAGCCGATTCTCTTCATGAGAGCAAGCACATCGCACTTTAGAACTAAGATAGGACCCCCCTCCCCCTCAGACGCAAGAAGTGATGTAGATATGATGTACCTGCACCGAATAAGAGCTTTTGTTGCGCTATAAGGGCCTTGCCGAGAGTTTGTTCCCATATTATCGAGACCAATGTGAGAAAAGGTGAGAAAAAGAGAGAGGCGTGAGCATGCTAGAAACCTTCCAATATGGATCTTTGGACTACTCTATTTGCCATTCGAATCTTTACCCAAGCATTGGCCACAACTCGCGAATCCTATCTCTTCCTCTACGCATTACATTGCGAATTGTTTCGGCTAGAGTGTCATGAACCATCTGCACTTTCTGACGAGATTTTTGTGGAATTTGAAGCATATAATCAAACGTTCATCATCACCGACGCGCGTAAAAGTCGTTTTTCGATGTTTTTTTCAGGAAAAATCATAAAACTTGATTTATTCGGAAATCCTAACGTAGGCGATTTTAAAAACAATTGGAAGGTGTTATTTGAGCCCTAAACAATCATTTTAAGAAATATTTGGCGAGGTGGTCTTCCGGCTCATTTGAAATTGGTTCAAGGACACCGTGTGCGGTAGGCACGGATGCTTCTCAGGGCCGCTCTCCGGTGGACAGGCCCCGTTCTCTTCTCGTTGATGGTCTCCTCTACTTTCTTTCCCCACACGGGTGCACCGTACAGAATGATGGAGGTGGTGACGGTGTTGAGAAGTGCGCGCCTCTTTTCCTTGGGTCCTCCGATATTCGGCATGAGCCGCTGGAGCGCCGCACCGACCCTGCTGACCTTCTGGGCGGCTTCTTGGATGTGCTTCTTGAACGACCACTTGTCGCCGAGCCATACACCGAGGTATTTCAGCTCTATCTTCGTGGGACCTCTTGCCCGTTGATATAAAACCGGGGTAAGTCGAACTACCTACGCCTTGTGACCACGATTGCTTCACACTCCTTGACAGCGAGCTCCAGAAGCCTGCTGATCATCCACTCGTAGACTCGGGCCAGCGCTTCATTCGCGCGTCTACCCAAGAGTTTGTTGTCGGCCCATACTATAAGTCCCGCGTCGTCTGCGAAAGCCACTATTATCACTCCTTCTGGCAGTTCGATAGACAGTAAGCTGTCGTACTGGGTGTTCCAGTTGAACGGCCCGGAAACCGATCCCTGTTCGATTCCGGCGGACAGGACCCGAATCTCTTATCCCTCGTCGGTGTCATACACGAGGGTCCTATTCCGCAGGTAGTCACTCGTGACGGCTAGTAGAGAGGGGGGCACTTTACCTGCTTGGGATTGATAGACTCGCTCCCAGCTCGCGCAGTTGAACGCGTTCTTTATGTCCAACGCAATGATGGCACAGAATCCTCCTCTTCCTTGGTATGGGTTCCCTACCGACGCTTGAACCCGTTCTTGGACCGCCTCGATCGCGTGCACAGTGCTCCGTCCCTTCCGGAACCCGAACTGCATTGGCGATAGCCCACCGCCTTCTTCGTAGGCTTTTTCCACCCTGTTGAGCACCATCCTCTCGTACATTTTCCCGATATTGTCGAGCATGCTGAGAGGGCGTTGACCTCCTTGACCCTTAGGTATCAGGACCAGCTTCTGGCGTTTCCACTTGTCCGGAAAAGTTCCCGCGCTCAGACAGATGTTGAAGAGGTCGAGGAGTAGATCTGGCTTGTATTTGAAGACCAGTTTCAGAGCCTCGTTTGGGATGCCATCGAGCCCAGGGGCCTTGCCGTTCGGCATTCTCTTCGCCGCTATGAGTAGCTCTTGCATAGTGAAGAGCGGGATGGGGTCTTCGCTCTCCGTAGGGAATGTAACTCTGGGTTCTCCTGCTGGGAAGACGTCTTCCACGATGGTGCGCAATGTTGCTGCATCGGTCGTTACAGCTTCCTTGATCGCCACGCGGTCCTTCTTTTCTTGTTGATCGTTCTTCGTAGAGCCTTTATCTCATCTGTGATCCAGTACTCTGGTTTCTTCCAGAAGCATGGTGTTGTCTTGCGAGGCATGGATGCGTCACAGACTCTTGTGATGGTAGTCGTTACCATATCCACAGCCTCTCCCGCGGTGGAGTTCTTCGGGAGATCTTCAGCTGTTTCTATCGATTCCCGGAATTTTCCCCTCGTCTAGCTAGCGTACCTGCCACCCCGTCGGTCGCGGTCTGCGTGTCGTCCGTCTCTGTTCGTCAGTCCTAAGCCGAAACCGAATATGTCGATCGTCACTCAATGTTTCCGTGTCCAGAACCTCCCACGATGTCATACGTCCCATGAGCGACGGGCTCCTGAACGTCAGGTCGAGGTACAAAGACGAACCTCCCTCCCTGGACCGAGTGTCGTGTCAGTAGTAGGTGATAACCCCCGTCTCGTTCGCGAGCACTAATCCCAATGCCTCCATGACATCAGCGAGTATTACCCCTCGTCTATCACGTGGCCCCCGCTCTAAGTCGGTTCCTTGGAGTTGAAATCCCCCGCGATTATAACTGGCCCCCCCCCCACGCCTCACATCCTCTTCTAGGTCGTGGAGCTCGTCTTCGAATTCGTGCGTCTTGAGCGACGGCGAATAGTAGCAGCTATAGACTGCTGTGCCCCCTATGGTCTTTCGAGCGAAACCGCGGCAACTAACAGCTGGTCCAGTCTCACGGATCGCAGGATTCATGATCTGGACTACGGCTGTTCTCCAGTGATCGAATGTGGATCGAGAGAATTCGCGCTTTTGAGGTGGTTCGGAGATAATCAGATCCCTCCTTCTTTGGCAACAGCGTGTAGGAGATCGTCTGCGTCCCCGCTCTTCCTGAGGTTGGCTTGGATGAAGCTATCTCTCTCTCTCTCTGTCTCTCTTTTTTTTTTTTTTTTTTTTTTTTTTAAGGTGGTTAGAGGGCAAAATCTGCCTCAGGATCCCTCGGATCCGTCCCCAGACACCGGACTGGTTCAGCTTACGCGGACTACGCATAGCCCACGCAGGCCATGCCAGACGGGACACGGGTTTGGGTGGGGCCCAGCGAGAGGTGGGCCCGGCCGTGTAATATCCCTCTCCCCTCGATGTCCGATACCTAGGGCATCGGGCAATCAAGAAGGAGATCCACCTGCATCTACCATCTCATCCCGGAACCGCGTGAGCATTACTTCAGGATGAGCGGCATGTCTCGCGCTCGATTGCGAGCGTTCCTCTTCTCCATCTTCTCTCTTCGGCCACTTGTCGGCATCTTCTATCTTCATTCTTCATTGTTCCCTCTCTTTCTTCTTTCTTCTCTCTTCTTTCTTCTTTCTTCCCTCTTCAGTGCATCAGATTCCTCCTGGGATCATTTGGGCCTCTTCTGTTTCAATCGGCAGAGTCACTGTAATTCGCCTGCTTCGAGGCGCCTTACTTCCCTCTCTTTCTCCTCTTTGCGGGTCATCACCAGCTTGATGTATCCGGTGAGTCTATCCCATGTCTCCTGGTTGCGGAGCAAGTACGGGATGAGATTCTCAGGTGTTAGTTGAGCACCCAGCCATTCATCCAGCTCGGCGCGCTCTCTCCGGGTGTCGCTGCGCTTGAACAGGGCATGTTCGGCGTCATCCCATTCGTCCCCGCATGACTGACATGCTGGGGTCGTCCTCTTCTTGAAACTGGTTAGATAGGAACCGAAGCAACCATGATCGCTCAGTGCCTGCGTCGTCCAGTAGTCTATCTCTCCGTGGGTGCGTTCCGCCCACTTGGCTACGTCACGGATCAGCCGGTGCGTCAATCTGCCGTTTGCAAATGGCGAATCCCACTCAGTTTGCCAATGCTCAAGGGTGGTTCCCTTCTCGTTGTCGCGGATGATCTCCTTCATCGTCGGAGTGAGTACTCGTTCGGCTCCGATAACTTTCTGGCGGTCCCAGATCCTCACTCGCTCCGCGACGAGCAAGTGGATGGGCGGAGTACTCGCCAATACGTAAGCCGCATCTCCTGACACAGTGCGGTAGGCACGGATACTCCTCAGGGCCGCTCTTCGGTGGACAGGCCCCATTCTCTTCTCGATGATGGTCTACTCTACTCTCTTCCCCCACACGGGTGCACCGTACAGCATGATGGAGGTAGTGACGGTGTTGAGAAGTGCGCGCCTCTTTTCCTTGGGTCCTCCGATATTCGGCATAAGCCGCTGGAGCGCCGCACCGACCCTGCTCGCCTTCTGGGCGGCTTCCTGGATGTGCTTCTTGAACGACCACTTGTCGTCGAGCCATACACCGAGGTATTTCAGCTCTGTCTTCCGTGGAATCTCTTGCCCGTTGATATAAAACCGGGGTAAGTCAAACTTCCTACGCCTTGTGACCACGATTGCTTCGCACTTCTTGACAGCGAGCTCCAGAAGCCTGCTAATCATCCACTCGTAGACTCGGGCCAGCGCTTCGTTCGCGCGTCTACCCAAGAGTTCCTCGTTGTCAGTCCATACTATGAGTTCCGCGTCGTCCGCGAAAGACACTATTATCACTCCTTCTGGCAGTTCGATAGACAGTAAGCTGTCATACTGGGTGTTCCAGTTGAATGGCCCGGAGACCGATCCCTGTCCGATTCCGGCGGACAGTACCCGAATCTCTTGTCCCTCGTCGGTGTCGTACACGAGGGTCCTGTTCCGCAGGTAGTCACTCGTGACGGCTAGTAGATAGGGCGGCACTTTACCTGCTTGGGATTGATAGACTCGCTCCCAGCTCGCGCAGTTGAACGCGTTCTTTATGTCCAACGCAATGATGGCACAGAATCCTCCTCTTCCTTGGTATGGGTTCCCTACCGACGCTTGAACCCGTTCTTGGACCGCCTCGATCGCGTGCACAGTGCTCCGTCCCTTCCGGAACCCGAACTGCATTGGCGATAGCCCACCGCCTTCTTCGTAGGCTTTTTCCACCCTGTTGAGCACCATCCTCTCGTACATTTTCCCGATATTGTCGAGCATGCTGAGAGGGCGTTGACCTCCTTGACCCTTAGGTATCAGGACCAGCTTCTGGCGTTTCCACTTGTCCGGAAAAGTTCCCGCGCTCAGACAGATGTTGAAGAGGTCGAGGAGTAGATCTGGCTTGTATTTGAAGACCAGTTTCAGAGCCTCGTTTGGGATGCCATCGAGCCCAGGGGCCTTGCCGTTCGGCATTCTCTTCGCCGCTATGAGTAGCTCTTGCATAGTGAAGAGCGGGATGGGGTCTTCGCTCTCCGTAGGGAATGTAACTCTGGGTTCTCCTGCTGGGAAGACGTCTTCCACGATGGTGCGCAATGTTGCTGCATCGGTCGGTGCTGGGTTGCCCCTCCGGGGTCGGACCTTTGACATGACCACGCGATATGGCGTGCCCCAGGGGTCTTCGTTAACCATGTCGCACAGTTCACCCCAGCACTTCTCTTTGCTCCTCCGGATGGCTAGAACGAGAGCCTTCTTTGCTTCTTTGTACGCTCTGTCATCTTCCGCCGGCGATGGTCGTTGCAGCTTCCTTGATCGCCATGCGGTCATCCTTTTCTTGTTGCTTGTTCTTCGTAGAGCCTTGATCTCATCGGTGATCCAGTACTCTGGTTTCCTCCAGAAACATGGTGTTGTCCTGCGAGGCATCGACGCGTCGCAAGCTCTCGTGATGGCGGATGTTACCATCGCCACAGCCTCGTCCGAGGCGGAGTTCATCGGGAGATCTTCGACTGTTTCTATCGATTCCCGGAATTTTCCCTCGTCCAGCTTCCGTACCTGCCACCCCGTTGGTCGCGGTCTGCGTGTCGTCTGTCTCTGTCCGTCAGTCCTAAGTCGAAACCGAATATGTCGATGGTCACTCAGTGTTTCCGTGTCCAGAACTTCCCACGATGTCATACGTCCCATGAGCGACGGGCTCATGAACGTCAGGTCGAGGACCGATGATGAACCTCCCTCCCGGGACCGAGTGTCGTGCCGGTAATAGGTGATAACCCCCGTCTCGTTAGCGAGCACTAATCCCAATGCCTCCATGGCATCCGCGAGTATTACCCCCCGTCTATCGCGCGGCCCCCCGCTCCAAGTCGGTTCCTTGGAGTTGAAATCTCCCGCGATTATAACTGGGCCCCCCCATTGCCTCACATCCTCTTCCAGGTCGTGAAGCTCGTCTTCAAATTCGTGCGTCTTGAGCGACGGCGAGTAGTAGCAGCTGTATACAGCTGTGCCCCCTATGGTCTTTCGAGCATAACCGCGGCCACTAACAGCTGGTTCAGTCTCGCGGATCGCGGGATTCGTGATCTGAATTACAGCGGTCCCCCAGTGATCGAATGTGGAACGGGAAAGTTCGCGCTTCCGAGGCGGTTCGGAGATGATTAGAACATCGATACCCCCTTCTTTGGCGGCAGTGTGTAGGAGGTCACAAGCGTCCCCGCTTCTCCTAAGGTTGGCTTGGATGAAGTTAGTCATTTCTTCCCCCCCCCCTGCGTCTATATGTCGCCCTCGCGTTTTGGTAGGCTGTGCAGTTGCTGGAGCCCGACCTGTGGTCAGATCTGGTTCCGATAGCCACGCAGCTCTCTCTCTCTCTCTTTTTTGTTTTTTTTTTTTTTTTAAGGTGGTTAGAGGGCAAAATCTGCCTCAGGATCCCTCGGATCCGTCCCCAGACACCGGACTGGTTCAGCTTACGCGGACTACGCATAGCCCACGCAGGCCATACCAGGCGGGACACGGGTTTGGGTGGGGCCCACCGAGAGGTGGGCCCGGCCGTGTAATATCCCTCTCCCCTCGATGTCCGATACCTAGGGCATCGGGCAATCAAGAAGGAGATCCACCTGCATCTACCATCTCATCCCGGAACCGCGTGAGCATTACTTCAGGATGAGCGGCATGTCTCGCGCTCGATTGCGAGCGTTCCTCTTCTCCATCTTCTCTCTTCGGCCACTTGTCGGCATCTTCTATCTTCACTCTTCATTGTTCCCTCTCTTTCTTCTTTCTCCTCTCTTCTTTCTTCTTTCTTCCCTCTTCAGTGCATCAGATTCCTCCTGGAATCATTTGGGCCTCTTCTGTTTCAATCGGCAGAGTCACTGTAATTCGCCTGCTTCGAGGCGCCTTACTTCCCTCTCTTTCTCCTCTTTGTGGGTCATCACCAGCTTGATGTATCCGGTGAGTCTATCCCATGTCTCCTGGTTGCGGAGTAAGTACGGGACGAGATTCTCAGGTGTTAGTTGAGCACCCAGCCATTCATCCAGCTCGGCGCGCTCTCTCCGGGTGTCGCTGCACTTGAACAGGGCATGTTCGGCGTCATCCCATTCGTCCCCGCATGACTGACATGCTGGGGTCGTCCTCTTCTTGAATCTCTCTCTCTCTCTCTCTCTCTCTCTCTCTCTCTCTCTCTCTCTTACCTTAAAAATGTCCTCTCCTTCACTCGGCTCTTGCTGAAACAATAACTTTATGATTGAGTTATAATTTTATATTACTTGGCCCAGGAGAGAGGCAAGACGGATATCACCCATCCGTCACAAGTATAGACATCATCTATGATTTTTTGATATCTAATCACTTGAATATTTAGTTATTCCAATTGATAATGTTTTTCGAAACTGATGAAAACTAATAGGTTTAAATTGGAGTCGAATCCATGTTCCTCGATTCTATCACGATTATAAACATTACCATGTGACCACGATGTTCCTGGCAAAATTGAGAGGTTATTCCTATGCCCGGTGCTTGTGCATGTATGTTTTGTCAGACAAATCGTGGTCACATTGTATATGTAACTCATCTAACGGAGAGAGTGTTGACATCCTCAGAGGAATTCAAATATTGATCGACGTCAAAGTCAGCTGTTGGTTACGAAGGACAGTGTTGATGGCAACGATGCGCCGACCACCTTCATTTCTCGTGTGGACACGGACGCGAAAGCATCTCTGCTGAGTCGAGCATTATTCGAGAATCTATCCAAGTGTTGATGAATGAGTTCAAATCTACTATCTACTCGGAATGTGTCTTGTGTCTCGAAGATTCCCACAAGCATTTTGATTGTTAGGATGGCAATTCTTCCAATGAAGTTCGAGAAAATCCATTAACTTATGAATTTGTATTGGAGAATAGGAGTGGGATTCCAAGTCCAGGTAATAAGCTAATGACTGAAAATTTTCGGGGTTCTTGGTAATTGAGTGATTAACAGAAGACGAGGGAGCATTCCGCAAATCTCTTTTTGCAGCGTATTCCCCTAGCAATCAGATTTGTGGGATTCTCATCTCGTACGTAACACGAACGAGCGCAGTGGAGAAGTACACCATCCTCCGATAGAGAAGTCATAATTTTAGATTATTAGAAATGAATCTGTGGAATCACCAATTCGATAGAAACCCTCTACTCAAGAGGGCTCGCCGGATTCCAAAAATCTGACGCCCAGACGCAAAAATTCCTCAATTTTCGGGTACTCCCTCGCACGAGATCGCCTCCAGATTCCCCAATCGAGTTCTCATCTCTTGGACCCTTCCAAAACATTCAAACAAGAGACCTGAGAACGCGCCCTACAACCAGTCCGGCTAAGCTGCGTTACCAAGAGTCAAAAGTTTCAGAGATATCCTGACATATGCACATGTATGGAAAATTGTTCCAGTCAGTAGAAGCCGCCTCTGTTTGGTTTTCCCCTGTAGATTCTTGATGTTATAATTTGAATTTTTCGTGCATTCCAAAGGAAGTGCGATGGCACCGGGACTCGAACCTTGCTTCTCGCGATCGACTGACCAACGTTCCAGTCCGCACAACCACCCCGCCACACTGCTCCGCTGATGTGGCTCATGAAGCACTTGATACGCGGGCGCCTGAGAATCTCGCACCCGTAACACTCGGTAGGATGTCGCATAAGATTCGGGAAACCTTCTCCATACCTCGTTGGCAATTATGAAACGATGAACACAGTAGATTTGTAACAGATGGGCCGATCACACTAAGCAACAAAATTTTCGGGTCAAAGCAGGGTTATTGAGGAAATGGTTTCTTGCGCGTGTTTTGAGGGCTCAAAACATCTGTTTCTAAATCCACTTATGTACAATACATTGGAACACTTCAGGAAGGCATACTTTGACCTAAGTGGAGCAAGGAGCGAGTGATTTTCAGCGACTCTTGACTGTCTCACTCAAAATATCGGTCACAGCTCAGCTTCTTGCTTGCAGTGCGATCGACCAATCATTCTGTCAGTCTGGGAGATGATTGAGTAGGAATCCAAGAACCACATGTTGTGAGCCTGAGACTGTGCCTCTTACTGTGTAAGAGTGGTGACTGCTTGTGCAGGTGTTCCACAATATCCTGATCTCTTAAATATCGCCACTGCAATTAATGTGGTGATTAGTGCGATCAAAGTTCTTTTCTCTCGCCATGGCATCCTAATTCCGAGCCAAGACCTACAAAGCCAGCTGAGGTAGAGAGGTGTGCTCCACACTAAAGTCAAATGCGAGACTGAAGAGAAGAGTTTTGTCTTGCATAATCCTGGTCAAAGAAGGCGTTTGCCACGTGGCACATGGAGACGCCGGCTATGAAGAAGCCGGAACCACGTGTAATCCATCATTTATATTTTGAGACATGTATCTGAGAGTCGCACCAATCCCAAACCAGAGCTGCGAGCAACGCGAGACATATGAAAACCTATGACTACAAGGATGAGATTTGGAACAGGTTAGATATCAGTGTTTGATTCGATGAGGACCATATGAGAATAATTTATAGTGTATAATCTATGTTATTCCATCGTACATTATACTCTAGGTACCGTACTATCACGTATGCAAGCCCATATTCGAGCGGCTGCGACGAAACAGGCCCATGTGAGTGAAGAATGGGATTTTTCATTTTCTCGTCACGACACTGAGTCCAAGACTCGCAAATGAATTACAATAGCATTCTGTGATTCTTCAAGTAGTAATACATCAACAGTGAATTGTATGGGCAGTGTGCGTAGCCATTTGCAAATCTCCCCCTTGACTGAGCCAGGAATCACCTGAGTCCTGAGATTTGCCCAAATATACTCCAATGATGAATCAAAGAATGTGGGGGATATCGGATAGACCAGCGACAGGTATGCGATAAAATTATGGAGAACGTTCTATACATACGACTCGCAAGAATTCTTGAACGTCATGTTGCATGAAAGAATCCAATGTCTCCCAGCCGAAACTTTTGGTCAATTTCTTCGTCCCTACTGGTTTATCGCAGAACTGCAACTCATGGAAGACTCTCTGTAGAGCTAAAGCTACACTCTTGCTGGAATCATCACTCTCAGTTGGCATTTTATAGACGGCTTTCCGCAGCTGAAAAAATGGACAAAATCAATGAAGGAAGTGGGAAAACATCAGATATCAATGCTGGAGTCCTCATATTCCAATCTCAACCGTTTTCCCCTCATGGATTCCTCATAACCCGGGAATTGGACACCTGACATACTCAACGTCTGTGATCCAGATGGAACCAAGAAATCGCAGGAGGATTTCTGTGAAAATTATCAGCACTTACAATCAGAGCATTCCCGAGGAAGGGACATGGACATTTTGAAAGAGGAATCATTGATCCATACTGAGTTTGTTACTGGAGAGTTGGAGATATTTGTAATTCCAGATTCCTCCTAAATCTTATATCGATTCTCATTATCTTATGAATTAATGCGATCTTGATAATGAGCTGGTAATCATCTAGAGTCCGAGAACCTTGTTCTTGGTGAATCCATCTCTGAACAGATCGGAGACGTTTTGTCACGAAAGATTGTGGCTTCAAGCTTTAGACAGCCGTAGATTCTTTCAGGATAACGATCATCATTCAAAAAGAGGATTTATACGCATCGATCAGTGAGATATCACAAGCTGGCACATAAGAGGCAATCCACGACAACTTTCCAAGCGTGCTCTTCGAGCATCAGAACAGTCTCATCTGAGCGTTTTGGCTAGGCCTCATATTCAAAAAGATTTCGATGATAGCGTATCTCATATCTTGTCTTCCAGCATCCCGGCGGTGAGGTCCATTCCTTGAAATACTCCAACAACCTCGATAGATGACATTCATGCGAGACCAGAGAACGCTGCCATGTTGGTGAGCCCAGAATGGTTAACCGGAATCCGCTCTAGAAATATCTCGAGTATTGACAGATCAAAACACATGAGATTCCGTATGCGTCAATAGGGTGCAAGTTGGAAGTGCGTTATGGAAAGGAGCTCCTTAAAAGTCAGAATGAGAAGATGGAAGTGTATGCACACTACGGCATCGCCTTGAGGAATGAGAAGTGTAGACTTCCAAAATCACAATTTATCTTCTCTGGAATTTCTGATCGAAAGATTAAACGATGTTACAGTGAAATCTGGATGACTCGAACGCCTGTGACTCGAAGCGCTCTATAAGAATCGAGCCATGCAAGAAGGGACCTTCGTGCAAATGACAAATTGTCGGGAAAACGAAAATGCTGTGTTGCGTCTCTACATTCACAATTCTCCAACGCCAATGTACATACGAATACTTCTCATCAGTATGTACTATACTCTTCTCCATATTTTGACCAAGGGTGGCCTGCAGAGTTGTTTTTTGATAAAAACTCGAGTGGACTTGGGCACCTTTTAGCATGGATTCCATGAAAAAGCTATGATTTCATATCAAGACACTGCAAAACTTGAAAATATTGAATTTAAACGATATCTTGATGATTATCATAGATTCATAGCGGGATTTAGGTACCTTTTTGCTCGGATTGACTGAAAATACTTCGGATATAATCATAAAGTCCATTACAACAAAGAAAACCATTATAACAATCCAAATCACGTATCATTAACATTCATAAGATCAATCAATCTATGAATGTATTCATTTTGGCCATTTAAGAAAGGCTCGTCACACGTTCTTGATCTTTCCCTCTCATTCCGTGCCCAAGATGAAGGATCGGTACGATTTTTCCGTTTTTCGTTATCGTTATTACTGTCACAATCCATATTCTAGATTTTATACTTTATGAGGCAGACGAGATCAACGTCTGAAGAGCTATCGGATGATACACTAGATACTACAGCACTTTTTGATCATTTCAAGATTCGAGTTGAGTTCAGAGCGAAGATGGAGCGAAGGTGGTCCTTATTTCCCAAGTTTCACAGATCCTTTCTCCCCCCCCCCTCTGGATACCTTCTTTGAGCCGAAAAAACATGGAGAAAATTTTCCCCGAGCCCCTAGAGATTGATTTAATAGTGCCTCAAAGAGCATCTTGCTTTGAAACTCAAGTAAAAAATAACGCTTTTTGTGATTTTTCTGTCCCTATGTTCGAGCTCTTGAAACTTAGTGTTTCTTCGCGAATGTAAAAGTGGGGATACATGTTCCCACGTAAAATTTGATGCTGAATCGAATTTCATCGTGACATTTGAACTAGGATGCCACCCAATACTCGTAAATTGCATTTTCCGACGCGGAAAACATTTTTAGCGCGACACCACCTAATTTCATGTAAAAAAACACGCTGAATTAGAATTCATCCTTATTTCCTGGGTATAATGTCGCCTAACGTGAGAAAAATGCGTTTTTCCACCGAGAAAGTACCTTAAGCTAGTCTTCCACGCCCGAATCGAATGTCTCAGGCGTCACTCACTATCTCGGGATCAATACGAACGACCTAATTTCATGTAAAAAAACACGCTGAATTGGAATCTATCTCCAATTACCAGGTATAATGTCGCCTAACCTGAGAAAAATGTGTTTTTCCACCAAGGAAGCACCCTAAGCTCATCTTTCACGCGGGAATCGAGTGTCTCAGGCGTCACTTACTCTCTCGAGATTGATCTAAACGACCTGATTCTATGTAAAAATCTACGCTGAATCAAAATTCATCGTTATTTTTCAGGTACAACGACGCTTAACGTGAAGAAATCCGTTTTTCCCCCAGAATGCACCGAAATCCACGAAAGATGACGAGTTCGTGGGTAAAATTTATAAAAAGTCTGGAATCAACCAAGTCAATTTGAGAGACAGCTCGAAGTCCCTACAAACCATTGTGATTCTTAAAGAACTCAGTCATCATTCTCCACCAGAACATTTTGACACTCGACACAAATAGGGATATCATGAGTCTAAAGCATTCTCAGGCATCTCAGGCAGCACCTCAGGCATCTATTGGAAAAAAAAAAAATTACGATATCTGATTCGGATGGGATAGTCGATACTCTTTATCACGCTTTGACTGGGGAGATGCATTTATAAACAAGAGTGGAGACATCGAGTGACTCAAGTTAACAACATAACACGAGTCCTCGACTCATGAAATAATGAAGATCTTTCCTCTTCAAACCTCATCTTTTTCAGAACGGTCATCTTACTTGCATCTGGATACTGTCTTTCATCCCTTGTTAAACTTAGCTGTATAGAATGTAACTGGGTTTTTGATTGTCTGTGCGCAAATGAGTAATTTGCACACTGTTTTTCGCTTCCCATTCGCTCAAAGAAGATCAAAATACGTAGTATGATACTCGGGCGCAATAATTTTCTCCTTCTCGTGACTATTTAGACTCTCACTCGCGGCTCGGGCCTAAAAAAGTCACTCGAACTGCGAAAACCATCGTTTGCGCCCTTGTATCATAATATACTATTCTGGTATATTTTGGCTCTGGAAATCATGGTCACAGCAGAAGACTCTTTTGTATAGTCAGATTCGACATGGATTCAGACTTGAAAGTATATCAGAGAGTAATTTAGGGAAGCATTGTGATTCCAGAATCTCGATCAGTTCCCCAGGGACCTACTTATCGCAACTCACTAAAATTTCATGACAGCTTGACGTTGCTCGTCGTTAACTGCCAAAACGACCGACGTGAATCGACGCTGACAAAAGGCTGGAAGCAGGGCCTGGACTACTGGAGCGGCCATAGGATCCCATTTTCACATAAAGGGCTAGGATTGCGAAGCGTGTAAGGTTTGGTTCGATGACCGGCCGCAACGCACGAGCAAGGGGCGCTACAATCTTCGCGTGAGATAGGGACCTCACCCGTGAGGGTTGGGTTAGAGTAAGCCCGATTGATCTCTTTCTGGATTAGGCGGCCGGAGTGCATAGACGTTTTCGTACGAGATACTTTTATCTCGCGCTGATTGGAGGTGATTACAACAAGACGCCATTGACGAATCCAATTCAGCCTAGATCTTCATACGATAGTGGGAATGGTTGTGAAGAGAGTTTGTCACGGATCTGGAAAATCCCATATGAGGCCAAGTGAGACAGTTTCTCGATTTTGGCAGGAACTCTCCCTTAGGTCTCTTTACAGGGACCAATTTTACGGCAGAAATGATGATGAACTCTGATTTGGCATGGATTTGGAACGTTCTGACCATTCCAACGTGAGTAGGTGACAGCTGAGACCCTCGAATCGAACGAAAGAGACATTTTGGTCAATTCACATTAGTCTCGAGAGAGTGAGTGACGCCTGAGACACTCAATTCGGGGGTGGAAGATGCGCTTAGGATGCTTTTTGAGTGGAAAAACGCATTTGTTCCACGTTAGGCATCGTTGCTACTGAGAAATGATGATGAATTTCGAATCAACGTGGTTTTTCACATGGGATCAGGTCATTAAGATCAATCTCGAGGAAGTGAGTGAAGCCTGAGACACTCGATTCCCGCGTGATGGACGCGCTTAGGGTGCTTTCTCAGTGGAAAAACGGATTTTTCTCACGTTGACCGTCAATGTACCTGAGAAATAACGATGAATTTTGATTCAGCGTGGTTTTTTACATGAAATCAGGTCGTTAAGATCAATCTCGAGAAAGTGAGTGACGCCTGAGACACTCGATTCCCGCTTAACAGATGAGCTTAGGTAGCTTCCTTGGTGGAAGAACACATTTTTCTCACGTTAGGCGACATTATACCTGGTGAATAACAATGGATTCCAATCCAGCGGGTTTTTTTACATGAAATTAGGTCGTTCGTATTGATCTCGAGAGAGTGAGTGACGCCTGAGACACTCGATTCGGGCGTGAAAGACTCGCTTAAGGTGCTTTCTCGGTGGAAAAATGCATTTTCCTCACTTAGGCGACATTATACAATGGAAATAACGATGGATTCCAGGACAGCGTCTTTTTCTACATGAAAATAAGTGGTTTAGATTGATCTTGAGGGAGTTAGTGACGCCTGAGACACTCGAATGAGATGAGTAAGTCGCGCTAAAAATGTTTTCCGCGTCGGAAAACGCAATTTACGAGTATTGGGTGGCATCCTAGTTCAAATGTCACGATGAAATTCGATTCAGCATCAAATTTTACGTGTGAACATGTATCCCCACTTTTACATTCGCGAAGAAATACTGAGTTTCAAGAGCTCGAACATAGGGACAGAAAAATCACAAAAAGTGTTATTTTTTACTTGAGTTTCAAAGCAAGATAATCTTTGAGGCACTATTAAATCACTCTCTAGGGGCTCGGGGAAAATTTTTCCGATGTTTTTTCGGCTCAAAGAAGGTATCCAGAGGGGGGGGGGGGGAGAAAGGATCTGTGAAACCTGGGAAATGAGGACCACCCTAGTATACACCTATATGCCTATACATCATTCGAGACGTCGCAAGATGTGAACATTCAGCTCGTCGACCAACTGGCGTCAAGAATCACATCGATCAATTGTGTGAGTGATAGATGTGATGATACAGTGCATAAGTATTAGTTCTTGTAGGTTCTTTCATCAATCCATGCAAAAAGGGCCCCACATCCTGTACTTGGGTCCCTTTTTGCATGGATCGGGTCTCAGGGATTGGTCATATCGGAAAGATTCCATATGCAGGTGATAGAGGAATGTTCAAAGAGTGCAAATATCACCTCATCTCAATCTTGCAAAAAATGGCGCTTAGGTCCCTTTTTGCATGGCTTGATTCAACTCGAAGCAGATGTCGGAATCTAGAGGAAGCACTCTGTAAGTCGAACTTTTGTGTGCTTCGGATAACTCGAATTTCATCGCTTCGTCAGTCGCATGTTGTCATCGCGATGGACAACATTCTGCACAAGTTAAAGTGCTTGGAAATTGAGTAGAAAGTTGAAATAATCGAAGAAGTTGGATAAGAAGAAGATTTTGGAACGTTTTCCATCGGGTGACTGCTCAAAATAAAGGAAGAGAGAGCCCGACCATCCTGATGTCGACGAAGCGATTGTGAAATGGTTCAAATGATGTCGTGATCAGAACATCATCATTTCAGGGCCAAGAATCTGTCAAAAAGCGCTCGACTTCGCACAGAAGATGGGCCATGATGATTTCCAGGCCAGCACTGGCTGGCAGCAAGGTATGGAAACAAGGAATGGAGAGCACTCACTGTTATCAGATCATATTTTGAGAAAGCCGAAATGACTCTAGAAAATGTAGACGGAATATTTTCAGCTGTTACTGTGATTGATAATGCTATCGATGGATGCGTAATGCGCAATTTCCGTCAAGCGAAGGTTACAGGATATTTCACGACAAAGTAAACAAGTGAAATGATTATGAGTGATTATGATGCAATCAAGATAATTCATCTCGATTGTGCATCTTCCATTTGAATATATGAACTCTATTGAATAATGGTATTCTATTAATTCCCATAGAAATCTGCCATATTTTGCCAAAAACTCCTCAACTCGAAGAAAATATCTGGAAGTTGGATAACTCGAAAGCATCCTTAACTCGAAACTTCGATAACTCGAAGTAAATCTCGGTCATCTTGGAGCTTTGAGTTATCCACATTCCACTGTATATCGATACATTTGAAGAAAAAATGAACAAATCATTGATCCTCTGGAGCTAGGGAAGAAGGAGGAACCAGGACTCCGATAGTGAGACTTGGACGGAGATCGACACTGAGCAGCTATGTACATGCTCCCCCACCATGGGGTCCTCGAACCAACTTTGAATGATTCGGGAGACCACCGTGCGAAATTCTTCCAAAATGCTTATCGGCGGTTCAGATAACCTCCAATTGGTTTTGAAATTGCCTACGTCCGGATTTTCGAATGGATTGATTCTCATGATCCTTTTCCAAAACGAATGTCAAGAGTCTCCTTTATTGCGGCTCTATGATGATGAGCGCTGGATTGTCTCATTAATGAGTGAATAACGCACTGGACTTACGACAAAGCTCTTATCGTGCAACAAAAGCTATCATTCATATTTGGGAGAGCTTCCCAGTACATCATATCTCCTCTACATTCTGCATTTCAAGGAAGCTTATCGTAGTTCTTAGATGCCAACTGCTTGCTCTCGTGGAAAAATTTGACTCGAATCTTTTGTATTGTGGATGAAGAAGGACGTGGGAGAGCAGAAAATGTGAGAGAAATATGGAATGCTGCTTGAATAGCATTGAGAATTTGATGCGTAGAATAGAGATCATCTACAATCTTCCTTATCAAATGTTGAACACTTCTCGAGCAATTTTTCATGGCTTTGGCTGAGTTTCTGCATTCCCAGTTTCTTTTGCATGCACAATATACAAGTATTAAGGTGGATCGAGCGGATATACAACGATGTTGTTAAGCCACCTGAAAAAATCTCAAATATACTTTAGGAGTCAACAAATACATAGCCGGGGTTGCCGTCCATTTTTTGAAGAAAAGAAATGTTGAAATTGCCTTCCTTATACGCGTGCTCTTATGGAAGTACGCCTCAGAAAATTCAGTACTCTCTAACGATGTTGTAAAAAAATCCCAAAAAATTGATAGACTTGCATAAAATCTTGAAGAACATATTGACGTTGAGGAAAGTATATCGAGCCGTCCAAATCAATAAACTATTGCCGTGATAAACAATGCATCTCCGATCAACTACCAGCGAAGCAGACGCTCGTTTACGGTGCGCGTGCGCGAAAGCGCGCTTTGTATGTCGGTGAGCTCGGAACATGTGTTGCGGTCAGTGCGTTTCAAGGAGTTGAGAAGCCTGGACCTTTACCACGGGGCCCCCGTCTAGATACGTCACCATGCGCTCGAGCCACCTTAAGAGTGCTCTCTACCTTTTGAAAAGCGACGGTGGCGCCTCTAGCGGTCAAATTGGTATATTGTCAATAACAATTTTTAAAAACAAAGAGGGAGTCGATCAATAGTACCGCTCCCTGCCGACTATTTTTTTTTCAAATTTGAGAAAAAGTTCCATCGAGATCGGTGCAAAATTGAGCTCGATGAAACTTTTTTTATTATTTGAAGAAAAATAATCTGCAGGGAGCGGTACTATTGGTTTCCTTCCTCTTTGTTTTTAAAAATTGTTATTGGCAATATACCAATTTGACAGCTAGAGGAGCCACCATCGCTTTTCCAGAGGGAGAGAGCACTCTTAAGAGGATGTCGGATACCGACATTGTCGAGTTTCCGGATTTCTCGATGAATTTTAGAGATATCGGGATTCTACTAAGTAACGTCGATTCTGTATGGCTCATAGAATCGGCGTTACTTGTTAGATTTTTGATATCTAAAAAATTCATCAAGAAATCCGAAAACTCGACCACGTCGGTAACTGTGCAATATTGATAGGACTCCGACGTCCCCTTAAGTCAATTCTCTCCATGAAAAAAGCAGATGGCATCTTACGACGACGATAAGCTTCCCTGAAATGCAGAATGGAGAGCGAATAAGATATACCGAGAAGCGTTCGTCACGCGATAAGAGCCTTGCTGCGAGTCCAGTGCGTTGTTCACATGTCAACAACACCTGTGTGAGAGGGAGAGAATCAAGCAAAGTGAGATTAATGGAAGTTTACGAAAAATCATCCCCTAATATAGATATACAGACATATCCATTCGCCACTGGAAGCCTCGCCCAAGCATTGGCCGTGACTCACGTATTGTATCTCTCCTGCTACGCGTTACATCACGAATAGTTCGGATAGAGGATCGTGAACAATCTGTACTTTCTGACGGAGGATTGGTAGGATTTCGAGTATCCGATTCAGCGCTTATCATCCATAGGGAACGAAGGAAGTGCTGCAAATGAGCCAGAACCGTGCCAAAATATTTTTGGCAGGAAATCACGTGAGGTACTCGTCTATGGTGTCAGGGTGTGCAGGTAAATTTTTTCCGCATGAAACTTACTCAGCTCTTCCCCAGATCCAAAAGAGCTCCCCGTTCAAAATACATGGATACGGCACCTTCTCAAATCGTTCTCCAAAACTACCCAAGGTTCCACACTGAGCAAATGAGATATTACTCTATGTAAAAAACAGCTCTTCCAGGACTCTCATACACGGGAAATGGTGCCCTCGCGACCAGAAACCATCACTATAGTTGAGTTTTTGGATTTTTCTGACTTGTCAGCGTGGTTATTCGAGCTGGGTGGGGTTGAGCGCAAAAATGTAGAGGGCCAAAAATGTTCGTCCTGTCCTACGCTTTCATTTTATAGGTGTGATATATCCAGGTACTCTTTGTAGACCATGGAGAGGGATGAAGGCGTCAAAAAATGAGATTCCTTGTCATTTTAACCAGGAACCGAAAATGGGGAAAATCGAGAATACATCTGGGAGTTTTTCAAGAAATACACAACTTAGTTCCTAATCATTGTTCCGATGGAACGCTTCGAGTTCGAGCTGTGGGCCGAAAATTATGAAAAATTGACACCTTGCCACTTAGAACCGTCAGATCCTCGAAAAACTCAAACAGAAACTATATTTCATCTCAGCTGGAGGAGTCAGAATTTTTTTATCACTTCTCAATGGAGGACAATGTTAAAATTCCACACTCCTGGACCGCGGAATCTGCATTCTTGGGCTAGAAAGTTTTTTCTCGGGGCGTGGGCATTGCTTTGGCTTGATTGTTGCGTATTATGTCCTAAAAATGTGATGAATTCACGTAGTCTATTACATGTTGAACTCGATACATACAGAATGATACACTTGTGAGTGCCAAGACCCCGGGATCTTGACATTTATCTCGAGAATCCCCAAAATAGCATTACGTTATGTTTTATCTAGTATTCAAATCACCCCGCTTCCCTGAGTCGGTATGGTGGCGATCTCCTCACTTTCCTGCTGACATACAAGGTAAACACTAACACGCGTATGTGCAGATATATACACTAACACATAGGAACCTTGGGAAATTCTGCAAGTTCCCATGAAGGATTTTTCATATAAAACAATGATATTGAATCCGTTAATCGACATTGGGGGACTCATTTCCATTCTTCTATTGTTCACTTCGGATTTGAAGCCATTTTTAATGAGAAATTATCGATCGGGGTTTGATCGTCGAGATGTTGATCGAAGAAAGAATGCACTTAAGGTAGTAATAGCGGTACTGATGAGTACAAGTGCAAACTACACACGCGCTTGACTCCCTTTTGCCCGCGATATAGGTATAGTGAATGCTCGCAGCAGACGACAACCTAACCTCGAAACCGCAGAAATGAGTGACGCTTGGGCTTAGATCTTCTTTTTTAGGCTCTGAACCGTTAATCTGTTGGTTTCTATGTGATTTTCTTTCTCTCTTCTTCTTGTGGGCCGACTCTCGTGAGAATCTGTACGGTAGATATTACTATACTCGTAATTTCCCATAAGCTGCCGTGTTAAATCGACTTTCACGAAACTGCTCAGAACTTTTCTCTCAGACTCTGAAGGCTCTTGAAATTTCAACTGAGGCAGTTTGTGATATAAATCTACCACTGTGCCGAATTTCGTAATTTTCTGTACGGTATTTCGAAGACCGCTAGTACTACCTTAAATGACATCGTGAAAAAATGCCTGGACCCAGGATCGAACTGAGAACCTTCTTCTTGCCGGGAAGATGCTCTACCATTGAGCTATCCTCCAATGCCGATTAACGAATTTGATGTCATTGATTCATATAAGAGGACGATTCAAGTGCGAAAAAAGTAATTTGAATTCCACGCCGCGACTGGAATAATGGCGCTAATGTATATGAGTGACATCGAGACAAAGATCTGCCGGACCCTGGATAGCTGAATAGTAAAGCACCTTCCCGACAAGAAGAAAGTTCTCAGTTCGATCCTGGGTCCAAGCATTTTCCCCACGATGTCATTCAAAAGCATTTTTTCTTCGATTAACATCTCGAAGATCAAACCCCGATTGATGATTTCTCATTGAAAATGTCTTCAAATTCGAAGTCAACAATAGAGAAATGAGAATTAGTCCTCCAATGCCGAATAACGAATTTGATATCACTGATCCATGTTAGAGGACGATTCAAGTTCGAAAAGTGTAATTTTCATATGAAACTTCTGTTGGATATAGAGCGGCTGTATCCCGTCTCTTCTCACTCTCCTACTTCTTACCCCTTCCTATCCTATGAACTGACTCCCCATGGGGCGCAGGTCTAGGCTAGGTAATCAGTCTAGCGTATGAATATGTATGAAGAGGACAGTGTACTTATCAGTTGATAAAGTGTTGAGTTTTCTTATCTAATTATCTCGTAGTTATTTACACGACCCAGACCACCAAAATATCCGGCATGGTAGCAGAGCGTGGTTCCTGGGTCGTGTCGCGAGTAAAAATTGTTTAATTACGAGTGAGCAAAATTAAAAAGAATAGTGAGCACGTGGGCGCGAGGCGCTTCCACCACGCAGTCTATGTACACATAGCGGCCAGCGAATCTTCGCCAAAATCTGCCATCGAGCGGCATCATTGTCAGGGTCGAGTTCCCAGATCAGGGGAGCTATCGAAGAGCAGCGACGTTGGGGTCCAGCTGCATTATTTATCAACAAAAGTTATCAATTTTCTCATCAGCATCGTCATGGCTGCCGCTTTCCCAGACGGGGGTGAATACAGTGATGAGGTCAACGACGAGCCCGATCACGGTAATGAAAGTAAGTTGTCTCAATCCAAAATTACGAGTTTCGTCACCAGTACATGCAGCGACACTCGCGGGATTGATTTATTACCGATCGTTATTGACCGGCGTGAGCGTGCTCCGACATTTTCCTTATATATATATATATACACACAGCACAGAGCGGAGTTGCGCAGAGCGTAGCCGCAAAGTGCAGAACAAAGGGGCAGGAATGCCCAAACATCGTCGCCACATGTGCGAGAGAGATATCATAAGTGATTTTGGTAGATTTTTTCGTCCTTGATGGTTAATATTCAACTCGTATGCGAGAGAGATAGATAGAGAGAGCGGAGGCTCTATGTAGGCATAGACCATACAGTGCCTCTAGATTGGCTTCGCCGAGTGGCGCGGAGGCGCCACAAGTGTGAGAGTCCGTGCGCATGCGCGAGGAGGCTAGGGTCCCTAGGGTAGAGTTGGCAGGACTGCTCAGCGCGCGGCGGGAGTATTCGAATACCGAGAATCGAGTGTTGAAGCTTTTCACTCGAATATATGATGAAATCACCTCGTATGCACTAAAGGCATTCTAATGGTATGAGTTATCCACAGCACCGGTTCGGGAGTCCAGAATGCAGTCAATGCTTCGGATAATACTGAATTTCAGAATTGCAGGTTATGGGAATTCATGAATACTATTATATCTATTTATTCTGAATATTAATTAAGAATATTTCTCTCCTTAAGCCCTTCTTGAATATTTTAAGTGAAACAGATTTATACACCACATGATATGCTGATGCGAAAGAAGAATGTATATATATTTTCAGCTGTCGGAGGACAGAGAAAATGATTAGCAAGAGAAAAAAAAAGTGATGATAAAGGGCTCTTCTAAACAAATTATCATTTTGTTACAGATGCTACCCTGTATTCTGACTTCTGCTTGAAGAAAAATGAGTGATTGTCAAATCAACACTCGGTATCCAAACCAATGTATGAAATTGAAAGTGGTTGGACAAAACATCTTCTTGGTCCCGGAACATGGACAAGAAATCCAATTAGGTGTGTAGATTTCGATCATAATGATTTGTTTTATTTTCAGCACTCCCGAGAGTTTTTATGAAGATCTGACTGGAATTCCATGAAAGAGATAGAAATTGTTCAAAGTCTCAGGAGGGAGAATTGATCAGATCTTTCAATAGTCTCCGGAGGGAGAATCGATTTGATATTGCAATAATCCGCCGAAATTCTGGTTGGGTCGACACATTATACTCTGGTGTATTCCCAGTAATATTTGTGGCGACTAGGGTGATTGTATAGTCTTCCTTGTGTTCAGGATTCTATATTCTCACTCGTTTCAATCTTGTTATTTCTGAGTCAGAAAAGCTAGATTAGAAGCACACTGAAGAACTTTGCATAATAGTGAAATCTGATAACTTCGTTACAGATGATACTGACCCATACTTCAAAGATGAAGAATGGGACGAAATAAAAGCGACAATAATGTCCTTGTCAATAGATGACAGTGGAGTGCAAATGTTCATTCGACCAAACCAACCAGAAACTCCAACCACCGAAGACAATTTGGATGAGGATGTCATCATTGGTGAAGTTAGATCTGAGGATGACTTTGAAAATCAAGACAATGATGATCTCGAGGGTGGAGACGATAGCAGTCGATCGCCTGTAAGAGCTGAAGAAGAATCAGCAGAGCGCGCCAACGAATCTCGGGCGGACGAGATAAGAGAAAGGGGCAGGCAGGATTGCAAACTAGACTGCTTGCAAACGTCAGTGAGTAAACTGCCTAATCAGGTGACTGATCTATTGGAAGTCACAACAAATTCGTTGAAAACGAATATCAGAACGGAAGTCAATGAGAAGAGACATAAATACCCAAAATGAGAAAATATCTGAGCTCTCAAAGAGAGTAGAAAAATATAGTAAAGAAGTAAGAGATTTGAGGAATAGAATAGATTCCTCACAGAGTCCAACGAGATCTTCAAGGACTAGATCTCTCTCTTCGGTCAATAATGAAAGTCCAGGAGGCGAACAAACATCAGTCCAAGTACGAGCGACCATTGAGTCGCGACCTGGAACAAGCACCTCTCGAGACAATGTAAATCTGAGTCTCCTCTCATCTGGAAGTGACTCCCTGATCAGCTCGAAATTTCTTGAGTTAGCCACAGGAGACAAAACCTATAGCCTCAAGAAAGGCATGACCTGGTCCTATTGGTTGGGTAAGTTCTTGACAGAGCTTCGGGCCAAAGGATGTGGAGCCATATCAGAGGATTTGAAACTATTGTGTCCAATCTCAGAAGAGGTAAACGAAACGATTGAGTACGCGATCACCAACCATGTGGATGAGATCTATTATAATCGAATTAACGGCATGAAGTGCGCCGTAGAGATCCTCAAGAAGCTGAGACACATTAAAACCACAGAGTTCACAAAAGACCAAGACGCTCTCAGAAAAGAGATTCACAGTATAGTCTATGATCGGAGGAAGGACCAGCCTCTCAAATTTATCGAGAAGTTTGATTCACTTGTGAATCAATATAACCAACAAGTTGGAAAGAAGTCAAGGCTCGAAGAAGAAAGTATCAAAAGGGCCTTCTACGCATCAGTGAAGAGGTCGTGCTATATTCTCCAAATGAGATGCGATTTTGAGAATGGTTCCGGAGAATCGGGAAAAGAAGAAGATGACGGGGAGAAGCAAAGTCAAAAGAAGATGAGAAAATGAAAAAGATATTCTTGGAACAAGAATCTCAGAAACAAATGAAACAGCACAATGGACAGAAGCCATCTGCTATGATGGCTGTATCAATGAAATATAAGAATAAACCAGGCAACATCTACAGCCTGAATTGCAAAGATCATTCGGATCATATTGCCAGCAAGTGCCCCTGGCGATACAGGGTTATGAGAGATACTATTCTTGCAACTGGATAACAAATCACATTTCAAGAGATTGTCCCGACAAACGTCCATTGCCTCAAAATAATAGAAACATGAGGCGAGGAGGCCGGAATTCTTCCAACGACCAGAACTCGCGAGGTAAAGGCGCCAAAAGACCTTACCAACAAGGAGGCAACAACGACAACTATCACAACAACAGCAATAAATGGTACCAAAATGATCAAAGTGGCCGAGGCCAGAACCGAGGAAACCCACGAGGCAGAGGAGGTCGAGGTGGCTTCCAGAATGCTCAACAGCAACATCACCAAGGGCCTCAACCATACCAGTGTCAATATCCGAACCAATATCAACCTCAGCAACAGCAGCTGGTAAATCCGCAGGTGCATAATGCTTATGCAGAACAACCAGGTGAGGGAACTGTTGTGTCACGTGGAAGTGCCATGAATGTGAACGGTCATGGTGATAACAAAATCTTAGGAAGGTTTATCGCAGACTCCGGGGCGACTGAACATATGACAAAATCGCGGCTCATATTCCCAACCTTAGATGAATCAGATGTTACCAAAATAAGAGGTGCTAACAAAGATTCTGGCGCGGACTTCCAAACCGAGGGAGCGGGCGTTGTAGATCTTGAAGCACAAAATAATTCTCTATTCAGATTCAATCGAGTTATATATGCACAATCTCTTTCAGAGAATTTACTTTCCTTGAGAAAATTTGCAGAGATGGGGCTGGGGATTTATCTCGACAACAAGAAAATTGACATATTTGATCCAATTTCGAACAAAACATTCATCACGGGCATGTATCAAAGACCTTATTGGTACATTCATTTAGAGAAAGATTTAGGTAAGGGACCAGCAAGAATTGAGCCCGCGAATTCCGATGGCGTGTTACTGAACTTGGCAAAAGCGTTCAACTCTGAAACTCCGAGATACTTCACTCGAAGTGATAAGGGAAGAACCAGTGTATCACAGCCCCAAGATGAGCAACAAATTGAAAAGAGAGAGAAGGTTCCTCTAGAAAATTCGAATCTCGATACGACTGTTTGGGATCGAAAGATCCATAATGTTGATGAATTGCCAATTATTGATTTGCCCGAAAATGAGTGTCCTATTTCAGCAGATTGCCGACAGTCTTCGTCGAGTAATAAAGCTCTTCTTTGGCATGTTAGAATGGGCCATGCTTCTATAGAATACTTGAAAGCTTTGAAATTACGATTTCCAGATAACAAAGAATTACAAGCAAGGGGGAAATAGCTAATATTCCATACTGTAGATACTTGGCTTATAACTGTACGTACTTGCTCGTACCTGTCAATACTCGCAATAGTAATTCCTGCTACCTACGCAGTACGGAATGGGTATGTGATGGACTTTGGAAAGGTGCTCTAAATACACGCAACAGTAGTTGCCAGTATGTGACGGGTACTGAACAAGTACGTGACGGATTCTGGAGCCCTTGCTCAGCGAGCCGCATGGCAGTAAATTCGTGTATGTGCCAAGTACGGATCGAGTACGTGACGGACTCTAAGAGCGGGTCACGGGGTACCATGAGGCAGTAGTTGCCAGCACGTAATAGGAACGGGACAAGTATGTGACGGACTCCGTGAGCGCGGCTGGTCTGATTCAACCTACCTTGAATGACGGTGTCTCCTGCTACGTAATTATCACGCAGAGAATCAACTAATTTATTAATTAACTGACTAATTAATGAATTAGCCTGCTCGAATCTCACACGAGCCTCACCGCGATGCTCTACACTCACGAAGGTCAAAAAAATGAAAAAACACACCGCACGGAAATGAAATTTTGACCTCTTTTTCGATAATAATTTTTTTTTGCGACTCTGGATCGCCAAACTAATGATTACGCCAATAATACGTCGAAAGTGACCCTTTGTGGGAGTATTCGAGTGAAATTTCACTTGGATCGAGTTTTCTTACACTCGATCCTCGAGTTGCTTACAATTTTCAGTATAAAAAAACTAAATATTTATATATTGTGGAACGATATTGAGACTGAAATGCTAAATGAAAACAATGGAACTGCATAAAAAATGAAAAAAAACACTTTCAACAAAGTTTAGTATGAATTCATGATTGGTTGTCGCTGGGGTTTGAACCGGTTCCCTTGCTTTATCTTCTCTGTTCGTTATTTATTACGCCAACCATCCAACCAACTGGGCCATCGGGGATATTGACGAGAGAGACTGAGAAAACAGTGATGAGGGCCGTTATGACAACCAATCGTAAATTTTTCGACAAAAGTGGTTCACTGTAAGTCTGAGTATGACTATTTTTCACTGCTCGACGTAAAATAGCCTGATTCACAGTTTTTCGTGTAATATGGCTATAGGAACCCGTATGAAATCCAAATCTCATGATGACAATGAATGATTCGATATGAATAATTGCTATCTACGAATTGAACCTCAATGTTTGGGATGAAACGCACGGTAGAATTGAAGCACAAGTCCTGTTTGCATGAAATTGCACATCTTAATTCGTATCAAGAACGTGATAGTAAGAGTGTCAAGAGAATGATGTTGACTTAGGAGTTATTCCACGAGAAAACGATATATGGTCGACAGTTTTCATCTCAGATTTCTTTCTAAGTGAACTTTTTCGATCTTATAGGTTGAAAAATGAACTTCCTTCACCATAGAAGAAATTACAAATTTTTTTTCGGACCCTGGTACACAAATCAAAATCATGTTTTCAACTTTTTTTTGCAAAATTTCCGTAACTTTTTCACTCTCAAATCGTTATAGCTCAAAAATTACCGCAGATAGAGGGACGCGGTTCGGCGCATCTGAAAGGTGAGCAAAAAACCTATCAAAAACCACTTTGGAGTTCTGGTTCTCATGGAACCTCGATTATATATAAATGAATCCGTGAAAATCATCTTCCATTTTTTTTCTCAAGAAGCTATTTTTTAGAGGATTTAAAAGTACATTCTTTCATGTAAAAAGTTGTGTTCTCCACGAATAAATTATTTTCACTCTGAATTTTTGAATTCTAAGCTATTTTCTGGGCATTTTTTCGATTCCAATGACAGAAAACCCAATTTTCTGCGCATGCGCGAAATTTTAGAATTCCAAATCAATTTTTTTGAGAAGCTGAAGGAAATGTTTGAAGGAAATTTTCTCAGCTTCTCAAAAAAATTAGTTCTGGAATTGTAAAATCTCGCGCATGCGCAGAAAATTGAGGTTTTCTGTCATTGGAATCGAAAAAATGCCGAGATAATAGCTTAAAACCCAAAAATGCAGAGTGAAAATAATTTGTTCGTGGAGAACACAACTTTTTACATGAAAGAATGTACTTTTAAATCCTCTAAAAAATAGCTTCTTGAGAAAAAAAATGGAAGATGATTTTCACGGGATCATTCATATATGATCGAGGTTCTATGAGAACCAGAACTCCAAAGTGGTTTTTGATAGGTTTTTTGCTCACCTTTCAGATGCACCGAACCGCGTCCCTCTATCTGCGGTAATTTTTGAGCTATAACGATTTGAGTGTGAAAAAGTTACGGAAATTTTGCAGAAAAAAGTTGGAAACATGATTTTGATTCGTGTACCAGGGTCCGAGAAAAAAATTTGTAATTTCTTTTATGGGGAAGGAAGTTCATTCTTCAACCTATAAGATCGAAAAAAATCACTTAGAAAGAAATCTGAGTTCCAAGTGTCGACCATATATCGTTTTCTCGTGGAATAACTCCTAAGTCAACATCATTATCTTGACACTCTTACTATCACGTTCTTGATACGAATTAAGATGTGCAATTTGATGCAAACTGGACTTGTGCTTCAATTCTACCGTGCGTTTCATCCCAAACATTGAGGTTCAGTTCGTAGATAGCAATTATTCATATCGAATCATTCATTGTAATCATGAGATTTGGATTTCATACGGGTTCCTAAAGCCATATTACACGAAAAACAGTGAATCAGGCTATTTTACGTAGAGCAGTGGAAAATAGTCATACTCAGACTTACAGTAAACCACTTTTGTCGAAAAATTTACGATTGGTTGTCATAACGGCCCTCATCACTGTTTTCTCAGTCTCTCTCGTCAATATCCCCGATGGCTCAGTTGGTTGGATGGTTGGCGTAGTAAATAACGAACAGAGAAGATAAAGCAAGGGAACCAGGTGCAAACCCCAGCGACAACCAATCATGAATTCATACTTAACTTTGTTGAAAGTGTTTTTTCCATTTTTTATGCAGTTCCATTGTTTTCATTTAGCATTTTAGTCTCAATATCGTTCCACAATATATAAATATTTATTTTTTTTATACTGAAAATTGTAAGCAACTCGAGGATCGAGTGTAAAAACAACTCGATCCAAGTGAAATTTCACTCGAATACTTCCACAAAGGGTCACTTTCGACGTATTATTGGCGCAATAATTAGTTTGGCGATCCAGAGTCGCAAAAAAAAATTATTATCGAAAAAGGGGTCAAAATTTCATTTCCGTACGGTGTGTTTTTTCATTTTTTTGACCTTCGTGAGTGTAGAGCATCGCGGTGAGGCTCGTGTGAGATTCGAGCAGGATAATTCATTAATTAGTCAGTTAATTAATAAATTAGTTAATTCTCTGCGTGATAATTACGTAGCAGGAGACACCGTCATTCAAGGTAGGTTGAATCAGACCAGCCGCGCTCACGGAGTCCGTCACATACTTGTCCCGTTCCTATTACGTGCTGGCAACTACTGCCTCATGGTACCCCGTGACCCGCTCTTAGAGTCCGTCACGTACTCGATCCGTACTTGGCACATACACGAATTTACTGCCATGCGGCTCGCTGAGCAAGGGCTCCAGAATCCGTCACGTACTTGTTCAGTACCCGTCACATACTGGCAACTACTGTTGCGTGCATTTGGAGCACCTTTCCAAAATCCATCACATACCCATTCCGTACTGCGTAGGTAGCAGGAATTACTATTGCGAGTATTGACAGGTACGAGCAAGTACGTACAGTTATGAGCCAAGTATCTACAGTATGGAATATTAGCTATTTCCCCCTTGATTACAAGAGGCCATCTTTGATGAGTCCATACGTGAATGTGAAATTTGTATGGCGGCAAAGTTCAATAGATTGCCTTTTTCTAGTACACGCAGGCGGGCTACAGAACCGCTGCAGATTATTCATCCTGACCTGATGGGCCCAATTAGTCCAAGTTCTCATCCGAAACGCTATAAATATATTGCGGTATTCATTGACGATTACTCAAGACTCGCATTAGCTTACCCCATGAAGAGTAAAGACGAAACAGGTCGTTGTTTAGAGGCTTTCTTATGAAGCACGAGGAACGTGCTTGGCCGGGATGCCAAGTTTTGCTATTTACATTGTGATTAAGGTGCTGAGTATACAGGTGGTTATACTCAAGAAGTATTGAAACGGGAGGGAGCAGAGTTAGCACTAGCTCCTCCAGACACTCCTCAGCTGAATGGAGTAGCTGAGCGATTCAATCACACTATTCAGAAAAAGATTAGGGTCTCCATGTTTGATTCCAAATTGCCAGAAAATCTTCGGAGTTTGGCACTCAGTGCTGCAGTGTATGCATATAACATTACTCCTCATGAAGCAAATGATATGATCACTCCAATGCATAAATTTGTTCCTGATAGGAAATTTGATATTGGGCAGATAAGAAGATTTGGTTGTTTAGCTTATATAAAAGTACAAAGAAAGACTGGCCCAAAATTCAGTTGCGAAGGAATTCATGTTGTTCTGGTAGGATATAACCCTTCTGGTTACACTTTTCTCAGACCTGAAGACGGCAAGTACTACGAAAAGCGAGATGTTAGATTCAATGAAAAATCAGTTTGCGGAGACAAGTACGGCAAACAAGCCATTAAAGATCACCCTACCGTAACGAATGATATTGATCGTGAAAACTGGTTTGTCAAATATGACACGGCGGCGGAAGATACACCAAAACCGGAGGCAGGAACTAAACGAAAAAGAGGTAGGCCGCGGAGAGCTCCACCACTAGTTGACGCGAAATTTGCTCAAGTAGTAAAATTAAGTCATGATTTGAATGACTTGCTCCTACTATCAGAACAGCCTATAGAATTTGATGATCTTATGCCCCTGGAAGATGATTTTTACCATGCCCTTCTGGCAAATACTAATAATGATCCGATCTCATTCCAAGATGCAGTGAATTCGAGTGAACGTACGAAATGGGAAGGAGCAATTGAAAGCGAGTTGAGATCCATGGAGAAAAATAATGTTTGGACACTTGTTGATCGACCATTTATGACTAATACAGGGAAACGTGTAAATGTGATTGATTCGAAGTGGGTCCTCAAGAAAAAGACAGACAAAGACGGGAGTGTAAAATACAAAGCAAGGCTTGTTATCAGAGGGTTCGAAAACAGGACCAATTATGATTTGTCTGAAACTTACGCACCGGTCTCGCGTTTACCGCTTGTGAGAGCAGCTCTTGCTCTAATTAATAAATACAACTTAGATTGGTGCCAGATGGATGTGAAAACAGCATTTTTAAATGGCATATTAGACGAAGAAATCTATATGAAAATCCCGGAAGGAGTGAAATGCTCAGATCAAATACGGCAAACAAAAGTTTGCAGGTGGTTCAAATCACTTTACGGCTCACGGGTGAGCCCAAAACGATGGAACGAAAAGTTTTCCGAAGTAGCAATTAAAATCGGATCGAAAAATGATGACAGAGAACCTTGTCTTTTTATTTGGCGACAAGAAGATAGATTTTTAATTCTCATACTTTATTTTGATGATATTCTGATTGCTAGTAATCACCCAGAGAAGCTCATAGAAGTTAGAATCAAATTGAGAAAAGCTTTTGAAATGACGGATCTAGGTGGACCGAAAGAATCTTTGGGTATCACTCTAACTAGAAATAGAGAACTGAAGACGTTAGAATTATGCCAGGAAAAATATATTGAAAAGATTCTCACAAAATTCGGTTTCCAAAACGCTTATCCAGTGAGAACACCTATGGATACAGAACAAGTACCCAATCGAGATAGACGCGATCGTGAAGAGTCTCCAGATTCAGGAACAAGAATCATGTACAGGTCCATGAACCTACCTTATCGCGAAGTAATAGGTTGTCTCTTATATCTTTCTGGAACTACTCGGACAGATATCGCATACACGGTAATTGTTTTGAGTGGACATCAGTCAAATCCGAAGGAAAATGAATGGGAAATGGTCGAAAGAGTGCTCAGATACCTAGTAGGCACTAAAAGTTATAGTTTGCGATTTCTAGGTATATCAGATAATTATTAGCTTACTCTGATTCAAGTTATGCAGACTGTCGAAAATCCGCGACAACTTGTGGCTATGTGATTCAATTCTATCATGATACAATTGCATGGCGTGTACACAAAGAGCCATATGTAGCTTTGTCAACTTGTCAAGCAGAATAGGTGGTAATGAGTGAATGTTGTCAAGAACTGATTGCTATGGATATGTCTTTGAGTCTAATTCTAGAGCAATCATTCAAACCAATGCTCCTGTGGTGTGACAGTAAATCTGCAATAGCAAGCGCGAAAACTAATGGAGGTAAAAGACTGAGACATATAGTTGAGGTCAGAGAGCATTATGTGAAAGAATGCGTCAAAAGAAAATTTATTGAGATAGATTGGCTACCGTCAACGAAACAGTTGGCAGATATTATGACTAAACCCTTGCCATTTTTGGAGCACATTGAACTGACGGACATGCTAATGAATTGAAATTGTGATCCTGAGACCACATGAGTTATGATCACATTGTGTGAAATAACATTTTGTCTGTTTCAAGGAAACATGAAGCACATCGACAGATGATGCACTGATTCTGTTCATTTTACTGATCTTTTGAATAGAACATTCTACCTCTGGCTTTTTCCAATGTAAATGAGATAGTTCGTCGAGACTCGGATACATCCGCGAGGGAGTGTTGGATATAGAGCGGCTGTATCCCGTCTCTCCTCACTCTCCTTCTTCTTACCCCTTCCTATCCTATGAACTGACTCCCCATGGGGCGCAGGTCTAGGCTAGGTGATCAGTCTAGCGTATGAACATGTATGAAGAGGGCAGTGTACTTATCAGTTAATAAAGTGTTGTGTTTTCTTATCTAATTATCTCGTAGTTATTTACACGACCCAGACCACTAAAATATCCGGCAACTTCATCACATGGAAACATTTTTCATAGCTTGATGGAGCTCGCCTTGCGAGGTAATCAGTGTATATGAGCTTTTTCCAGAGTCAATTGATTTCCTATTTTCATCATATTTTGCGATAAAGAATATTGCTATAAAAGAGACACGAAAAATGTTCTCTCTAACATTTTTCATTAATTGGAAAATTCACACTCTTGGAATATAGAATTTATCGAAAACTTCCCTCTGTATTTGAAAATGAATGCCAAATCGGGCATCTTGTAAATATCGTAAATATATGATTGTGACATTGAGTTTTGGACAATATAGTCTTTTTCATACAAATATTCACATGGCTAGAGTGAGATAATACAAAGAGATCTGGAATTTTTGATTGATTCTCGTTGGTTTTTGAGTATAGATAGGAAGCCACATATTTGTCTGACGTCGCACACAGTTGATGAAAACCCGATTTGCGACACAATTATTCTTACCCTGAAAACAAGCGAATTTGGAAATTTGCGAAAAGGGAAATTGTAGGTTTTTTCACGTAGATTATTAATCTTTTTCCCAATTGGAGCCTCCGAGATTCATACGCTAACGGCAAGCATAAAAACGCGAAAATCGCGGAAAAAACGCAGTCTTAGTGGTTTAACTTAATGAGGAAGCATTTTACACAAATTTTTATGGGAACAAAAGTTGTTGCATTTTTTGATACAAATCGGATGATATGACTGATTTTTCGTGAAACCGAATTTTTTGGTGTTTTTTGCCATTTTAGATGGCTTCTAGTGGATAAATTGGAATTTGGACTACGGCAATCGAAAGAGCGGGGAATTTTACATCGGAATATGTACTTTGGAAATTTCGAAAAAAGATTTTTGAAGGTGATCTAGGGAGAAAGAATAGAGGAAAAACTGAAAAAACAGAGAAAAATGGGTAATTCGTGAATTCTCGAGGTCTAATCGTGAATGTGCCACCTTGTCGAAAATGGGGTTACCTTTCTCCATCATCAACCAACTATTTGCCGTGTTCTTCAAGTGCGTAGATACACTTGCTGGACTCTGAGACCAGTTATAACGAGTCTTGGGGTCATATTCCGTGCAAAGCCCTATGAATCCGATCAAAATCATGAATTCTCGAGGTCTAATCGTGAATGTGCCACCTTGTCCACAAAGGGGGTACCTTCCGACATCATCAACCAACTATTCGCCATGTTCCAGGAGTGCCTAGATAGACCTGCTGGACTCTGAGACCGGTTATAGCGAGTCTCGGGATCATATTCCGTGCAAAGCCCTATGAATCCGATCAAAATCATGAATCCTCAAGGTCTAATTGTGAATGTGCCACCTTGTCCACAAAGGGGGTACCTTGCGACATCATCAATCAACTATTTGCCGTGTTACAGGAGTGCCTAGATACACCTGCTGGACTCTGAGACCGGTTATAGCGAGTCTTGGGGTAATATTCCATGCAAAGCCCTATGAATCCGATCAAAATCATGAATTCTCGAGGTCTAATCGTGAATGTGCCACCTTGTCCACAAAGGGGGTACCTTGCGACATCATCAATCAACTATTTGCCGTGTTCCAGGAGCTCCTAGATACACCTGCTGGACTCTGAGGGTTCTGGGGCCAGAGTCAATGTACAGCCCGGCAAATCCGATGAGAACCATGAAATCTATCTTGGGACTTCCTTTCCGTAGCACTCACTAGACCGAAATTCCATACACTTGTCCCTTCTCCAATCTCTCTTATGTAAAATGAAGGATGTGGGAGTGGATCAAAAGAATACTTCATGCTTAATGAGGTTGATAATAATCAAATCGACCGACCCAATCCTCGAATTAAGAATGAGAAACGTTGGTGCTCGAATGTTCATTGAGTTAAAACCGAATAACCCAATCCGCGACCTTGCTTTCACTGCAGATCACAGGGAAATCAGTTGGTTCCATAGCAAAACAGGGGACCAAGGGTGTAGGGATAGTTCAGGGTCTTCTGTTCCCATCACTTATCACATCAAATTTCACTCATCATTACCCAAATTGAAATACTTCCCAACTTACTGGCGCGGATCTCGCAATTTTCAGTTGGGTTCACAAAAAAAAGATCACCATAGATTTTCCTCTCACACGAATATTCATTCGTCCAGCAAAACTTCAACATACAGGTATTCATGATTCTATAGATGATCACGAATTTAGGATACATTCATGGTTAGTTAAAGCAACATCTGCAACATGCCCAAGTCCGTAACCAACAGGTACAATACTGAAATAGTAAGGCATTGGAAACAAGGTTCATGTGACAGACTCGAGCACCATCGGGAATCTAGACTAGAAACCGAAAATAACCACAAAATCAAACGAAAGTTATCCTATAAAAAACACAGCCTGTTCTTGATTCACAACAGTAACCGAAAGAATCGTAGAATCTCCCACTAATTCTCCAAAAGGTAACGACCAATTATTTTCATTCCGCCAACTCGAATACATCAAGCACAATACAACTAGATAGTATTCTAACCATCATCCTCACTGTTGACAACAATCAACTTCCTCAACTCAGGCGATAGTAGATTCACTCTCTTCTCCCTGATTTTGCGAGTCCGAGACAGGATAAGATCTGACAACAAGAACAATCGATGGAATAGGTCCTCATTGGTCGCTTCCCTGGAAAATAATGCGAGAGTTCATTAACGCCTTGATATTACACATCATACATAGTCTAGTTAGAGATAGGCATAACTCCACGAGCAATATTTTCAGTGGAATTTTTCTTCCATTCAGCTGATATTTATTCACATGTATTATTTGTGTACAAATCCATTGATAGCCAAGAGTCTAGCTTTCATTATCGTCATGCATCGGTATATTGCCTGTGAGTTCGAAAGGTAACAGTAATAATCAAGGGTGAATGAGTACACTATGGGAAATTAGCCATGAATCCCGAGCTTCGACTTGAAAAAGAGTGAAGCTCACATCTCATCCACATTCAAGATTGAGCATTTATCGATTCATTCGTTGGAAGAATGTACATTTTCACACGAATTGTACCCTTTATGCATCTCGGTATCCCATCTAAACGATTGCGTGAATATTGAAACGAAATCTTGATTCAACTATTGCCCAAAAAAATTACCACATCTCGGCAAAATGAAAAGTACATACCTGGAAAATTTCCTCGTATGATTCAGTCTGGTGGACTTGACGACTTCATGAGTCGTCTCGAGAGCCTCTTCGGATAACACTCTCATAGGAATATGGTGAAACTGCATCATTTTCCATGCATGCATCAAAATAGCATGTATTGATGGTGGAAGCTTGTACCATGAGTAGTTTTGACAGTATCGTATCGTTGCCCTCATGCACAGATCTTTAAATTTCAGAAGGTCGATCTCAAAAGAACAAGATAAAGCTTGCAGGATCGTTGTGAAGAGCTCAAGCAACACTGGATCAAAGCCTGTAATAAATTTCAGGAGATGTATTCCACGCAAACGTAACTCTGACATACTGGAATAACTCCAAGTATCATCACGATTGATTCGTGACGAATCAATCTATAGGATTACATTGGGCTTGTGGTCATTTCGATATATCCATGCCAAGAGATTAAAGCAATGATACGTCACGGTATCACAGTTACATAATTCCATGGATTATAACTGAGCACTGACGTTATACTCATATCTTTCGTGATCTCGATTTGATTTGGCTCCATACAGTATGTACATGATATTGATAGCGTACAAGGCAGAAGAGTTAATAAAAGAAACTAGATTTGAAGTCATTCATCAGAAAATTATATCGCAGCACCTGTGCAGAAATCTTTGCTGACTGGAATCACCCTTATATTTTTCTGTCCCAATGGAATTAGGGAAGCCTTGACCTTACAACAATGCAGTACTCAAGACTTCGTGAACGAAAATGGACATCCAGAGAATCGATGCTAAAAATATTCCAGTTATAAAAAGTTATAAGATTATTCCGGCACGGAAAGAATTCGTGGGGAATATTCTGAATCCCGTGGTACGATAACAACTGTTAGGTAAGCAATGTTGCATGGAAGGGGATACTAACAGAATTTGGACACTAAAGAGCCAGCCACGAGTTCACAGAGACAATGACAACCAGCCATTCCGATCATTGTGAGATAGTTCGTCCTAAAAAATATCTATTTTCTAAGTTTGAACGTCAACATCTCGCTCGAAGCCATCTATATCCATGATTTCGATGGAATATTCATAAAGTTCAGGTCAGATGTGATATGAATTGCTGTGCAGACCTACGAAAAATATAGCAATGAAATAAAGCTTCACTCCGTGGATATCAAATGAGAGATTCGAGACTAGATCAATCACTAATAGAACCGCAGTCCGACACAGAGTGAGGAAAGACCATCATATTTCATAATTCGGATTTTAGTTCCCTGACTGTAATACAGTGTGGAAGATGCTACTTTCAAGTGAGGTACGGGGGCAACTATGGAGTCACTAGATTGAGAACCAAAGCCTCATTGAATACTCGATCATGGGTAATGTCGCTTAATAAAGTCAAGGTCGAGGGTGCTTATTATATTCTGACATCAATATATCTATGGACTCACCTGTGATTTTGGCGATTTCCGCATGTTTTTCGAAAAATTTCCTAGCAGTGTTGCGATCGCTAGTGTTCCCATAACCATTTTTGGGAGACTCAATCATCACTCCAAGCACCGGATAGAACTTTTCTTGGAGGAGAGCTTTCCTGTTCTTTATAATGTTACTAACAGTCTCGGTGCTACTACCCCCCGCTTTAGACTTTTTACCTGTCGACTAACCCATAAAGATTCATTATATTTACCGAATGGTGGCACATTCACGATTAGATCTCGAGAATTCATGATTTTGATCGGATTCATAGGGCTTTGCATGGAATATGACCCCAAGACTCGCTATAACCGGTCTCAGAGTCCAGCAGGTGTATCTAGGCACTCCTGGAACACGGCAAATAGTTGATTGATGATGTCGAAAGGTACCCCCTTTGTGGACAAGGTGGCACATTCACGATTAGACCTCGAGAATTCATGATTTTGATCGGATTCATAGGGCTTTGCACGGAATATTGCCCCAAGACTCGCTATGACCGGTCTCAGAGTCCAGCAGGTGTATCTAGGCACTCCTGGAACACGGCAAATAGTTGATTGATGATGTCGCAAGGTACCCCCTTTGTGGACAAGGTGGCACATTCACGATTAGACCTCGAGAATCCATGATTTTGATCGGATTCATAGGGCTTTGCACGGAATATTACCCCAAGACTCGCTATAACCGGTCTCAGAGTCCAGCAGGTGTATCTAGGCACTCCTGGAACACGGCAAATAGTTGATTGATGATGTCGGAAGGTACCCCCTTTGTGGACAAGGTGGCACATTCACGATTGGACCTCGAGAATTCATGATTTTGATCGGATTCATAGGGCTTTGCACGAAATATTGACCCAAGACTCGCTATAACCGGTCTCAGAGTCCAGCAGGTGTATCTAGGCACTCCTGGAACACGGCAAATAGTTGATTGATGATGTCGGAAGGTACCCCCTTTGTGGACAAGGTGGCACATTCACGATTGGACCTCGAGAATTCATGATTTCGATCGGATTCATAGGGCTTTGCACGAAATATTACCCCAAGACTCGCTATAACCGGTCTCAGAGTCCAGCAGGTGTATCTAGGCACTCCTGGAACACGGCAAATAGTTGATTGATGATGTCGCAAGGTACCCCCTTTGTGAACAAGGTGGCACATTCACGATTAGACCTCGAGAATCCATGATTTTGATCGGATTCATAGGGCTTTGCACGGAATATTACCCCAAGACTCGCTATAACCGGTCTCAGAGTCCAGCAAGTGTATCTAGGCACTCCTGGAACACGGCAAATAGTTGATTGATGATGTCGGAAGGTACCCCCTTTGTGGACAAGGTGGCACATTCACGATTGGACCTCGAGAATTCATGATTTTGATCGGATTCATAGGGCTTTGCACGGAATATTACCCCAAGACTCGCTATAACCGGTCTCAGAGTCCAGCAGGTGTATCTAGGCACTCCTGGAACACGGCAAATAGTTGATTGATGATGTCGCAAGGTACCCCCTTTGTGGACAAGGTGGCACATTCACGATTAGACCTCGAGAATCCATGATTTTGATCGGATTCATAGGGCTTTGCACGGAATATTACCCCAAGACTCGGTATAACACGTCTCAGAGTCCAGCAGGTGTATCTAGGCACTCCTGGAACACGGCAAATAGTTGATTGATGATGTCGAAAGGTACCCCCTTTGTGGACAAGGTGGCAGATCCACGATTAGACCTCGAGAATTCATGATTTTGATCGGATTCATAGGGCTTTGCACGGAATATTACCCCAAGACTCGCTATAGCCGGTCTCAGAGTCCAGCAGGTCTATCTAGGCACTCCTGGAACACGGCAAATAGTTGATTGATGATGACGGAAGGTACCCCCTTTGTGGACAAGGTGGCACATTCACGATTAGACCTCGAGAATTCATGATTTTGATCGGATTCATAGGGCTTTGCACGGAATATGACCCCAAGACTCGTTATAACTGGTCTCAGAGTCCAGCAAGTGTATCTACGCACTTGTGGAACACGGCAAATAGTTGGTTGATGATGGAGAAAGGTAACCCCATTGTCGAAAAGGTGGCACATTCACGATTAGACCTCGAGAATCCATGATTTTGATCGGATTCATAGGGCTTTGCACGGAATATGACCCCAAGACTCGTTATAACTGGTCTCAGAGTCCAGCAAGTGTATCTACGCACTTGTGGAACACGGCAAATAGTTGGTTGATGATGGAGAAAGGTAACCCCATTGTCGACAAGGTGGCACATTCACGATTAGACCTCGAGAATTCACGAATTACCCATTTTCTCTGTTTTTTCAATTTTTCCTCTATTCTTACTCCCTAGATCACCTCCAAAAATCTTTTTTCCAAATTTTCAAAGTACATATTCCGACGTAAAATTTCCCGCTCTTTTGATTTCCGTAGTCCAAATTCCAAAATATCCACTAAAAGCCCTCCAAAATGGCAAAAAACACCAAAAAAATTCGGTTACACGAAAAACTGGTCATATCATCCGATTTGTATCAAAAAATACAACAACTTTTGTTCCCATAAAAATTTGTGTAGAATGCTTCCCCATCAAGTTAAACCACTAAAACTGCGTTTTTCCCGCGATTTTCGCGTTTTTATGCTTGCCGTTAGCGTATGAATCTCGGAGGCTGCAATTGGGAAAAAGATTCATAATCTACGTGAAAAAACCTACAATTTCCCTTTTCGCAAATTTCCAAATTCGCTTGTTTCCAGGGTGAGAATAATTGTGTCGCAAATCGGGTTTTCATCAACTGTGTGCGTCGGAGCCATCCTCAATAAAAAATTTTCTTTTCGTCCACGAGACGAAAGAGAGAGCAGACCATATCTCTCTCTTGCCTCGGTTCCGAAAATACTCTCCTATTCTACAACTTTTTTATTATCGGTCGATGAATGAAATATCTCGGTCGTTTATATCCACGGCACAAGCAGACGGAGTGCATTGACGGGCAGCGTCTATCTTATCGCGTCATAGCGCAGCTGTCTCGAGCGAGATGGCACGCTGAGAACAGACATCACTATTCGTGACCTGGATTGCATTCGACTACCAGGGTGCATAGGCATCGAATGGAAATCGGACCCTGAAAATGTGATTAGATATTAACAAGCGGATGTAGCTGCGAGCGATGAAATAAACTGATAGCACTCGGTATTACACGCATCGCATCACTTCTTGCCGCACTCAAGTAGAGAGCAACAAGAGGCGGATCACGAGAGCCTCTGATACAAAGAGCTCACATCTATGCATTGGACCGTTTACGACTATTCGCTCCGCTCAAGTTGTCTTAGGGCGCCTCTTATGGCTGAGCCGCGCATCAAACAACGGGGGCTCGCGCGCACGGCTGCACATACATACATGCACACACACACACACACACACACAATCACGTTGAGCCTAAAAACATCACAGCATATACAATTGCTCCAACCAACATGTAATTCATGACAGACTCAGCATACTACCCCGAACGTTACACTCTCATTATAAACTTTCACCGCCAAAAGATACACTACAGGTCGAGTCCACTCGACCACGCAATACACTTGTGTGAAACAAGTCACAACGCGACGACGAAGTGGAGCCGGGCCGACGGTCGAGCACGCTTTTGTTGTGTTGGGCGAATATGAGAGAGACTCTCGCACTGCAACGAGTAAATTTCATAGATATAATTTGGTATTATATTTCTATGGTAAATCCTCACCACCGACACTGTTTTTATTCGGAACTCTAGTAATAGTGATTGGCCTATTGACGGAGTCATGATGTTAGACTAATGAGAAGTATTCAGATAGCATCAGCAGACGCCAGTCGACGCGGGAGCTCTATACCTATATCTATACCTATATATACGACTCGTCACGGCTGCCCCCGTCGCTGGCCCCCGTGTTTTCGTGTGTCTTCTGGCCACCACGAGCGCTACAGGCAGAATTTTTGCCGCCAAATAATGGTGATCTGAGCGAATACGCGACAGCGGGCGACGGCAGCACGTATACGAACCTATCGCATTTTCACTTTTCCGGGAAGTGAATGAACCCGAGTATGCCAATGAATAGAATGAACTCTGCCAACTGTTCATGGATGGCCCTGGTCGGTCATTGCACTGGACCCACAAAAATTTCGAATCAAAAATATTATAATAATTTATTATAGAAGATACACTACAATAATCACATGAAAAGGTTCAACAAGACAGCATCTTCAAGTATAGCTATTATATATATCTCCCCCTAATATATAGTAGTAAGAATGAGATTCCTTTGAATTTCCCTGAATTCCCTTGAACTCCCCTGAATTCCCTTGACTGCCTTGAATGCCCAGGAGGGCCCCTGAGGGCCTCTGAGGTCCTTCGAGGTCCCTTGAGGGCCCCTGAGGGCCCCTAGTGCCTCTAACCAATTAACCTAAATTACGTTCCATATTTACCTTAGGGGCTGAGAGATTCCCCTGAGATCCCCTGAGGGCCTGCAAGGGCCCCTGAGAGCCTCCGAGGGCCTCCGAGGGCCCCTGAGGGCCCCTAAATATTTCTGAGCCCCTGCAGGTCCCTCAGTCTCCTCAATTTTTCTTTGCAGCTTCCCAGAAATTACCTCCTCCCCATCATCATTATTTTTCATCGGATTATTAAATTATTAAAACATTCAAAGTGAGCTTGCGTTACGGAGAAGATGTATATTCCTTCCAAGAAAGTATGAATCAGAAAAATTTTACAATATATCTGAGAATCAAAAATCAATAATCAAAATTATTGGTGACGGGACACTCTTCCACAACATGAACTTCATTTTCTAAAATCGATTTCTCAATTCTCATCTTTTCACCACCTAACAATTTCATTTCATCTACAGCCTCCCCTTCCACATGTACGTTGAACCTGTAAGGACCACTCGATAAAATCAATCTCGAAACGATTCATTTCACTTTCATCTGATTTCAGGAAATTGATCATTCTCTTGCAAGTCACCGCAAACTTCTACTCCACGATCGTACGATTCAATTTGACCGTTCTCATCTTTCACAACAACCTGTCCACGCCATTGACAGAACCTTCTTCTTTGGGACAGAAAATCATAAATGAGAGACCTTTACAAGCAGTTTTCCCACAATCTCCAGGACCATCAATGGAATTGATGATTTTTTACTAGATTTTCATTACTTCTTCTGTTGCTATGGATGGATTATTGATTCTTCACTTCTCCAAATCAATAATCACGGGTAGCGGGGGTTGGCGAGCGGAGCGAGCAGGGGGGCTTGCCCCCCTTATATATATATATATATATATATATGCACACTAGATATTGATTTAGGAATATCATAACCACCTAGATATATCCATATATACTTCTTGGGCTAGAAGAAAAGGGTAAGAGAATCATTTCAAATAAAAAAATATATTCAAGAAACTATTGGAGGCCTCAATTTTGTTACGTGGGGCATATTCCATCATGCCAATATCGATCGGACAATTGTGAATCATTTGTTGTGGATATGTGAGTTAGTCTGCTTGGTGACTCGAGACTGGGACAGAGGTTAGGTTGAGGTCTGTGTGTTGTTGTTGCGTACGAGTTTGAAGAATGGAATGCGCCGATTCTTTCATAAATCAGTGTTCGGATTTGTGATGTGGGGCTCGTTCAGGATACCAAGAAGTTTCGAACGAGCTGAAAACCGAAACCAAATCCTGCGGCTATCAAACCGGGCCAGTTCGTGAAATTTCCAAGGTGCTCTCCGGGCTCTCTGATAACGCACGCAGTGGTGCGAACGTTTGGAAGTGCAGGAAAATACAAAATCTCCGACTTGAAATAGAGCTGCATCAAATGGATGATGACTTTCGTGGCCGATATCTTAACTGGCAAGGAATGAGCGTGATGAAATTAGCTGCTGATCAAGCCTGCGAGGACCGTATTCGACAGGAACAGCCACAAGCAAATGAGCTAAGTCGTTTTTCTTCTTATCAAAATAATTTGGGAGAATATATCACTTTAGCAACAGATCAGCAAAACTCCCATTCGCCCTCGGCTCAAACATTCAACACACCTATCTCCCACGATTCGAATTCAATCCGTAGTAACATCGATTACAAACCTTACATATACGAAATGATTCCATCCCAGACTCCAGACGGTTATGAGGCTGAAAGGAGAGGAGCCGATGAGCTGGATGAGAGCTTCCAGGACGTGCGTATGACCATGAATCACGTTGATGTACACTTGGTGGAGCCGAAGACTGTACGACTTGTGTCAGAAATGCAATGCATTGAAAATCGTCTTGAATCTGCGAAACGATTTTGGGAGGATGCTACACAGCAGAGACTTCGAAATCTACGTTCCCGTGAAGATGAGAGTCAACAGTTGAGACTGCGGCTCGCAAAGCTGGGTTCAATCACGTCTCCTCTTATAACAAACGACGTTGACCGCTTCGAACAATCATCACAAGCCCAGACAGTGGAGATACCACATCCATTACATATCCAAGTTGATACCTCGATCAATACGCAACTACAACAATCTCATGCACCGCATCCATTAGAACAACACAAAATTGAAATTGAACAGCAAATAGCGGAATTAGATGGGCTGATTCCGGAGAGGGTGAAAATTTTACATTTTTGTGAAGGTTTTCTTCTAGTCACAGACTTGATGACACGAATCTCTGGTCCCAAGATCATCTCCACACTCTTTCACAATCTCGTACTGCCTCTCAATCTGCCTCATCCATAACAACATGCGTACCACAAAATATCTCGGAACATTCTCACATGCATAGAAGTTTCATCACGGCAGGGTGCTGCGTCATCACAGATCGATTTTCACTCTCACCACGCAAGCACCGGGTCAGATATTCGGAATTCAGGAAGTTATTGGGCCATTGGGAATACATCAGACTCGAACACGAAACTGACTTTTGTTGGCACAGAAGGACAAAATTCAGAGTACGCTCTCGCTTCGGCAAAAAATATCAAAAATCCTTGGGAACGAGGAAGAAACATTTCTGCCAAAAGTCGTTTGATTATCGGTTTCAGTTAATCGTGAGTATCCAGAGAAGTTAGCAGCGATACTTCTCCAAAGGAGTTGGGTTCTCTGGATGGCAAGCTGATTGGATCAGGATCGTGGCTCACATTGACATATGAAGACGGCTACACGAGTGGGGGCAATGCGGAGATTTCGGATGCAGAAAATGGCCTCGGCGAACGAGATCGACGATGGAACCAGAAAGGAGAAACGTTTAAATGGGAAGGACTATCCTGCCCGAGGTTTTTGAATTACTTTTCTCTGCGTGATGTTAGGCAAATGCCAGGGTAGGGGTTGTGATGTACCAGCGACTTATCATCACTCCATCACAAACCCAGTACGTGGCCGACTGTGAAACCCCCGAACTCAAGTTGAGTCAGAAATCGAGCACTTCTCACCGGCCTGGGAGCGGTGGTTGGATTTGCTGGAAGTGCTGCCTGGTATGGAGTACTTGCCGATCCTGGAATCATCGTTGGACGTGAGGAGATTAGCTCGCTTGGTGAAGACTACTTGCCAAGTTGGACCTTCCAATCTTATTCCCTGGAACGTCGATTGGAGCTGTGTTGCATCCTGGAGCCGTCGTGGGAAGAAGGAAGAACATCCATCGACAAGGTTGATCGACGAGGACGTCGATCGTTCGAGGGGAGGATAGTGTTACGGGGGGGGGGGGGGGCATATTCCATCATGCCAATATTGATCGGACAATTGTGTATGATTTGTTGTGTATATGTGAGTTAGTCTGCTTGGTGATTCGAGACTGAGACAAAGGTTAAGTTGAGGTCTGAGTGTTGTTGTTGCGTACGAGTTTGGAGGATAAAAAGCGCCGATTCTTTTATAAATCAGTGTTCTGAATTGTGGTTACGGCTGGATGTAACAATATTATTTAGGCAGTAATTTGGGAAATGTGAATTCCCTCTAAAGAGGAATCACGATAATCAAACAATTATTATTAACGTCAGAGAACGACGGCAAAAATATGATAGTTCTGTACTTATAACCTGTCATATTCCTGTACTCATTGATTCCATTCACTACGACGTTATAACTTGTCATATTTCTGTTGAATTATGGGAAGAAATCGAGTGAAAATCATAATCAAACCAAAGAAGGGAATGATATTGGCTATATAATTTTCAGGCCAATCAGTCAGAGGGGATATTTATGAAATAATCAAGTGAATTGAGGAAATCACGGGGGATCGAACCAGAGAAACAAACAGGAGATGATGACCTGATTCTATTTCAGAACAGAAGACTCACAAAACAACAACAGTACGAATATCAACAATATTATAGAATAGATCAAGAATAGTCGAGGAATACAACCCGTGCCTCCATCAAGTAGCTGTAAGTTTAGGATAATTTCCCACTCTTGGGAAATGCATGCGCTCCAGCGAAGACGCCCGGAGGAAGATAATGAAAAACTCAGGTGACTCTGGCGTAGCGATGCAGCTCTCACTCCCGCCTTAACATAGTTTTAAGAAAGGGCAAGCCTGCTCGAAAATCACGCACTTCGGTCTCGGACGCAGACTAGAAGAAACGTTCAGTTATCTCGTTGTCAGAAACCTTGTATTCTATTTCATTCTTGTGTTCTAAAATTCAATGAATTCAATTTGTCTCTTCAACTCGAATCTGTCTTTTCTTTCTTGTGAGATTTTGGCGTTCCGAACATTTCGAGAATTTCTTCATCCATCGCGTGCGATAAAAAAATCAGTAAATCTGATTGTCCATTTTTCACCGGAGCACCAACAACAGCAGCAGCAACAGGAACAGCAGGATCAGCAGAAGCAGTAACAACAGATGGGTGATCAAGGTTTGTGGAAAAGTTGGAATTTTTACTGACGATAAAAAATTGGTATCAAATTCGAGCTATAAGAGGAGCAACATTCCTTCGCGCAGTTCTTCCGAGGCGAGGAATTCGCGAGTGAGTGAGGTTATAAACATTTTAATAGAATAATGTTTTGTGGAGAAACAAAACGTTGTTTTGTCAAACGTTTCTGAATGAAAATTTACGCGCCAAACGAAATTTATACTAACAATGAATTTGCAATTCTTCCACGTTACTTGCCCGAAATATTCGCGGAGTCCCGCGAGACTCAAAAAGAGTGAGTAATTCTTGAACATAATTCGATCTGAGAGGGCTAGGTTTATTTATCATTCGAAGGGGACGAGTTAAGTTATCACAATCTTATCAAAAAGGGTAAGAATCATAGCATCAATGCGCGATACGACATTCCTAGAACATTCCAGAAAATTATCTCCACATTCATTCTCAAAGAATGGGAATGTATGGATTTGATTTCTGCATGCAATTCTTCATGTCAGCAGCTCCACAAACAACGAAGAGGACACGATCAAAGCCGAACTCCATGAGTCCGTATCAGCGCAATTGAATTCATTCAGAAATCATGACATGGAAATCGTTATCGGATATTTCAAAGCGAAAGTGAGGAGGAAGGAGGAACACAAAAGCGTCGCCGGGTCGGAGAGCCTTCACAAAAAGAGCCATGATAACGGGTTCAATCTCGCGATCGAAAGAGACATGATCATCGAAAGCACGGTCTTCCTCCGAAGAAATATCCACAAAATAACCTGGTCAACCCCTGGTGGATCCAAACACAATCAAATCGATCGCATACTCATTGACAGAAGGAGGCAATTGTGCCTGGAAAATGTCAAATCTTTCAGGGGCGCGGATTGCGACTCAGATCACTATCTTACGGTCAGCTACATTCATGACAGGATCAGGAGCAATGCTCGAGCTTACGCGAACCAAAACCCCATATTCAATCTAGAAGGCCTGAAATCTCGCGATAATGTTCTAAAATATCAGGACACACTCTCACATCTAATCCATGAGCGAGGAATGACAAGCAAACTATCTTTCCCTCGATCACAGGAAAACGAAATCGAAAACCAATGGGAGATCGTGGAAACATCAATCTCGGAAGCTGCAAAATCGAGCATCGGTATATCAAGAAAAAACAAAGGCAAGTCATGGATCGATGAATCGTGCGAAAAAATGGGATAGATGAAGCGCCGCCAAACTAGATTACCTCAACTGACAAACCAACAATGCGCAAACACTCTATAGGGAATCGAGAAAAGACGTGAAGAGACTAATCAGAGAGAGAGGGAAAGAGAACACAAAAAGAAGGAAAAAACGAATGTCCAACACTTCTTCGAAATGAACAACACCCGGAGATTAGGAAAGAACTGAATGAAATACGGAACCCAAAATCGAGTAGCGTGAACATGATGAGAGACAAGAACGATAACCCTCGCACGAGCAGTGGAGCTAGACTAGAGAGATGGAGTAAATATTTCCATGACCTCCTTGATGTCACTCCAACCAACTCGGGAATACCAGCCGAAATCTACACGGTAGAACAAGAATTCCCATGCCCATCATTTTCTGAAGTATCTGAAGCCATTCTGAAACTACAGATCAATACAGTCCGAGGAGCAGATGGCCTTCCTCCAGAGCTGTTCAAGCATGGAGGAATTGATTTAACGAACGAGATTCACGAACTCATTACACTTATTCGAACGCAAGAAAAAATGCCGAAGGACTGGAACAGCTCCATCATCATTCTCATTCTCAAAAAAGGCGACGAAAGAGTAAGAGGCCTATCATCGCCAGCCGTGTGCTACAAAATCTTATTCAACATCATCATCGATAAACTAACGCCATTCACAAAGGAAATAATTGGTGATTACCAGTGTGGATTTTGGACAAACCGATCAACAACAGATCAAATGTTCACACTTCGTCGAATCGGTGAAAAGCAATGGGAATGGGGAGAATCGGTACATCACCTCTTCGTCGACTTCAAAAAAGCGTACGACTCGATTAGAAGATCCAAAATGCTCTAAGTCCCGCGTCTACTAGGGCTACCAGATGAGTAAGTAAGAATAATCGCCATAACATTAGATGGCACCACGGGACAAGTGAGAATTGGCGGGGAACTATCGAATCTCTTCAGAATAGTTAGTGGGCTCTAGCAGGGTGATGCGATATCCCTACCGCTTTTCAACTTTGTACTAGAATACGTCGTGAGACGTCTTGCCCGCAGCTGCCATGAACTTCGAATCCAATCCAACGAAATCATCAAGCTGCTAGGCTACGCGGATGACTTAGATTGGGTGGGCGACACTAAAGAATACGTGGTAAAAAACGCAGAAATCCTCATTGGAAGCGCAGCGGAGATGAGACTCGAAGTGAACGAAGCGAAAAGCCAACACATGGAAGTAGATAGGAATGAAATTGACCAAGACAAAGAACCCCTTCACGTAGGGAATCTCTCTTTCGAATCAGTATCAAACTTCAAATACCTACGATCCACAATCTCTCACGAAAAACAACATACAAACCGACCTCAACATTCGAATGAGCGCAGGCCTCAAATGCTCCAGATCGCTACGAAGATTACTCAGAGAATAGGAGCTCTCACGCGATACCAAACTGAGAATATACAAAACCATGATACAACCGGCCGTTCTCTATGGATGCGCAACCTGGTTCATGACTATACGAGACGAAGCAAAATTCAGAACATTCGAGAATAAAGTCCTCTGGACTTTTTTCGGTAAGAAAATAGACAAGAAATCGCGAACCTGAAGGCCCAGGTACAATCAGGAATTGAGAGAACTCTATCGCGACCCCAACATCGTCAAGGTGATAAAGGAGAGTCGAGTACAATGGCTGGGACACGTTGCGAGAATGAAAGAGGAAAGATCAGCTCGTAAAATCCTAGACTATACACCAATAACACGAAGAAAGCGAGGGAGACCAAGAATTAGATGGGAAGATAATATTCATTATAACATAAAAGAAACACAAAGAGACCCCACGGTAAGGAAAGACAAAGCTCAGGACCGGGATGTCTGGCGTGACTGTTGTATCGCAGTCAGGGAACTCGAACTCCCACCCCCAACCCCACCACTGCCCGGTCTTAGTTATGAGCATACGTGTGGTGAGCGAATATCATAGAAACTAATGTTCCAATGGGCATAAACTACACCTAGAAACGGCCCGCCTTGCTGTCCACAAACCTAACCACGGACTCTCCCCACAGATCAAGCTCCTGAACGGATAGAAACCGGTGGTATGGGTCTGTGAACAGAGAGGCGGATTACCGCAGCAATGGGTTCCAATGGACCCGAAAACCCCCGGAGTTCTCCTGAGAAACCCGGCGGGTCTGGAAACGCCACACACACACACACACACACACACACACACACACACACACATATGATCTCATGCATTTTGATATGAGAAATCGAATAGTATGGGAAGATCCTGCTAATATCGTTGATTAATGCCACACTCCTGATGAAATACCCGTCTAGGGGACTGGGGGACTCAGTGTGAATACAGGCTCGTCAGCCCTTTCTGGTAAGCTTGCGCTGAGTCAAAATACACGAGCTGTATCGATACGGAGTGCTCTGGCAATTCAATGTATATGTGTATATGTTACGTACCAAACCCGAAATCGTACACTTCGCGAACGGTACATCCAATTCTGTACCATTCGCGAATGGTACAACCCCATTTTTACCGAACTCGATATTCCGGGTTTGGTACAGCAGAGGCTTGTACTATTCGCGAACTGTACAGCCGCCTTGTACCAAGCTCGATTCCGAATTGCTCCTTATGGCTCGGATCGTGTTTACAAAAAAGAATCGTCTGTCAAGGATGATTAGCATTCAAAACAAATGTATTAATTGTCATTGCTATTCACAATGAGGAAACTCGTCACTACTATACAAAATTACATGCGGGTATCAAATCAGAGCAATATTTCTCTCGTTTCTTCCGAAGGAATTCATTATGGATACTGAGGTCTCCAATTCCGAAATCTAAAAGTGCCGTTTGGAATCTATACATCGTTTTGGGAAAGTTATTATTCCCTGTGCGGCTATAGAAAAGAAGTTGCTCATATCTAGACTCACTATGGTGTATATGAATAGGTAGAGTGTCATAATTTCTGCAACTTACTAAAAACTTCTTTTTTGAAATAGACTCTTGTATCTTCCTGCTGAGATTTAACCAGCTCTTCATATCGTATATGTGGCGTCCCGCGTTCACGAGATGCCGCGTCTCACTCAGATTTTGTATAATTCGCAACAGTCAATATACGAAGTGATGTGAGGACTCGTGAGAAGAGAGCGGAGTCGATTTTGTCCAAAGCGTGACTTGTTTGGATCTACTTCGATTAGGTTCTGGTGCTTTATCTTCGCGAGGTGGATCCATACTGGTGTATTGAATTTCTGCTCTATTGATGTTAAGACTGATTGCAAAGCTCTCAGCTTTTTCGGCAGCTTCAAGCGCTGCTGCCGAAAAAGCTCAGGAAGGTCGCGAATGAAAGCGTTCAAGCCTAATACCTCTAATTGGGGTCGATGATCTACGTCATCTTCTTCTACAGTGCTTTTCAGGGCTGCAATGGCCCCTCTGATGAATCCTTTTATTCTATTGTGAAATTGTCGAGCAGTTTCATTTTTCTTCATTTTTATACTCATAATCTCATTTACGTAGAAATCATATGGCTTTCTAGGAGAAAAATTTAGTTTCAAAATTCCTTCTAATCTTTCAAAAGTCTGGATATCTTCGTCTCTCAAACATTTTCTGGCATCTCCTCGGATTTTAGTAAGCAGTCTTCGTAAAAAGTCTTTTTGTTTATTCTCAGGGATAATGCCTTTGTTATTTTTCACATCTTGGACGAAGTCCGTCAAGGGTATAGTCCCGTCATACTCTTTGATGTTCGCAAGGGCTTCTCGTACTGTATTATTTTGTGTAGAGTCAAGAAGTGAGTCATATATGAGTAGTTCCACGCGAAAGCGACCCACGAAAAAGGGTCATGTCTCAGATCCTTTTGTAAACATTCTTATTCGATTCTATGGTACAAAATTTGAACTTTTCACTACCTATGGGGTCCCAAAAAAATTTTTTGGTCCCATGGCGAGAATTTTCGAAAATGAAGTAAAATACATTTTCTTAAAATTCTAGCAGCTTTTTTGCACTAAAATGCGAATAAGTCGAGTTTGCTCCCAGATAAAGATATGTGGCTTGTGGCATTCGAAAGGTCTTTCAAAAACCTATCAAAATCGCTATTGAAAAGTTGTTTTTGGGGTTATGGGCAGCCTGTACGAGCAGAAGTGTAAAAATCACTAAACAGTGAGTTTCTCAGTTGCCTATTTTTTTCAATTTTTGAAAATCACATATTTGATGTAAAATTTCGTGTTCTTCCAGAAAAAAGTGGTCCCGATTTCCTTTCCCGACGTCTAAGGCCTGTTTCTTCAAATTTTCGCAAACCTATTTTTTAGGCAGTTTGGAATCGTCTGTTCACTGCGCATGCGCAGGAATTTGGACTGTTAGAACCAATTCCATTGGGAAGCCAAGAAAATTTCCTTCAAAATGACCACTTGGCAAAATCAGTTTCATCAATTTGGCTCGGAGTTACAGCCTACAAAAGATGAAGCTTCAGCTCGAGTGCGTCAATAGGCAAACGATACATCGGGCCAGAGATCGTGCCCGGATTTTCCTACTATTGTCGCGGTGTCTCCGATCCACCTCTTGTTGGTTATCGAGATTCGGTGGTCTTTCAAACGTTGTAGCTCCGAGCTAAATTGATGAAATTGACTTTGCCAAGTGGTCATTTTGAAGGAAATTTTCTTGGCTTCCCAATGGGATTGGTTCTAACAGTCCAAATTCCTGCGCATGCGCAGTGAACAGACAATTTCAAACTGCCTGGAAAATAGATTTGCGAAAATTTGAAGAAACAGGCCTTAGACGTCGAGAAAGGAAATCGGGACCACTTTTTTCTGGAAGAGCACAAAATTTTACATCAAATATGTGATTTTCAAAAATTGAAAAAAATAGGCAACTGAGAAACTCACTGTTTAGTGATTTTTACACTTTCACTCATACAGGCTGCCCATAACACCAAAAACAACTTTTCAATAGCGATTTTGATAGGTTTTTGAAAGACCTTTCGAATGCCGCAAGCCGCGTATCTTTATCTAGGAGTAAACTCGACTTATTCGCATTTTAGTGCAAAAAAGCTGCTAGAATTTTAAGAAAATGTATTTTACTTCATTTTCGAAAATTCTCGCCATGGGACCAAAAAATTTTTTTGGGATCCCATAGGTAGTGAAAAGTTCATATTTTGTACCATAGAATCGAATAAGAATGTTAACAAAAGGATCTGAGACATGACCCTTTTTCGTGGGTCGCTTTCGCGTGGAACTACTCATATGAGTTTCAAATGTTCCTGATTCGTGAGGTTTCTTTGTGAGATGAATGTCTTCCAAGCTTCTTCTCGTGCTTTCGCATCGACAATAGCATTGATTTGTTCAATGGATTCATTTAGATCATCCATGGTAAGTCAAAAGTGATATCAAATCAGAGTGAATGCAGTTTGAAGATATTGGTTCTACCCTACGGTATTCTAAGGTCCACGTTATTCTCTGTTATGCGTTGTTCTTTGTCACGCGTTATTTTCTGTCGCGCATTATTCTTTGTCGCGTTTTATTGGGTCGAGCTTAAATGTCAAAACTTCAACTGATTGGGATCAGTCAGAAAGAGGTTGCTGACTCTGCAGAATTGGGAAATGTTGTTGGCGTAATGTCATACGTCGATTAAATTGCAAAAAGTCAGGAGGCATACATTGGGACCGTTCGAAACTTGGGAGTTAGAAAAGCTATGTGCAACTATGACTGTTCTCCACAAGGGATGCCAAAATGTTACGTCCCGAGCGGAGGGCTCGGGATAACAAGTATATTTAAGTTCGTTGGAAACAGTCGTATGGGCGGACTGCCCAGTTGCACCTACCTTTTCCTTGTCAGCAGCTTGATTCCTTTGTCCCTTTTCATATGAGTATATAGATATATCGTGATATATTGTATTGTATTTGTTTCCAACGTATACTCTTTTCGAGCTTTCACGTGTTACCCCCACCGCCTTGGCGTGGAGGCCATTGTCATGTTTCCAGTTTGTAGTCATTTTTCCAGTTTTTAGTCGTTTTTTCAATGTTTCCTATCAGGTGAGTGCGAACTTTCGAGCGGACTCTACCAGAGAGTTGCTACGAGAATTCAAACACCACCGCGGCGTTTTTCGAGTATGATCTGCATTTTTTATGCAAGCCCATACTCACCGCCTTAATCAGGCTCGACAAAAGTCAGTGGTTCCATCAATTCTATGCCAGCCATTCGGTCTCTCCGCTGATACTTCTGGACTGCCAATGACAGTCATAGCGAAGCTCAACGCTCGACACGGCTGCTGGAGGATACCACCACCAACCCTCATCGAAGCCCAATCGTTCTTTCGAATTTTTGGCCGAGCGCTCAGCACTCAAGGCATTTTATTAACTTTTTTGTCGGAACGCAAGGATTCGCGTTCTCGATTTAGGTACTCGGAAAAAAATCCCAAGTGACCCGACCGGGATTCGAACCCACGCCCCCTCGAGCGCATTGTTTCAGCCCGCTCAAGGCACAAGGCCTCTACCGACTGAGCCAATGGACGCTCTTTATATCGTGATATATATACTTATACTTCTGAATGGATGTATATATATATATATATATATATGAATATACTGAGATATATATATATATAATTTCTTGGTTATTCTTGGAGAAAATGGATCTATATCGAATGTACCGAACTTGACTGGAAAATTTGGCCGAATAAGATTCGAGGGTAATTAACCAAATAATAAGTTGGCCGAAATTTTCAATATTAATCATGTGAAGTGGTTCAAGAATCGGAAATAAAATCTTTAAAAATAATCAATTCCAAGTTTAGAATAAAATATTCGAAAGTAATCGTAATTCTCCAAATAAGCATGCATTTACAAATTTCGAACAACAAGATGGATTTTCCGATAACGATATAGATTTATTAGAATTCAATTAACAATTCAAATTGATTTTGAGAATCGAGATCGATGGAATAAGCAAGCGTGATTTCTGAATTGATCGGATTTCAGTGGCTAATTTCAAGAGTGCACTTATACTAGGTATTCTGGGCTTTGTTCTGAAATGTGATTTTTAAACTTACAATTTCGACTTACAGTTAAGCAGATTCTTAATATTACTCGAGAGGAGAGCGGAGTCGTAATGAGTTGGCTGTCCTCTGGAGGCTGGAGTGACGATTTAGAAGGCCTTGAGGATGAATTATAAGCTGATCCTACTGCAGCTCAACTTGAGGACAAATTCGGAGCTGGCCCTGCTGCAGCTTTAAGTACGGGTAACGCCACTTCCCAAGTGCGGGATCAAATCTAACCGTCGGCTCGCCGCTTCTCGAACAGACGCTTTGTCACACTTCAAGGTGTTTGGGCGGAGACAATAGCGCGGACTCAAAAGCTCCGGAAAGAAAACTTTGACAGACTGATCGGCGAGCCAACTGACCCACATTTATAGCCTGGGCCAGCTCACGTCAATTTTGAAATCATGAATTATTGTTTCATCAAAATTATTTTGAAATCATAAACTGTGTCAAGCGTGACCTAATGTCACGCTCAATAGAGTGTGTCTCATTGCCACGCGAAGTGAATGAATGGCGTGACTTGATGTCACGCATGATCAGAGGGTAGAGTGACCTATTGACACGCGTGACAAGAAGTCACGCTTTGGACAAAATCGACTCCGCTCTCTTCTCACGAGTCCTCACATCACTTCGTATATCGACTGTTGCGCATTATACAAAATCTGAGTGAGACGGGGCGTCTCGTGAACGCGGGACGCCACATATACAACTTCATTCCCATATATTCTGCGAATCCTTTGGGAAAAATGAACCTCTTCACCTTCAGATGGTTGATGAGGCAGCCATCCAGCCCAAGCCTTTCATGATTTTTATTTCATTCATTCATATAAACGGACAAAATTGCCCTTGATAAGAGAATACATATGAATGATGGGAATGATAATATTATTTACAATTGAAATTACAATTTAAATTAAATACAAGCAAGGCTCTTCCGAAATACATGCAGTCAATAAAATAAGTTATTGCAAATCTCTGGAAAAATTTTCGTATAAATCTGTGGATCTAAATGCAGCATATAAAGCTGCTTTATAATTAAGAAGTACCTCTATATTCTTCAATTCAACTGAAAGAATATTCCAAAAGCGTCTCAATCTATGAGACGTAGAATGATACAACCAATTACGGTTACTATACTCTTCTCTGATTGTTCTAACTGAACGTAATTCATACTCTACAGAACGCTCACTGAACAGATTATGTACATCGCTACTTGAAAACAAGCCATACTTGATCTTATAAGCAAAGAGACAGTCTAAATAGCAAAAGTATTTCGGCAATTCGATCAGATTAAATTTCTCCCGTACAGGGTCATAGTCATGATCTGTAAATTGCATTGGATTGCCACTCTTAAAACTCAAATATCTGAGAAACTTATTCTGAACTCTAATCAATTTTAACTGAGCTTGTTTTGTACTAGGTGACCATATTACAGATCCATATATCAGAATAGGTATGACTAATGATTTGAACAAATACAAGATTGAATGAGGGTCTTTGAAGTCAGATGTTGTTCTTTTTATGTATATTTCTTACACTCGTAGGAGTTTTCATGATAATTTGAATGATAACGGCTGTCTTACGAGTCACAGTGCAATTTTATTGACGACTGCGTCTCGGTGACAAGATTTTCACCCGTTTCAAGTCTAAAAACAATGTTTCTAAATATTTTCAGAATTCACAGAGTAAACAGTAACAGTGAGTCAGATCCTCAAAACACATACTTCCTTATACAATACATTGGGTCTAATTAAACATATCATCTCCATCTTATAGATGAGAGTCAGAAATTTGATCTAGATGAAGATTTTGGTTAAGACCAGTGTTTTGTTTTCCATAACCCTTCCAAGTGATATACAACATACCTCTTTGAATTTCATATTGTGTGGAATACTTGATCTCTGGTACCACATTGACGATTTTTTTTATTTTATGACTATTATAAGGAATTTAAAATGAGTTTTTGGTAGAACTGACTATCTTTTACATTCTGACTGAGTGGAATTCTTGCCTTCAATTAGCACCATCAGTGGAATTTCACCCATTCTACCTCAGAAATGAGATAAACGGCTGAAATACGGATACAAACATGTTCTCCCGACTCGAAATGATCAACTGAACACGTTCTCTTGGTCAATTTGGCCCTTATTCATCGTTTGAAGCCACTCCGTCGAAGAACATGTAACTGAAGTGTTTTCTAGTCTGAAATCAAGTATCAATACTTTGGAGCCAAACTGACCCCAGAATCATATTTAGATGATCCTTTTCAGTCAGAAAATCAAGTCCGTATCCCTATTTTAGCCTCTTATCTTATTTGTGAGCTAGAATGAGTGAAATCTCACTTACACTCGCCTGCAACCAAATAGATGAAATAATGCCCATTTTCAACTCGTGAAATAGAACATCCTGCTCGCAACTAGCTCGACGCTCGCCTCCGGAAGATTTCACACATATTTAAGTGTACATTGAGGAGTAATCCCACACCGATTAGTGCATATCAGTACAGATGGAAGCATATGCGAGCCATACCTGTGAGGTCATTTTGAGCAGAAAGTCAAAAATGGGTGTTTTAAATTGGCTGAATAAAATCGATAATTCATTACCCCACCCAGATTATTGTTCTAATTGGTAGTATTTGTATTGAAAAACATATTTGCACAGGTTTGGGGTCGAAGAAGAAGGAACGATTTTTCTCAACTGAGCTCAAAGATTAGCATTTTCACGAATTTGCTCAGCTTTTAAGAACTGTAACTCCTATAAAAAGTACAGTAATCGACTTTTACCAGTCGTCAAATCGTAGGTTTCCTCAAGACCTTCAGAATGACCACTTGTGAAGGTCGATTATCACATGTCTGGAGGAGCTACATCACTTTGTAGCAAGCCTAAGAATCGCTAACATGTACTCTCAGCGAGTAGTTCCTAGAACTTGCTAGGCTAAAAATTTTCGTTCTATATTGATATGGTACTAACTGAAAAAGATTTTTATAAATTTTTTCCACACCTTGGTAGGCATTCGTCGAAATGCTCCGGAATGGACCTCATACATGGGGACGCTGAGAAGCGTTTTTGACGGTTTAACACAATTATTTCCAAGTTTTAACGATAAAATGCTCGTTATTGCCCAAAATTGGAGCTCCAATTTGAGCCCGGGTGCGTCCTCCTAGCAGTCGAATTCGTTGTGATCCGAGCATTTTTGTGATGTGCAGGTGGGAGGAGTAGGGGGTGGAGTCGGGCTACTTTGAGGGCTTGTAACTCAAAAACGCAGCGAGACCCAAATTCGGGACTTAGAGGAGCATTTCGAGCATACTCTGGCCTACCACGAGCATATCTTCGTCTCATTCTGCGGGTGAGGTTCACAGGGGTTGGTATCAGCGAGTACTACGCCCCGTCTATCCCGCGGCCCCCCGCTCCAGAAGAGTTCCTTCTTGTTGAAATCCCCCGCGATTATGACTGGGCGCCTCGATTGCCCCACATCCTCTTCTAGGGTGTTCTCTCTCGCATACTCTCTCTTCCTCTCTTTTCCTTTCCTCAAGGTGGTTGTAGGGTGAATACGCTGAGACGTACGATGGAGAGGTACCGGACAGACAAGCACCGTTGGCTAGTACCTCCTCACTGATGCGGGCTGGAATCTGCATCGATACGGCCATCCGAGCCGAATAAATCCTCTCTCCCTCTCCTTTCGAGGGAGAGCTCTACGAAACTCACCAGTCCGGCCCCGGCACCGCGTGAGCATTACTTCAGGACCGGCGGCGTCTCGCGCTCAGGATCGAGCGTCTCTCTTCTCACGACTCACAGGTGTTGTTTCTCCTTCTTCGATCTTCTTCCATCTCTTCTTTCTTCTTCCTCCTCTCTTCTCTCTTATTTCTTCTTCCCTCCCTGTTCAGTCCGTCATGTTTCTCTTGGAACAATTTGGACGTCTTCTGTTTGAATCGACTGACTCACTGCGATTCGCCTGTTTCGAGGGGCCTCACTTCCCTGTTCTCCTCCTCTTTCCGAGTCATCACCAGCTTGATGTATCCGGTGACTTTATCCCATGTCACCTGGTCGCGGAGCAAGTACGGGACGAGGTTCTCAGGTGTTAGTTGAGCACCCAGCCATTCAAACAACTCGGCGCGCTCTCTTCGGGTGTCGTTGCACGTGAACAGGGCGTGTTCAGCGTCATCCTAAGGGTCCCCGCATGACTGACATGCCAGCAGATCGTCCGGTGCGTTGACAGATCGGCAGGACATGTGACAGGTCAAAGATTCGGTAGGCCTGTCGGTGATCCAGAAAGTCGTCAAGTGGACGGATCAGTGGGTCATGTGCCGGATGGAAGACTAGGTGAGTGAGAGGGTCAAACATCAGGCCAGTAGGTTAGTGGGTCGGCCGGTCGTGTGGTACAACAGCGAGTTGGGATAGTCATCTCTTCGTCAAGTGCGAATTCGTTACATTGGAATATCTTCCCAAAATGACTCAAAAATCTCAAGAATATATATTGGGTCATGAAATCTGGTGTTGTTCATGAATTTGATGACGAATGGCGCGCTCCTCGTCATCCTGTTGAAATTAGGGTCAATATTTCTGCCCTGGGACAGTTAATGGAATATAGCTTCAGATTCGTGTTCAGCGACTCAAAGGAACTCATTTAATTGAATCCCCAACGATGATCCACTCCTTGACCGTTTCCGACCCTTCATATCTCAGAAACGATGACATCGGTGTTAACTGACGCCAGATCCGGGATCTCAGTGACCCAGAAGCCGAAGAGATAACATGGTAAAATCTCTGGTTCAGCCTAGCTCTTTTCATGCACTGTGATCTCCAGAGTGAGGAGTCACCCGTACTTAGCACGAACATTTTCTATTCCGAGTCTTGTGTGAATCCAGAATCGTTCAGGGGAGATCTGGAATCGAGGTGCCAGATTGAGAACTCGGTCTCTCTATCCTGTAACCATCGATACAGGCAGATCGAATGCACCATAGAGATGATCGGTAACCAACACGTGCTATCATACTCCAATACAGACTCGCAAATGAAATGACTCGTTGATTGAGAATGGGCGCACATCTCATATTCTTCCGCAGGAGTCAAATTCACGTCCGACCAACAGAGCGTATACGTGAAAACAGGAAACCGTCACAATCAGCACCGAGAATACAAAAGAATGATCTAGAAGTGAGGACGGGGATTTTTCGCACGAGACCCAGAAATACCACACGGCAATTATTCGTTCAACAAGGGGTATATTCTCTCATTTCAAATTTTGGCGTGGCCACTGATCGGAGCCTTCTCTATTGGCGATCGTTTGATAGTCGATCGAGACTTATCGGATTGATCTTTCAGGAATGAATCATGTGCCCTCCAGTCAGCCAATTGGAAGAGGGGGTGAAGTAGAGGCGTGTAAGCGGGCACCATATCGCTGCTTCTATCTGGGATCCGAAATTTCGAGCAATCCTCGCTCATCGATAGAAGGAATGAAGTGTCTACCTGATTCGTGAAGTACAAAGTTTGGAGCAATGAATTCATGTAACATGTTGCACCTTGGTTCTTCAGCCCCACATATCCTGTATGTTTCTTACTATCCCAGCTGACACCGTGCGGGGCATCTGCGACCACGTGAACCTAAAACAGATAAGGACGTAGATTTGTATGATATCAGTTATATATGGGGGGATCCGCATGAGATAGGATAGTGACAGTAGTTGATATCTCTGATCGTTTCGGACACAAAATATATGATCCGAGAGACAAAATAGAGGGGTACGAGATTCTCGCTCGCCTTGAGTTCACTCCCCTGGACAGTTACACGAATTCCGAGCTCGGAGATGCATTGGAGGACGAATTTTCCGGAATCTGCCTGTCGAAAACCACTGAAAAGGGAACAGCTGGACACCTAATTGGAATAATCACATTGATCTTGTCACATATTCCATCTTAGACTCGTTAAGTGGATGTGAATCCCCGAAGAGAGATTGCAGATGTCTTCCCGGCAAAACCAAAAGTCTTACTCAGCGAGTATGACCATCTTTTTCCCCAATGACATCATCTGATCAAATTATCAATCCCAACTCTTGGGAGTCATGAGATCAGGGAAAGCAAATCAAGTGATTTCATTTTGGCACAATCTAAACGTGACACGAATAGGAAGTGATTGACAAACATTGATTCCGACTCTTGGGAGTCATGAGATCGAGAAAAATATGTCGAGTAACTTTTAGGAGGAATTTGAACGCAGGATGAATGGAAAATAGTTTATAACCTCACGATTTGGTCATTTCTGTAATCGTGACTCGATTCGAGTTACTTATCATCTCTTCCGATTACGAGGTAGATTGGAAACAATAATCTATCTCAATCAGTAATAAGGAATCGGGAGGGAAGAAATTTTAATCCAGCATTGATCGTTCGAGTTCACAAGTGAGTCGAGATGGTGAGTAACTGAAGTTGAGTCACCACCCCAGACTTAAAAGAATCGTGGGGTAATTAACTATTTTCTATGCGTTTCGTGTTCAGACTCTGCAAAACAATGGATCGATATATCCTTCCTCATCTCACGACTCTCAAGAGTTGAAATTGATATTTTGCGTAATAATAGCAGCTGATTTGCGAGTCAAATTACTGTTTATTTTTCAAGACAACGTTTCGATAGTTATTTTACTATCCTCATCAGGTCTACAAAATGAATAATACACATAATTGGTAACAGAACGCACAGACTTATCCATAGGTACAGATTTCGGTTTACCTCAATTTGATGATATTTCAAGCAAGTCTCATGTGAAGTATCTTTATACTCATCATAATACTGATGAGAGTCAAATTTTTTACACCATTTGTCACTCTATTTCGAAGGCTATTTTGTGGCATTTCTTGTTATTTCACTGTACTGACTAGTTTAACTTCATTATACTATAAAATTCTTAACTAAAAAACTATTTTGACTGATAACTATTGGAGAATAAAAGAGGACATGATGACTAGTTGTTGATGTATGTGGTAAGTATGAGTCGATATCGATCTGCAATTGATTGATAGGGTAAGTGGTGACATCTAGATGTTAAGCAATTAAGTCAGAAAAACTATGAAAGGAATCTACTTGATCAACACATCATTGTGAATTTATAAGCTCGATAACAAGAGTATTGTGATGTTTTTTTTTCACTCATTATTCTTTCTCTCTCATTCTTCGTAAAATAGGGGCATAAACTTGATGGATATTCTGACTGTCTTCCTTCTTATTGATAGCATACTTTTCAATCCTGATATTAACCATTTCTGATACTATTCTCTTCCTCCAATTACATTCTGAGTCCAGTATTTTTACTTGTTCAAAATCAAATTCATGTTTCAAATTTCTTGTGTGTTCACTTATAACAGTTTCTTTCTCCAGTTTTCCGATATCACCAATATTTCGCGTGCCAATAATATTCCATTGTTCTATCATTATCCAAATGAGGTCCTTTACCTCAGATTGATTGAAATATATTTTCCGAGCAAGGTTCATTTCATAAAAATATTCAAATGCAAGGGGGCACGAGTATTTCAATCGTCACCTATTACTTTCTCTCCTTCGCTTATCATTATTACATTGGTGTGAATGTCTATGTATAGCCTCGATCAAGTACTGGAATGAAATTGTATCATTTGCAGCTGTGGGATTATGATCCATCAGCAATAAGGAATATTTTTCTATTTCGAATGAGTTTAGAATATTGACCTTGAATGAGTGGTAAAGATTTTGCAACGATTGCTCGATGAAATGTTGGAGGTTGTATTCGCCAAACGTCTCTTTCGATTGCTGGGTTTATGATATTTTAGGATTGCCCAATTACAATTTTTCAATTCTTCTGGGATTTATTTGGAATTTCTGGGGGTTTTCTGCGATTTTTCTGGGATTTCTCTGGAATCTTTTTGAAAATTTTCGGAGAATTTACATGGACTTCACTGGGATTTCTCTGGGAATGTCTATGATTTGTCTAGGATTTCTCTAGAATTTCTCTGGGATTGTCTATGATTTGTCTGGGATTTCTCTCAAATTCAAGATCGTTGGATATGCGTCTGAAATTACTTCTGTTCCCATTCTCATCATCAAGTTCTACTGGGAATTCAATTTTGTTGGGGTTTCCCCATGACCTCGAATTGTTGCCAAAAATGTTGCATTTCTTGGGATTTTTTCGCTAACCAGGCGATATTTCAATCGAATCATAATCAAACTCTCAAAGGCGTATCTAATTAGACATGAAATTCTCATTCTCATACAAGGGCTCACAAAATTCTGTAGTGCCTCGTCCTTGGACCGGGGTATCTTACAACGGCCGAGGACGAGTTACTGTGCATCCCCAACTCTCATTTTAGAACACAATATCATCTCGAAGAAATGCTTCGAATAACCCAATCGTCCAAATTTGTAGACACGTTGTGAAATTTCTCAATGCCTCGTCCCTGGGCCGGAGTATCCGGCGGCTGCGGACGAGTGCATTGCAAGTTCTTATATCCTTTTCGCAGTTCATCTTTCATACAACGAATTCTGAAGATACATGATAAATTTATGTGCGCAACATGTCTCATTCTTATACTATCGATAATATAATATTGTCGAAAAACAATCATGCCGTGTGATTGAATAAAATTGAGATGCACACAAGCATTTTAGAGGTCCATTGACAAACACACGCGTACTAATTCTATTGCGGATCATCTCTTCGCGCTTCGTGAAAATTGGTTCACAAAAGTCCCATCTAGGAAGGATTAATTACCCGATGTCCGTTGGGACTGAGCAATGATTCCTTGCAAATTCGCAGAAAGGTGGAAGCTCCTCTCAAAAGTTAATATCCACGGAGGTTTTTCTCGAGGCGGCCGATTTTTCAGGAGAATATAGGCATGATTTTGTAATCTATCATCTTTCCGGAAGACTACCTGCTGTACTTGAAGTAAGAAGATCTTTTGCATTTTTTGAATTGCAAGTTTTGCACCGATAAGTAAGGGGGCAAAAACGATCGCAAGTTGAAGCAGATTGGACTGCTGCGGAATGTCATCATTGCAACCCATGCTCTCATCTATCCCACCATCGCGCAATTCTTGTTGACATTCGCTGGCCACGACTGTTTCGCTAATGCTCGAGTCGGATGACTCATCATTCACTCTTGAGGTACGCAAGTTCATCGATTGAATTTCATTCATGCTCAAGATTATACTCGCATTTTTCCCCGCTCGAGTTTCCAAAAGTATGGATTGGATTTCGCTCTGTCTCATGAGCTCAGTTGGATCTTTTCCGACTCGAGGTACACATAAGTTCTCGAATTTTGCATTGAGACAGAAATTATTCTCATGAGTAGACTGGTTGACTTGGGAGTTTTCAGTAACCTGTGGCTCTTCAATAGTATCATCATGAGCTAGAATGATACGCTCATGTAAATTCAAGAGATCTGTGCAGCACAACGGGTCGTTTTTCGAATTTTCTGAGATTTCGATGCAAAGATTCTCATGCATACTTTCAGATTCTACATTGATGACTATTGCTTTTTCAACGAAAAGCGAGTGGTTTTGTATTGCAACTTCTAACGGCGCTTCAAAAACTACTTGACATTGCTCATATGCTAGTTTGTCGATGAAAAATTCTTGTATTTCCTCAATTTTTAAATTTCCACTCGAAATGGTTGCTTTTGAAAGATTAATTTCAGATTTCCCAGACTCATGGTCATACACCACTTTTTTGGATTTTGGCTACATCGCTTGTTCAGTATGAATTTTGTGAGTTTGATATTTTAGATCTGAAAAATTGTGACAATTTGAGCTGTGCTCTTGGGGACTTCGCCGAGCGATAACGGGTTTTGGCTGTCTGTTGATCTCATTCCTGTGATAAGATACTTGTGATAAACTACCGGGAATCCTTTGATGTGAATCCACAGTCTCATGATATGCACGATCAACTCGTTCAATGGAACAATCCTTCACAACATGAAATTCATCTCTTGCATACTCCCGAGCCAATATTTTTGCATCACCCCAGGTTTTTGGGCAACGTATTTGAACTAGCCATGCCGAATGTGGTCGCATATTTTCCAAATATTTGTTGATTGTAATGTGATCGATTCCACTGTTAAATGACTTCTCCTCTGCGGGGTTTCGAAATCCCTCGATAATAGGATTATATTGCGCCAAGTGATGAAATTCATCCAATTTCCTTTCGAAGTCAAAGAGCGATTCTCGTGGGTATCTACGTAAATTTTTCAATCGATATAAGCAATCGACAAAAGCTGGCAGCGTTTCAAATTTGAAGCAAATATCCATCAAGAATGCATGTACTGTAGGGTATTCCATTATGATCGGTTCAAAAACGTATTTTGCTCTGCCTTTTAAATTATTTGATATTGCTCGTAGCACTATTCGATGGTTACTCCATCCACAATCTTTTGCGATTTGGCGAACGTTGGAATAAAATAAAGATACCTGCTCGTACGAGCCATCGAAATCTATAGCTTGGCTGCAATACCAAGCGCAGTATTTTTCAATTTCTTCCATTTTTCTCATTATTTTCGGGCAAATTTGTGCTTTTTGTACTCTCAACTGATTCGATTCGACTGGCATGTGGTATTGTAATTCGATCCTCAATTCTCTCAGCAATTTATGAGACTGAACGTGCATATTCCCTCGTATGTCAATAATTCCTTACTTTTAGTAATGTTATATCAATATGGTCACAGCGGAGTAACTCTCATCAGTCCTGTGCCATCAATAGTGACTTCACGTCATTCACATTGACATACATATAGTCATTCATATTAACAAATAGTCTTTAGTTGACACACTAAATTGAGCACGTTGTTTCTTTTCAACAAATTGAGAATGAGCATACCGCACATCATATCATTATTTTCACCAATCAAATCCGTTGAATACACGAGATCGCTCCGTACGATTTCATGCCTCATTATTAATTCAAAATATTTTTGCTACGGCAACATGGAATCATTATCAGATTTGGCTCGCTTTGGATGCAAAATTCACACGTTTCGTGCTTGAAATTGATGACAGTACTTTACTTGATGCCTCGCTGCTGTGTGCTGATGCGATGAGTAGATTAATGGTGCTTACTCGTTTCTTTACTTCTTGAACAGTCAATCCTTGGGCTAAAGTTGGTAAAGATGACCCGGTTAGTCATCTTCCCTGCTTTTTGGGGTTTTGATCAGCTCGTTGGCTGGATATCTCCTGCTGTTGAGTAGCCGGTCATGGCAGGTTGTTGCTGTGTGCTGCTGGCTGTTTGTCTCGAGCTCTTCATCTTCTGAAGTCCGATCGGTCACAACACCCTCGCAAATATTCACCAACAGCAAATTTTTCAAAAAAAACGGAGATTTCACTTTTTCCCAAACTAAGGGGAAAAAAAATTTTCGTGGGAAACCACCCCACCTAGCAGCAGAAGAGATGTGACGTGGGTAACGGGTTTCCGGAAGGAACACGAATAAATATGTAATAGATGGACTTTTAATCAGAAGGATAATTTGAGGGCTCGAGAGAGAGAGTGAAGTGAGTGTTCAGGTTGGTCAGAGCGGTCTGCCCGCTGTGCGGCTCGTCGTCCACGACGACGGGTCGCACCGCAAACTAGTACCTCAGGGGGAAGGCGCGATGCGCCGTCAGAAACGCTGACGGTGCACCTGCGACGGACATCGAGCAGCGCACGGGTGTTGCGCGGTTCGCGGAGCCGTCGCCGGTGAACCGTCATGGGGCGGGGTGAGGCGCGGGCAAGGGGCCCGAGACTCACCACGTCACAATATCAACCAAGCTCAACAAGATTCATATTTGATTCATTCCAACCTCATGTAATTTGGACTGATAATATTCTCAAAGTATCTTCGGGCAGTCCTTGTAGAATCGTTGAGATCATTGTTCATTCATTGGTCTCCGATTTCTTCACTTTCCTTATTCCCGCAGGATATTGGCTCAGCGAATGCTTCAAGAATAGGGACAACAGTTCAATTACGGAATTGTTCGATTTTCTTCCAGTAGAAGAGTTGCAGAATCTCACCCTCCCATTCCTCTTTTCAAACCCGCTTTTTGGAATAGTCTTCAGCTCTCCAATCTTAAATGATAGAGCAAGACGGCATTGACAATTTCTGAATATCCATTATCCCGATAACCCGCTTTTTGGAATAGTCTTTAGCTCTCGACTCTTAAATGATAGAGCAAATTCTGAATATCCAACATCCCGATAACCCTTTTTTGGAATAGTCTTTAATTCTCGACTCTCAATTAACAGAGAAAGAGTACTTGATCATCCTGGAAATTCGCCAATTTGATTAGTCTCTCTACAATAGGACTCGAAGTGAATGCTAGAACGAGTTTTGCCTGGGAGTAGTCGAACTGTTCCGTGACAGTGGTGGTGCATTGGCCGGGAAACAAAGTGAAGAAATTGAGAATGTTCAAGAATATTTCAACCAAAAGACTGTTCAAATATGCGATATACCGATAAACTGAAGAAATTCTGGAAAATATCCCGAAATTCCATGTAATCCAGAATCCTGCGAAGGAAGTTAGAAAGATGCAAAATGGATAAACTCATATTTCATCCAAGAATAATCCTAAACGCCAGAAATTGAAGCAATTCGTGATTTTTTTTTCTTGGAGAATCAAGAGTATAGGATGATCCATTTGGGAATGCAAATTCATTCAAAATAAATGATTGAGACTATCTTCATGGTCAGATATTCAAAGAGGAAGGAAAACATATGAATCGGCCGTTGAGCAAGGTCAATGAGATAGAGAAATTGATGTAATTGGTGTTGGAGTGAGGAATTCGACTCGGAAGATATAAGATCATACAAGGATCATACAAGGAAGAGAACGAATGTGCCACGACTTTTTATGAGAACTTACCCTCTCGAGGATCCCGGAATTCCGAAGTCGCAACGGAACATTTCAATAATTGGAATTGACAGAACAACTTTCCCTTGTTGGATGGGGCTCGCGTACAGAAAATCATTATTTGATGGACAAGCGACTATGTTGAATTCCAATAGGACTCCAAATGTTCGCGAAATCACGATTAACGAAAACTTCACTCCAGAATCACCTCGCTTGACAGAGACTCAAATTCACAGCAAGCCCTACACAAGAAATTGAGAAGGACTCCACTTCAGAACAACTCATCAGGATTCTTGCATTCCTCCTGGATACGGAAGAACTGGAGAGAACGAAAGTTGCAGGATTATTAAATAATTCAGATAATATTGAGGAAATTATAAACCTCCGCGACGAAGTTACCGATATATATGAACTATACAATTTTGTTAGGGATAAGGTTGCGCAGTTAGGATCTGAACTCATCATTCGCGATGAATTTGGACAGGAATCATCGGAGAAACTTTTAATTGGTAATAAATTTGGACTTGAACAGAAGTCTGACCTCGAAATTATTGATTTTTCAAAACTCAGGAAAGAGAAACTCTCTCAACTCAGAGTAGAAAAATTTTGTCATTCTAGTGGCTTCGACAAGATGACTCACATAAAATCTGAGAGAAGACCGGAAGGGAGAAGAATTTCCATAAAAGATGCTCTTGATCTGGTGCCTCGTTTCAATTGACAAAACATCAGTCTCACTCAGTTCTTGGATGGGTGTCGTGATGCGAAAGAATTGCTACCCGACTACTTAGAAAGCGAACTGACTAAATTAGTCCGGATGAGATTTTATGGCGAGGCACTAAAATGTGTGAGTGGTCAAACTTTCGAGACTATAGATGAGATCAGTACACTGTTCGAAAATGCTTTTGGATCTCCGAAAACATTCCAGGAATGAATAGGTGATCTACCAGAGATAAAACGAAAATCGGATGAATCTGTCATATCTTATTTTAATCGCTTAAGAGAGATCGAAAGAGGAATAACGAAGTCAGGAACTCGTGAAAAACGAATAAAGAATATCAAGGAGTTCACAGATGGATTGAATCAGGATTGCCTCAAATACTTTGTGCGTCGATTGAAGTGGAAGATTCGAGCTAGGATGGGTATTCCTGAGAATTCCAGTGAAGCTCAGAACTCGGCATTTGAGATCGAGAGAGAGTTTGCGTGCAACGATGATGACAAGGTACAAGGGAGAGGTGACATAAAATCTGTATCTGGGAGAGAATCCCGGGAAATCCGCGTCGTTGAGCATTTTGATAACACACCGCAGATCATTTGCCAGTTTTATGATGAACCAGGTCACTCCTTGATCAATTGCTTCGCGCTCTTTACGGAACTCAACCCTGGTTTTGGAGATGAAATGCTTCATGATCATGAGAATCCTGAGACAGAATCCATTGAGCACGAGTCCTGGTCGATCGATTCAAACAATCGCATGGAGAAAAACGACTCATGGAACTACACGCCGGTAGGTTACTCTCTCTGGCAAAACAGAAATCAAAGAACTTGTCATTATAGTTGAAAACCAGGTCATTACAAACGAAATTGTTTCAAATTTCGAAATAATGTTAAGACGGGTAAAATGAACGCGGAAAACGCTTATGGTCTCCTACATTCCGGCGTGAACCGGGAGACTTAGACCATTCTGCGCCCAAAACCTCCAACTAACTGAAGGATCGCCGTGTGGGGACAAGAACGATTCACTCACACCAGAAGAATAGTGCCCCCATCATCAATTTGAATACACCTGATACGAATACCCAAATGACTTTTGTCTGGGATAGAGGTGTCGGACCAAATTTGATCAAGGCCAGCTGCCCCCCACCCAATGCAACGATTGATACTCAGAAAATAATTGAATTGAAAGGATTCACGCCTGAACATTTGAAATCTTTGGGTTCCGTGGGATTGAATCTAAAGCTCATCTTATAGAATTGTACGAAGTCGGTGAAGATTTCCTAATTGAATTATCGGAAATCCTCGGCAATCATTCTTCCGACAGACAAATGCGAGAATAAATTACTCCAAAAATTATTCGGAGATAGAGCATCGTATCAACCTATTCAAGAATGACCAATTTGCTCGGCAGGTACCTAGAAGGAAAAGGATGGATAAGATTATGAGAATCAATGGAATATCTGTAGAGAGTTCTGCGAATACATTTTCACGACGTAAACTATTGTGTGGAAATGGTTGTGGTTCGAAATATGAATATCTTGGTGAGTTTGTCAAACAAGACATATATCTATACGATGAAAAAGGTATGGTACGTAGCGAATCTTTGGAACATGATAAAACAACGGACAAAATCGATCATGTTATGGAAAGTGCCAGAAATGAAACAAACGGAGAGAATCTTATTGACCCAGTCGATGATAAGAATGTCGATGGGATTCCAAGGAATCTGAGAGATGACGTTGAAAGATTCGAAGTAGCAGATTTAGTTAGAGTTGATATGGGGTGTTCTGAGAATTGCTCTGCTGGAAGATTTGTTGAGCAGAGAGAAACAAGATGTGACGAGAAAAATTTTAGAGAGAATTCGAAGAAATTGAACTCTTGGAGCACGTGTGATAGATGTCACGCTGTTTTTAAGATGGGAGATGATGAGAATTCATTCCTATTTGAGAGTTCATGTGAAGAATGCAAAATCGAGGCTCATAGCGAATTGAAGAAAAATATTGAGTCTGAAGATAATAAGGAATAGAATTGTCAGGTGAATTAACGGATTCAAAAACGAAACAGGGGGTGAGGTGCCTCCAAGTTGAGGAGATGGAGAAAAATATACTTGTGGGAAGGAATAATGTTGATTCAATTCTAGATGTTCCTGTCTTAGGAACTCAGGTAATGGTCTTAAACTCACCTGCAGCGGGAGTATTGACTCGCAGGAATTCATTTGACTACCATAACGAACAAGAGAATTATGAGGATGAAGAGAGATCCTTGGAGGATGGTGTAATAGATTATTTAAGGAACCATATCGGAACGTATCCAGAGACCAATTGGATGGTAAAAGAAACAGTGAAAGAGAAATTTTTTACCTCACGTATCACATTGGACGGAATTCAGAAGAAGATTGAGACCAAATCAAGGATCAATCTGAACGAGATCTTACCGACATTCAATCAGTGGATTGAACGAACGCAAGACTCTCGAGATAACAAAGTCGTGAAAACCAGAAGTTTAGGACCTTATTGCGTTGGAGGAGGACACTATCATCACAACGGCTGCAAACACAAGAATGATTGGTGCTCCAGAGAATATTCAGAAGATACTGAGCCAACCCAAAAACATAACACTAGTCTACACCAAAAAATACATGCATGCTAAGAATGATTTCTAGCGCAGTTTGAGCCGCTGATACCAATTCGGTTTTCAGAATTGTCTCATCACGTCACATTTTTAAGAAAATTGATGTCAAAGTTGGAAAAAATGCCAATCTGTCTGTTTTTCAAGGCTCATTCCTCTGTTATCAGGATTGTTCCCAAATTTCTGCGAAGTTCAATCGGTTATCAAAGGAAGGATCTTCAAAATGAGCCTACATAGATCAAAATCGAATAAGAAGGTGCCGAGTAACACCGACTTAGGAAAACCAAAAAATGGCCCGAGATTGGGCCCGCCCATCCTATGTATTAGCATAGGGCAGTCGAGGATGAGGTAGGGGGATGCGATATGTTAAAACATAGGATGGGCGGGGACATGTCTCGGGCCCTTTTTTGGTTTTTCTGAATCGGTGTTACTTGGGAACTTCTTCATCGATTTTGATCTATGTGGGCTCATTTTGAACATCCTCTCTCTGATAACCGACTTGACTTCGCAGAATTTCAATAGCTATTTTGATAACAGAGATAAAAGCCTCGAGAAACAGACAAGTTGGCGTTTTTCACAACTTCGACATTGATTTCCTCAGAAACGTGACGTGATAGAGCAATTCTGGAAACGGTTCCAAATTCAGCGGCCCAAACTGCGGTAGAAACGATTCAAAAAGTCTCTGTAACAGTAAATGTTGCAAGATTTGTACACCAGTGTAATCGTATGATTACTCCATCAGTAGATATCGGCAGGAATAATGTATTCCCTTGTGCGGAACTGAAAACTCCTCAGAATTTCGTAACGAGAAAACCAAAAAGCCTTCTCAAAGAAACATCAAGATCAACTGAAAGTCAAACGATGAACCTACGGAACCCCTCCAATCCATCAGAAATGGTTTTGAAATGCATTGTCGAAGATTCAAGGAGAGATGATTTGAAGTTGCATGAGATTATGAGGACCTTTGACATGGGTATTTTTGTGAGAACGAGTAACATGTTGACAAGAGTACGGGCGGATCAATCACGCGACCTCGAATCATTCAGATTACTCATCGTTCCAAACCGCAATGGTTTACTTCCAGATTCCAAAATTTTGTTTGAAAAATTAGGACCGCGTGATAAGGTTATCGTCTCATGTATGAGGAAATTTAGGAATCAAATGATTGCGCCTATCGTAAGAACAACACTAATGCCTGAACATTCATCTCCACCTGGTGTTTGGGATCACAAGGAGGTTGGAGAATCAACCGTCTGTACGTTTTCGTTCAAAAGGAGGAAAACTAATGGAGTTATCGGATTCAATATGTCCTCAGACAGGGTTTTTGGATGGTCAGTTTTGGATGGCTCATCTTATCAGAACAGAATTGTAGATAGAAGTAGCAGCAAGATGGGACAGTTTCTTCTACCTCGTAATCGGGAACTTACGTTAGTTACTACAAAATTTGATAACAAATCATCAGGAGTAGCTGATCTTGTAAGGGTACAAATATGGGATCTGGATCTAGGGAGAGAGCCGGAGCATAATGATCGTAAAGGGATACCTCGATAGAGGTGTGCGTATATTCATGAGATAATAATGGTCTTCAGGGGTGATCAATTTTTCATTTCTCCATCAAATTTTACCCATCCTTGGGTACTTAGGCCCTTGGACGAAATGAAATATGATGAGAGAGATTCAATGATTTTAGAAGGTGAATGGAGTGGGTACTTAGGGCCACTCACATATCATCCTTGGAAAATCATACGACTTGGATATCGCAGAGACACGTAGATGGGGGTGGTGGGTACTGAGGGCCACCGACCCACCAATCCAGGATATCTGCGTAGAGGTTGGATGAGACGGCTGATTTTTTGTGAGGACGGGTACTTAGGGCCGTTCCTCCACCCAAATCGCGCCTCTGAGCTGCATCGAGATTCTACAAATTTTTAGTACACATTGAAACTCAAAATATATTGAAATCATATAGCATTTATTGATAATCTCATATACATGAGCACTATGGATCGATAGCCAAGAGACCAAGCTTGATACAACTCTGACATCCAACTGAGCATAAGCCGGCCTAAATGGCCTGATGAGCCTGTATTTATACCTGGTCTTTTGGCTGTACAATGTATCTGTATAGTATGGTAGATGAACGAATGGATTATCGATCATTCGGAGAATTACTATTTCATTGAAAAAATAATACAAATGGAGATATCTTGCAAAATCTGCATACATAATTCGATTCTCCATCTCTGAAGGGAATGAATTCAACGCAAAAGTTAGATAGACTTCTTTTTTATTCATTGCCAGAAACAAAGAGATAAATTCTTAGAACTCTCTAGAAACACGTGGCTTTTCATCTATTTTGAAAATTGATAAAAATGAGCCAAGAATCTTGGTTCTTTTGATACTTTGCTATTTTTCCCATCGATACTTCCATGTGAAAATAGGCTATTCCTCTCACAAGCTCATTTTACAATAAACATTTACAGTATTTACAACCTATCTAATTTTGAGCTTATTTCCTTCTAAATGAGGAACTTTGAGGTAGATTGCGTCTCTTAGAATATTGACGGAATCATATATCAAAAAAATGGAAAAAAAAAATTCATTTCCGCTTTTTTACAGTAACATTTTGTTTGCAAAATGAAATAAACGTGCAAAGTTAATTTGTTTTAAAAAGTAACTATGTACATCTTGTAGCTCAGAAAATGAGCTTTATCATAACAAAAGAAAGATTATCATTTTATGAAGTTTTATATAAAAAATTCCTCATAGAAATTCATGGAATATTCTAGAGTTTCTATGTATTAGTATATACATATTTACGTCTTCGTGTGTGTCTATCCACCACCGCGTGACACTAAAAGAAAAGCAAACATCTGCCTTATCAGCTCCAATACGCGCGAAGATTTGAATATTATATACAGACTTATTAGTACGTGTATTTTAGAGATTAATAAATGAAAAATTAAAATTTTGGGGTTATGGCACTCACAATCTAGAATCCAATAAGAATGTAACTGCCTCAATAAACTGGGTAGAAATACAAAACCACCATACCGAATCCAGTGGAGTGGACCTCGACTTCCGAAAATCGGATGAGGACAACAGATGGTATAGAAATCTTATCCAGAGACCTCCACAGTTTTTCGATAAGTTGTTCGATATGTTGATCATCTTTATTTCTCATGCAATTCGTATTCTTCACCGGCGGGAAACTCATAGGTCTAGGATGCTCCGAATTACCTGTGTCACCAGAATTATGACAAGGATATTGTTATTGACGCCCCTTAAAACGACACTCTTCCTGACCATTCCCTGTGGAAAATCCCAAGGAAATCGTTTGAAACATGAGAATTCCATCTCCTATAAATACAAGGAAGCAATGGCTCGCGTGAAATCGGAAGGAGAACCTAACTGAGAACTAACCTCCATTGCGGATTAATTTCAAGGAAATGTCAGTTCATCCACTTTCAAAGGAACCCAATGAATAATCAAGAGCACTACGATTACTATGAACGAAAACACCTCAGCAAATGCAATAGATGATGATGATAATGATAATAACAATAGTGGAAAATACAAGGACGAGAAAAATCATCATTGAAATACATTTCTGATAAACGGCAGACGTTGAGGAGAAGACACCTCTGCAAATGCAATGGATGATGATAATAGTAATAAGAATGATAATAGTGGAAAATACAAGGACAAAAAAAATCATCAATAAAATACATTTCAAGTATGATGATTGGCAGACGTTGAGGGATAAAGACACCTCAGCAAATGCAATGGATGATGATAATAGTAATAATGATACTAGTAGAGAACACAAGGACAGAAAAATCATCATTAAAATACATTTCAAGTATGAAGAACGCCAGACGTTGAGGGAAACGAATTGATAATGATAGGGATAACAATAAATAGGTACATCAGCAAAACGTGAAATTTTGAAACGACCCAGAACCGTTGTTAGCGAAAACGTTCGAGAAAAGACGAAAGAAAGGAGTAAAGGATTGAATGATAATATTTGAGATCGTGTAGACTATTATACATCATTGTAGAAGGAATGAGATGCAGACAAACTATCGAGTATTCCTCTATCCGTGCTTCCGAAGGAAATGCAGGAGAATTCAATCCATCCAGAGCTTCGAATTTGAGTATGGACGTGGACAATGTTTCTGAACCGCAGAAATATCAGGAAAAGCGCATATGAGAGCACTGGGAAGTTTTGTTCAGTTGTGTGAATTATAAGATCGAACTTGTGTATTTTTTCCGTTGAATACGGAAATTGGACTACGGTATGCTTTATAATGGACAACTATACAGGTTGCGCTGAGACCAGTGCCCACCCCGCCGGATTCACATTGTCGACGAGGAATCAAGTTCATTTGGATCGCAAATGCAGGTCCGATTTTGAGAATTGTCCGAGTTATTAACGAAAAACGCGGACCAATCAGAAAACATTTGACAGGAAAGAAAGGCCTCAAAAAAAAATATGAGTGTACGTGTGAAGGGACTGTGCCAAATATTATTGACCTGTAAAATGAATGTGAAAAAAACAGAGGAAAGGTGTGGCCAGAACGTGTGCGAGGAGTGCATATGCGCTAGATCGTAGACCCGGTGCAAAGGTAAGGCGGAGCATAGTGCAGTAGGTACAGATGTTCGGGACGGTGTAATCCTGATCGCAAACACGAGATATTATGCGGCCACCGTGAACAGATACAGTGTCTAATGTCATTAAGAAAAAACCGTGTTATTTAGGAAAGAGAAAGAAGAGAGATTGATTGATTGATTGATCGATGGTTTTATTGAGGGACTAACTAAAATTGCGGATAGACTCAAAATTAAATACTAAGTGAATTCGAAATGAGCTGAGAATAGAAGTAACAATAATATTTGAGGTAATATGTAAACTGGAACTCGGTTGTTCACGTTCTCATAATTTATCCATTCCATGAAGCATGGATCAAATTCATGAGTGCAATAGAATCTCTTATCATCAATGTGAGTGCCAGTATCATCTTGTTTTGCTCAGGAAGGTGGAAAAGAAATCAAGTGAGCGATGGCGGGTGGGACTGATTCAAGTTGCTCTTGTTGCACACGCTTAAGCCGGTCATCACGATCCAGAGACATGAGATGGTCGAGCAAGTCTTGTTTAAAATGTTCTTGTGTGAATGTTTCAAAATCAATGTGAGGTAACTCATTGATGAGTCTCGATGATGCAAGAGCAAATGATTGGTTTTGAGCTTCAGTACGGGGAGTTCGATATGTTAGTGTGTCCTTGTTTCTCCTCTTAGATTGCCTCAAAGATGGTAACTCCGCTGTAAGAAGGAATCTAGGACGGAGATATTCGGGCAAACCGGTATCTATTACCGAGTAAGCTAAGGAACCGAGCAGGTATTCTCTACGGCGCTGAGCAGATAGCCATCCTAGGGCTAATCGGTACGGGGTCACATGCGATCGCCACGGGATATTCCCATAGACGAAGCGCACACATGCATTATGCAGGCGGTGGAGTTTAAGTTGCTGGCCTTTATTGAGATCGGTGAGCAATGGCGCGGCATAATCAAATATTCGCAGCACAAGGCTTCGAACAAGTTGCTCTCTAAGATCACGAGAAAGTGAGTGCCTCAAAGACCGAAGTGAATAAAGTGAACCGTGGACTCTCTTTGATACTTCTCTAACCTGAAGGTCCCAGTCAAGGCTTGGTGATATGTGAAGTCCTAGAATTTTCGTAGATTTTGAGTAGGGTACGGTAGTGCCCATGATGTAGAGGGTTGGGATCTGATTGTAATCGATCTTTGAGGTATAGAACTCACTCCCAAGTATCATCACCGTTGTCTTAGTAGGGTTGAGTTTAAGCCCATTATCAGCTGCCCATTGAGCAACCCATTGAGCAACGGCGTTTGCATCTTGGGCAATTAGGGCAAGTTTTGTAACTAATTCAATTGGAAGAGCGTGTAAGTAGATCTGGCTATCGTCTGCATATATCATATGAGATGTATGCCGAAGGATTTTGGGAAGATCGTTAATGAATATAAGGAAGAGTAGGGGGCCTAGAACGCTGCCCTGGGGAACTCCTGCATTTATAGGTAGCCATTCGTCGTAAGTTCCGTTATCTAGTCGTACCGCTTGCGAGCGGTTTCTCAGATAACTGGCAAACCATCGTATGACACGGTCAGAGCAACCAAAATTTCGAAGTTTTTCTAGGAGTTTAACGTGTGGGATCGTGTCAAACGCTTTTGAGAAATCAAAAGAGACGAGAACAGTTAACATACGCTTATCGATGGAATTTCGCACGTCTTCCAAAACACCCAGGAGAGCTGTCTGAGTGGAGTGACGAGCTCTAAAACCAGATTGGAAAGGATCGATGAGCTTGTTCATAGTCAAATGGGACATGAGTTGTTCATGCACGTCTCTTTCCAAGAGTTTCGCAGGCTCAGGAAGCTGCGCAATGGGTCGTGTATCGCTGGGGTCCTTTGGAGACGGGATTTTAGACAGCGGGATGATCGAGGCACGTTTCCAGTCGTCGGGAAAATAGCTCGTTTGCAAGGAGTTATTGAAAACTCCAGTGAGACGAGGAAGTAATGCTGGGAGTGCCAGTTTCATCATGGACGAGGATAGTTGGTCAGACCCCGCTCCTTTGGAGTTGGCTGTATTGAATGCTCGAACCCCATCATTCTCAGAGATAGACGAGAAATCAAACCCAGGAACATGACTCGGGAGGGGAGAGAAGCAGATTCTATCTATATCCTCATCTTTCAGGGGAGGTAGATCTTTTGTCACAGAGGCAAAATGAGAGTTCAAAGTTTGACTGCTGGAAAATGCGAAGGGTGAGGTATTGCGCTTATTAGCGATCCCAAATTCGCGCAGCTCTTGCCAGCGAGTCTTTATATCCTTTGCAGAGTTTAGTTTGCAAGATATGTAGCTATTCTTAGCACTATCTAAAGTCGATTTGACTTCACTGCGTGCTTGACGATATTGCTGCATGATTATAGGAGATCTTGTTTCGGTGGCTTTGCGATACAGACGATCTCTACGCTTCATAGACAACCGAATATCTGCTGTCACCCAGGGTTTATTTGTGGAGGTTAGAGTGCAAGATTTAGCAGGAGACAGCAGATCAAAGGCGTCAAGCGAAGTTTTTGTGATACAGTTTACTTGGTCATCTATATGACCTTTTGCTAAGGTTGAATATAAAGGATGACTGAGATCCAAGGGACGCAAAATGTGGTTAGAATTTAGCAAGAGTGGATTTGGTATATTTACATTATTTACAATATTTACAGATAGGAGGGGTGCAGGAAGCACCTCTTGTAGAGCATCAGTTGCTAGAGAAACAGGGTCTGCCACCGCTGGGAAATTCAATTTTGAAGATAGGTTGGACGATATAATGTGGCACAGTTTGGCAGGATCAACTCGTTTCAAATTTCGTATCGGTAGAGCTTTGGGCTCAATGGGCTTCACTTTGAGATTATAATCAATCTCAACAAAATCATGGCCATCTGTAAAAGGGGATTCCGATCGACGGTGAGCTGCTAAAGCAGTCGAGTTGCTGATAAAAACAGGTCGAGACATGTATCATGACGGGAGCCATCATGCCATACCTTATGGTGCGTAGGTTCGGTACTAACCAGGGATAATGAGTATGCGGTGTATAATGCTGTCAAAGAAATCGAGGGGGGCCATTCAATTGCCATATTCATGTTGAAATCACCTGTTATGATAGTGTGCTCATATGTAAGAAGGAAAGGGGAAATGACCTCAAAGAACTCATGTGGGTAAGCAGCAGACGGTCTGCGATAGACGATAGCCATTAAAAGGTGAGTACTTCCTAATTTGATTTCACAGATCATATACTCGGGCTTGTTCATAAATACTGGATCAGAGCACTTGAGGATTTTCACTTGAAAGTCGGAGCGAACGTAGAGTCCGACACCGCCACCCACCATTCCCAATCTATCATGATGGATAAAAGTGTAACCAGGAACTTCAAACATTTGCACATTAACTGATGGATCTAGAAAAGTTTCGGAGATGGCAATGATGTCGTAAGTATATGAGGAAAGTTTTAATTCAAGTAGGGAGAAATTAGTTTTCAATCCATTGATGTTTGTGTGACCGACAGTAAGTTTACAAAGCGAGGCAGCAGATTTTGATAATAAATTCGAAGGTGGCAGACCTGCGCTCCTTTAGGTAGAAGTAACGTCCATATTGGGGTTTGAATATTCTTGAGTTATTGGGGTAATTTGATCACGAGGGAGCTGAGCAAGCTCTGCCACTGAGAGGATTGCAATGGGAGGCGCAGATCGACCTGGACGCATGATTACTGTCATATTATTAATTTCGGGCCTAAGGTATCCTAGTTCTTTAGATTTTGGCAGAGCTGCTCGCCAAATTTTGTAAACTGACGGTGGCAATACTGGGGATAAGAATATTTTAATCGGGCCTCCAACACCAAAAATTGTCTAGGACGTTTGACCTTTCAGAGCCATTGCCTTCGACAAAAGAAAGTCTCTCACAGTTGGCGAGGTAAATTTAGCAACAACCGAAATATAGTTGCCTATATTTGGGCGTGCTGAGGGTATTGCTGGTGCGACGTTGGAGTTATTGTTTGCAGGGTTATTCAATACTGGTGACTGAGCCCATCGGCGCAGAGAGAGAGACAGAGAGAGAGAGAGAGAGAGAGGGAGAGAGAGAGAGAGAGAGGGAGAGAGAGAGAGAGCGAGAGGGCGAGATTCGGGTAAGAAAGAGAGAACGAATAGTCGTGGGAGGAGGAGAAGTAAGGCGAGAGTCATCGGTACGCTACGTTTTGCGGATGATAACTGGGTCATGACATAGGGTAAACTATTTTTCGTGAAAGCAAGTGTCGAGATGTGAGCGCTCAACTTCATGCATTACTCTTTGAAGCTCAGATGGATGTTACATATCATGACGAAATGAATATTCTTCATTTTCTAAACAGTGATCCCACTTCATCATCAACCGGAGAATTCAAGGATGTATGCAATCAAAGGATCAATTGTTCACTACTTAAACAGACGTAGGGCGAGGGTGTAAAGCATCCGTTCTGATTGATAACTTCAAGTTCTGAAGCTTTCAGCTCGATTCACTGTAAGTTTATAATGGAATCATTCTCCTCAAGTTCACAACCTGCCTGATCCACTTTTGGACCTGAGACACAGTGAGAATAGAACTATGAATTTCAATATTGTCTCAAATCTATAATAAGGCCGAGTTGGGAAATAGTGAAAGCTCAGTTTGGAACATTTGTGATTAATGGAACGAAATCGTATTTCGTTGCTGAAGCTCCAAGATTGGACCGCATTTCGAGAAGTCATTGACTCAATCATCGATGACCCTACGAGAGCACTTGAGCAGTCCACAGTGGTCCTGAACAAAGTCTATCCTCCGCTGGCGACAGCAAGTGGGATTTTTGTTGGATATGGTTCGAGACATCTGTGGGATCACAACCTACTAAGAATGAAAATCGCCACTTGGGCCGTTTTTTGAAAAAGTCGGAAAAAACGGTTTTTTTCGATGTTTTTCCCTTTTTCACCCTCAAAATCTCGAAAGGAACGCATTTTATCGAAAAATGTGTGGAGCAATCTTTTGTAGAACTTAGAACGACGAACAAAGAAGGTCTCCACATATTTTTCCATATAAGGCTTCCTGTTGCTGTAATAAACGTATTTTCGTCTGAAACTCGTATTTCATCTGTCATTCCCACAGTTCTGACCCCATAACTCAAATGGAACGCATTTTATCGAAAAATGTGTGGAGTAACTTTTTGTAGATCTTTAAAAAATGAACAAAAAAGGTCAAAACACAGATTTTGATACAAGGTCGTCCGTTTCCGTAATACACGTTTTTTCGTTTGAGACTCGTATTTTATCTGTCATTTCTCCCAGTTCTGACTGTATTACTCAAAGGGAATGCATTTTTCGGAAAAATGTTGGGGCAGTTTGTACAATCTGTTCATAAATGCATAGAACAAAATGTATGTTTTTTCTACATAACGCAACCTGTTTGAATTTTATCAATATTTTATACAGAAATCCAAACTCTCGCCAGTTCTAACAATCCGGACCCCATAAATCGGGAGGAGCACACAGTAATAAAGAATCTGTTTTATGATTTTTTGTGTAATCTCAAAAGATATATGAGGAATTTTGGTCAAAGATAGGATCGAATGTTTATTGCATGCAGAAACTGCTCTTCACACATAGGTACAATAACGAAAGATGGGCTGGGTGTAAGCCAATAAATAATTTTTTGAAGATCTACAAATGGTTATTGTACATATTTTTTTATTGAATGTGTTCCCTTCGAGCTGTGGGGTCGAAACCGTAAAAATTGACCGATAAAATACGAGTCTCAAACGAAAAAACGTTTATTACGGAGACGGACGACCTTGTATCAAAAACTGTGTCCAGGCCTATTTTGTTTAGTTTTCAAAGATTTACAAAAAGTTACTCCACACATTTTTCGATAAAATGCGTTATCTTTGAGTTATGGGGTCAGAACTGTGGAAAATGACAGATAAAATACGAGTTTCAGACGAAAATACGTTCATTACAGGAGCAGGAGGCCTTATATGGAAAAATAAGTGGAGACCTTTTTTGTTCATCGTTTTGAGTTCTACAAAAAGTTGTTCTACACATTTTTCGATAAAATGCGTTCCTCTCGAGATTTTCAGGAAAAAAGGGAAAAACATAGAAAAACACGTTTTTCCGACTCTTTTAAAATACGACCCAAGTGGCGATTTTCATTCTTAGTAGGTTGTGATCCCACAGATGTCTCGAACCATATCCAACAAGAATCTCACTTGCTGTCGTCAGCGGAGGATAGACTTGGTTCAGGACCACCGTGCAGTCGTTCGTTGTTCCATTGGCATTCTGAATATCAATCTCCGATTATGATCAAGCCAATCTTACCAGAATGTGATATGATCAGGCCATGGGGTTTTATTTATAATGAATAATACTTGATGTACGCTCATTTTCTCTCGTAGGTACATATTTTCAAATGCTGCTTAAGTAGTTTCAACGATCGAAAGCTTTCTCCTCCCCATTAGCGACTTACGATCGAGTGCTACAGTGCGCTCAAACAACATCATCCTTATTGGAGGTCGATTAGGGTATTGCAATGTGGAATGAAATCAGTAGCCATCAAAGAAACTATTGAGAGATAGAAAATCTCGAAGACCGGGCGATTGGTTCTAATAGGACTATGAGTACAACATTTGCACTTTTGTAAGTTACGAAGTGAGGAATTGGGGCAATAATTGATATTTGCAGCGCATCTCTCGTTTCCAAAAATCTTACCGCGTCATCCTAGTGCTCTAATGAGCTACCCCCATAAACCCATCGTAAACTTTTTTGGTGTGATTTCCGACTCATTAAAATAGCCACAAATAGACAACTTTAATTCTACAACTCGATTCTTGGCATCAAGATAATCATTTAAAAACTTGAATGTCAGAAATCGGACTATTTTGATGATAATTCGTTAATCAAAATAATAACGTCGCACATCACTTGCGATGCTTAGAGTGATCCGATGTTTGCCATTCAAGTTTTTGAATAATCGTTATGATGTCAAAAATCAAGTTGTAGAATTAAAGTTATCTATTTGTGGCTATTTTGATGAGTTGAAAAATATACCAAGAAAGTTTACGATGGGTTTATGGGGGTAGCTCATCAGAGCGCTAGGATGACGCGGCAAGATCATTGGAAACGAGAGATGCGCTGCAAATATCAATTGTTGCCCCAAGTTCTCACTTTGTAACTTACAAAGTGAGTAGTCCACGTGAAACGGGCCTAAGCAGAAACATTGAGACAGATGTTTCGCGTTGAAAGGCGTGTTTGTAATTGTTGCCTTTACGTGCGACACGCAGCGGTCTTTCGAATACTTTTGGTATGCACCGACATAACAGCTGCAATCTGAGGGACGAACGAGGGTCGCTCCATTGAGCTTCACTTATTACCTGACTCATTCAAAAAATTTCTAAGTTAGCCAATTGCGAACAAGACTGATTTAGAGCAACTGTGCACAGCGCGCTTCTAATAAAAATGTGTTTGATAAAAACTGACACAGAAATTTAAAGCGGATTTTTTCTACGAAAAGTACTATCTTTCAGATGAATCGGATCTTGTACTTCTCTCAGTAAATTCCCAATAAAAGATTCTCTATGCATTGCTTATGGAAACATTGGATGACTCCTCGTTTTCTTCACTTTCTCGAGGTTTCTTGCGATGATTCAGAACAGATGGGTTATTGCAAAAAGTGCGAAGGAAATTTTTCATAGATTGTCCAAAGATTGCCCAGTTGATGTGTTCCTACAACAAATTGATCGAGAAACCTATTGAAGAGAATAGACAATTAGAAAAAATTGCAAGGTTCTTTGTGAGAGATTTAGTGTTTTTCCAGGGAATTGCAATTCTCTTGAATTTCTCGATTAATCGACTTACATCATCTCGGTGATCTTTAACCCATTCGACACCCAGGAAGCCTCAATTATGACATCTTTCTGGGGCTCGTTATCAAGTTTGGAAAAGACATCAAGAAAATCACCAGTAGGTGTTATCGACATGAAATTGTCTGAAATTTTGAAATATGTGATAACAAATTTCGTTCAAGGCGATCCTGAAGAGCCACATTCAATTCTTTGCCAAGAAGTACGATATTTTTCATTTCAAATCGTGTTTAGATGGCATTTTGGCCCCCGAAATCGATAGCTATGCCTCTAGAAGGCCAAAAAAGTGTCATAGGGTCCTTAACCATGACACGTATGGGCCAGAGAAATTTCAAGTGACGTATCTGGGCCCACAATATCGACCGCAACAAAAAGTATTGTTGGAACGCATGTTTGTCGTCATTGAAACCTCTCACCCCTCTCTATCTTAATTCTGGGTATCGAATAGCTTCTCAAAATTCATCATTCAACATATTTTTGACGTTAATTGCCTGTTCTTCTAGGGTTTGTGATCAGAATTAGGTTGGAATAACGTTTAAAGCGAGCCTATTAAGGGCATACTTACGCTTCCGAAAGCTTATCTGGTTTGACGCTGTTCCAGATGGCAATGCTGCATCCTAATATTATTATTCTGAAGTAAGAAGACCGCAAATACGATATTTCAATGTCTCAAGTGATGATGTATCGATCTTCACAAACATGATGGATTGGAAATGAAGTTCATCCTAAAAAAAATAGATTTTGATGGAAGTATGCATTTTCCTTGCTTCTAACGTCATCCTATTACGATTCTAATCACAAACTCTGAAAGGGCACAAAATTTTACGTTGGAAACATGTCGTACGGTATTTTTTAAGGAGCTGTTTGATGACCAGACAGGGGTGTCAAGCGTGGCAGAGTCCTTCCCCTCAAGCCCCTACAGTCATGTGTAGAGCGCACCGCCAGGGGTGTCAAGTGTAGTAGAGTCCCTCCCCTCGAGCCCCTCCAGTCAAGTGCAAAGAGCGTCGTGGCTCGCGGCGAAGGAGCCCCTCCCCTGCGACGCCGCGGCGCGCTCTACACATGACTGGAGGGGCTTGAGGCGAAGGACTCTACCACGCTTGACTGCCCTGCGCGCCGCGGCGTCGCAGGGAAGGGGCTCCTTTGCTTGACAACCCTGTGACCAGAAGAGGGATTAAGAGGGGGGAGAAGTTCTAACGACGGTCAAAAGGCGTCGTAACACTTTTTGTTTCGGTCTATATCTTGGGCCCAGATACGTCTTTTACAATTTTTCTGACCCAGTGATTTCGTAGTGCAAGACTCAATGACACGTTTTTTGACCTTTGAGAGGCATGTTTATCATTTTTGGGGGCTAAAATGCCGTTTAAACATGAATTTTAATGAAGAAACCCGTTTTTCTCCCAGAAAATTGAATGTGGCTCTTCGGGATCAACTCAAACGGAATTTTTCATCGCATATTTCAAAAGTTCAGACAAGCTTACGTCAATTACGTGGACTGAGAATTCTTTCGGAGGATTTTTTCGTATTCTATAACGAACCCCAAAAAGATGTCATGAATATGGCTTTGTGGGCGTTAATGGATGAAAAATCTATGACAAACTATTCAAACGATCTCCTGCGGAAACCCATCCTCGTGAGTTCGAGAAAACCGCAAGAAAACGAGAAAAAACGAGGAGTCATCGAATTTATTCATAAACGATCGATGAAAAACTTTTAATTCAATTATGACTCAGAGGAACGGAGGTGATCCGATTCATCTGAAGGACATTTTTCACTCGTGGCGGTTTGCAGAGAAAAACCCTATTCTCAGTTTTTTGTGTCATTCTTGTCATACTCATCAGGGGCCGTGGTATCAATTTACCGGAAAATTTGTAATACGGCCCCTGATGAAAATGAGTTTGACAAGAATGACACAAAAAACTGAGAACAGGGTTTACTTCTACAAATCGTCACGAGTGGAACCTCTCCTTCAGATAAATTCGATCATCTCGTTTTTTTGAGTAATTGTTGGATTAAAAGTTTTTCATCCATCGTTTATGAATGAATTCGATGACTCTTCGTTTTCTTCGCTTACTCGAGGTCTTCGCGCAATAACTCAAAAGAGATGGGTTATCAAAGAAAGGAAAAAAACGAGGAGTCATCGAAACTTTCAATTCAACTATTACTCAAGGAAGAGTAGGAAATCGGATTTATCTGAAGGACAGGTTCCACTTGTGACGATCTGTCGAAGAAAACCCTATTCCCAGTTTTTTTGTGCCACTTCTATCAAACTCATCCTCATCAAGAGCGAGCCGTGTGCGACCGACAGAGAGTATGGGGCAAATTTGACTGTTCAACCTTCTCGGCTTATCTGAAAAACGTTGCGGTGCACATTATCATATTTCATAGCATCAGACCCACTGTGACATTGCGAGCCACCCTATGTCATGACACAGTTATCATCCGCAAAACGTAGCGTACTCTCTCTTTTTTTTTTTTTTTTTTTTTTTTTTTTTTTTTTTTTTTTTTTTTATAAGGTGGTTGTAGGGCAAATACGCTGCGACGTACGAAGGAGAGGCACCGGTCAGCCAAACACGGCTGGCCAGCACCTCCCCAACAGTCCCGGGCTGGAATCCGCATCGAAACGGCCATCCGAACCGGGTAAACCCTCTTTTCCTTCTCCGTTGGCGCCGGCCATTGGACAAGGGAGAGATCCACCAACCTACCAATCCGGCCCCGGCATCGCGTGAGCATTACTTCAGGGCCAGCGGCGTCTCGCGCTCAGGATCGAGCGTCTCTTTTCTCACGACTCGCAGGTGTTGTTTCCCTTTCTTCGATCTTCTTCCATCTCTTCATTCTTCATTCTTCTTTCTTCTTTCTTCGATCTTCTCTCTTCTTCCTTCCCTCTTCAGTCAATCATATTCCTCCTGGAACCATTTGGACCTCTTCTGTTTGAACCGGCAGGTTTACTGTAATTCACCGGCATCGATGCGCCTCACCTCCCTCTCTTCCTCCTCCTTACGGGTCATCACCAGCTTGATGTATCCGGTAACTCTATCCCATGTCTCCTGGTTGCGAAGTAAGTACGGGACGAGGTTCTCAGGTGTCAGTTGAGCAACTAGCCCTCCATCCAACTCGGCGCGCTCTCTTTGTGTGTCGTTGAACGTGAACAGGGCGTGTTCAGCGTCATCGCAGTTGTCCCCGCATGACTGGCAAGCTGGGGATGTCCTATTCTCGAACCGGGTCAGATAGGCACCGAAGCAACCGTGGTCACTCAGTGCTTGCGTCGTCCAGTAATCTATCTCTCCGTGGGTGCGTTCCGTCCATTTGGCTACGTCACGGATCAGCCGGTGCGTCCATCTGCCATTTGCAAATGACGAATCCCACTCAGTTTGCCAATGCTCAAGGGTGGTTTCCTTCTCGTTGTCGCGGATGATCTCCTTCATCGTTGGAGTGAGTACTCGTTCGGCTCCGATCACTTTCTGGCGATCCCAGATCCTCACTCGCTCCGCGACGAGCAAAAGGATGGGCGGTGTACTCGCCAATACGTAAGCCGTATCTCCTGACACGGTGCGGTAGGCACGGATACTTCTCAGGGCCGCTCTCCGGTGGACAGGTCCCATCTTCTTCTCGATGATGGTCTTCTCTACTCTCTTCCCCCACACGGGTGCACCGTAGAGCATGGTAGAGGTGCTGACGGTGTTGAGAAGTGCGCGCCTCTTTTCCTTGGGTCCTCCGATATTCGGCATCAGCCGCTGGAGCGCCGCACCAACCCTGCTTGCTTTCTGGGCGGCCTCCTGGATGTGCTTCTTGAACGAACACTTGTCGTCAAGCCATACGCCGAGGTATTCCAGCTCTGTCTTGCGTGGGATCTCTTGCCCGTTGATGTAAAAGTGGGGCAAGTCAAACTTCCTGCGTCTTGTGACCACGATTGCTTCGCACTTCTTGACAGCAAGCTCTAGGAGCCTGCTGATCATCCACTCGTAGACTCGGGCCAGCGCCTCGTTCGCGCGTCTACCCAAGAGTTCCTCGTTGTCGGACCAGACTATGAGTCCCGCGTCGTCCGCGAAAGCCACTATTATCACTCCTTCGAGCAGTTAGATAGACAGTAAACTGTCGTACTTGGTGTTCCAGTTGAACGGCCCCGAAACCGATCCCTGTCCAATTCCGGCGGACAGTTCCCGGATCTCTCGTCCCTCGTCGGTGTCGTACACGAGTGTCCTGTTCCGCAGATAGTCACTCGTGATGGCTAGTAGATAGGGCGGCACTTTACCTGCTTGGGATTGATAGACTCGCTCCCAGCTCGCGCAGTTGAACGCGTTCTTTATGTCCAACGCAATAATGGCACAGAATCCTCCTCTTCCTTGGTATGGGTTCCCTACCGACGCTTAAACCCGTTCTTGGACCTCCTCGATCGCGTGCACAGTGCTTCGTCCCTTCCTGAACCCAAACTGCATTGGTGATAGCCCGCCGCTCTCTTCGTAGGCTTTTTCCACCCTGTTGAGCACCATCCTCTCGTACATTTTCCCGATATTGTCGAGCATGCTGAGAGGGCGTTGACCTCCTTGACCTTTAGGTATCAGGACCAGCTTCTGGCGTTTCCACTTATCCGGGAAATTTCCCGCGCTCAGACAGATGTTGAAGAGGTCGAGGAGTAAATCTGGCTTGTATTTGAAGACCAGTTTCAGAGCCTCGTTTGGAATGCCGTCCAGGCCAGGGGCCTTGCCGTTTGGCAGTCTCTTCGCCGCTATGAGTAGTTCTTGCATAGTGAAGAGCGGGATGGGGTCGTCGCTCTCTGGAGGGAATGTGACTCTGGGTTCTCCTGCTGGGAAGAGGTCTTCCACGATGCTGCGCAAGGTAGCTGCATCAGTCGGTGCTGGGTTGCCCCTCCGGGGTCGGACCTTGGACATGACCACGCGGTATGGCGTACCCCACGGGTCTCCATTAACCATGTCGCACAATTCACCTCAGCACTTCTCTTTGCTTCTCCGGATGGCTAGAACGAGAGCCTTCTTTGCTTCTCTGTACGCCCTGTCATCTTCCGCCAGTGATGGTCGTTTTAGTTTCCTTGATCGCCACGCGGTTCTCCTTTTCTTATTGCTCGTTCTTTGTAGAGCTTTTATCTCGTCGGTGATCCAGTACTCTGGTTTCCTCCAAAAGCATGATGTTGTCTTGCGAGGCATCGATGCGTCACAAGCTCTTGTGATGGTGGTCGTCACCATATCCACAGCCTCGTCCGCGGTGATGTTCATCGGGAGATCTTCGGCTGTTCCTATCGATTCCCGGAATTTCCCCTCATCCAACTTGCGTACCTGCCACCCCGTCGGTCGCAGTCTGCGTGTCGTCTGTCTCTGTCTGTCAGTCCTAAGCCGAAACCGAATATGTCGATGGTCACTCAATGTTTCCGTGTCCAGAACCTCCCACGATGTCATACGTCCCATGAGCGACGGGCTCATGAACGTCAGGTCGAGGACCGAAGACGAACCTCCCTCCCTGGACCGAGTGTCGTGTCGGTAGTAGGTGATAACCCCCGTCTCGTTCGCGAGCACTAATCCCAATGCCTCCATGGCATCAGCGAGTATTACCCCCCGTCTATCACGCGGCCCCCCGCTCCAAGTCGGTTCTCTCTCTCTCTTTTTTTTTTTTTTTTTTTTTTTTTTTTTTTTTTTTTTAAGGTGGTTAGAGGGCAAAATCTGCCTCAGGATCCCTCGGATCCGTCCCCAGACACCGGACTGGTTCAGCTTACGCGGACTACGCATAGCCCACGCAGGCCATACCAGGCGGGACACGGGTTTGGGTGGGGCCCACCGAGAGGTGGGCCCGGCCGTGTAATATCCCTCTCCCCTCGATGTCCGATACCTAGGGCATCGGGCAATCAAGAAGGAGATCCACCTGCATCTACCATCTCATCCCGGAACCGCGTGAGCATTACTTCAGGATGAGCGGCATGTCTCGCGCTCGATTGCGAGCGTTCCTCTTCTCCATCTTCTCTCTCCGGCCACTTGTCGGCATCTTCTATCTTCATTCTTCATTGTTCCCTCTCTCTCTTCTTTCTTCTCTCTTCTTCCTTCTTTCTTCCCTCTTCAGTGCATCAGATTCCTCCTGGAATCATTTGGGTCTCTTCTGTTTCAATCGGCAGAGTCACTGTAATTCGCCTGCTTCGAGGCGCCTCACTTCCCTCTCTTTCTCCTCTTTGCGGGTCATCACCAGCTTGATGTATCCGGTGAGTCTATCCCATGTCTCCTGGTTGCGGAGCAAGTACGGGACGAGATTCTCAGGTGTTAGTTGAGCACCCAGCCATTCATCCAGCTCGGCGCGCTCTCTCCGGGTGTCGCTGCACTTGAACAGGGCATGTTCGGCGTCATCCCATTCGTCCCCGCATGACTGACAAGCCGGGATCGTCCTCTTCTTGAACCTGGTTAGATAGGAACCGAAGCAACCATGATCGCTCAGTGCCTGCGTCGTCCAGTAGTCCATCTCTCCGTGGGTGCGTTCCGCCCACTCGGCTACGTCACGGATCAGCCGGTGCGTCCATCTGCCGTTCGCAAATGGCGAATCCCACTCAGTTTGCCAATGCTCAAGGGTGGTTTCCTTCTCGTTGTCGCGGATGATCTCCTTCATCGTCGGAGTGAGTACTCGTTCGGCTCCGATCACTTGCTGGCGGTCCCAGATCCTCACTCGCTCCGCGACGAGCAAGTGGATGGGCGGAGTACTCGCCAATACGTAAGCCACATCTCCTGACACAGTGCGGTAGGCACGGATACTCCTCAGGGCCGCTCTTCGGTGGACAGGCCCCATTCTCTTCTCGATGATGGCCTTCTCTACTCACTTCCCCCACACGGGTGCACCGTACAGCATGATGGAGGTAGTGACGGTGTTGAGAAGTGCGCGCCTCCTTTCCTTGGGTCCTCCGATATTCGGCATAAGCCGCTGGAGCGCCGCACCGACCCTGCTCGCCTTCTGGGCGGCTTCCTGGATGTGCTTCTCGAACGACCACTTGTCGTCGAGCCATACACCGAGGTATTTCAGCTCTGTCTTCCGTGGAATCTCTTGCCCGTTGATATAAAACCGGGGTAAGTCAAGCTTCCTACGCCTTGTGACCACGATTGCTTCGCACTTCTTGACAGCGAGCTCCAGAGGCCTGCTAATCATCCACTCGTAGACTCGGGCCAGCGCTTCGTTCGCGCGTCTACCCAAGAGTTCCTCGTTGTCAGCCCATACTATGAGCCCGCGTCGTCCGCGAAAGCCACTAGTATCACTCCTTCTGGCATCTCTCTCTCTCTCTCTCTTTTTTTTTTTTTTTTTTTTTTTTAAGGTGGTTGTAGGGCAAATACGCTGCGACGTACGAAGGAGAGGCACCGGTCAGCCAAACACGGCTGGTCAGCACCTCCCAACAGTCCCGGGCTGGAATCCGCATCGATACGGCCATCCGAACCGGGTAAACCCTCTCTTCCTTCTCCGTTGGCGCCGGCCATTGGACAAAGGAGAGATCCACCAACTTACCAATCCGGCCCCGGCACCGCGTGAGCATTACTTCAGGGCCGGCGGCGTCTCGCGCTCAGGATCGAGCGTCTCTCTTCTCACGACTCGCAGGTGTTGTTTCCCTTTCTTCGATCTTCTTCCATCTCTTCATTCTTCATCTTCTTTCTTCTCTCTTCTTTCTTCTCTCTTCCCTCTTCAGTGCATCAGATTCCTCCTGGAATCATTTGGGCCTCTTCTGTTTCAATCGGCAGAGTCACTGTGATTCGCCTGCTTCGAGGCGCCTTACTTCCCTCTCTTTCTCCTCTTTGCGGGTCATCACCAGCTTGATGTATCCGGTGAGTCTATCCCATGTCTCCTGGTTGCGGAGCAAGTACGGGACGAGATTCTCAGGTGTTAGTTGAGCACCCAGCCATTCATCCAGCTCGGCGCGCTCTCTCCGGGTGTTGCTGCACTTGAACAGGGCATGCTCGGCGTCATCCCATTCGTCCCCGCATGACTGACATGCTGGGGTCGTCCTCTTCTTGAACCTGGTTAGATAGGAACCGAAGCAACCATGATCGCTCAGTGCCTGCGTCGTCCAGTAGTCCATCTCTCCGTGGGTGCGTTCCGCCCACTTGGCTACGTCACGGATCAGCCGGTGCGTCCATCTGCCGTTTGCAAATGACGAATCCCACTCAGTTTGCCAATGCTCAAGGGTGGTTTCCTTCTCGTTGTCGCGGATGATCTCCTTCATCGTCGGAGTGAGTACTCGTTCGGCTCCGATCACTTTCTGGCGGTCCCAGATCCTCACTCGCTCCGCGACGAGCAAGTGGATGGGCGGAGTACTCGCCAATACGTAAGCCGCATCTCCTGACACAGTGCGGTAGGCACGGATACTCCTCAGGGCCGCTCTTCGGTGGACAGGCCTCATTCTCTTCTCGATGATGGTCTTCTCTACTCTCTTCCCCCACACGGGTGCACCGTACAGCATGATGGAGGTAGTGACGGTGTTGAGAAGTGCGCGCCTCTTTTCCTTGGGTCCTCCGATATTCGGCATAAGCCGCTGGAGCGCCGCACCGACCCTGCTCGCCTTCTGGGCGGCTTCCTGGATGTGCTTCTTGAACGACCACTTGTCATCGAGCCATACACCGAGGTATTTCAGCTCTGTCTTCCGTGGAATCTCTTGCCCGTTGATATAAAACCGGGGTAAGTCAAGCTTCCTACGCCTTGTGACCACGATTGCTTCGCACTTCTTGACAGCGAGCTCCAGAGGCCTGCTAATCATCCACTCGTAGACTCGGGCCAGCGCTTCGTTCGCGCGTCTACCCAAGAGTTCCTCGTTGTCAGCCCATACTATGAGCCCGCGTCGTCCGCGAAAGCCACTAGTATCACTCCTTCTGGCATCTCTCTCTCTCTCTCTTTTTTTTTTTTTTTTTTTTTTTTAAGGTGGTTGTAGGGCAAATACGCTGCGACGTACGAAGGAGAGGCACCGGTCAGCCAAACACGGCTGGTCAGCACCTCCCAACAGTCCCGGGCTGGAATCCGCATCGATACGGCCATCCGAACCGGGTAAACCCTCTCTTCCTTCTCCGTTGGCGCCGGCCATTGGACAAAGGAGAGATCCACCAACTTACCAATCCGGCCCCGGCACCGCGTGAGCATTACTTCAGGGCCGGCGGCGTCTCGCGCTCAGGATCGAGCGTCTCTCTTCTCACGACTCGCAGGTGTTGTTTCCCTTTCTTCGATCTTCTTCCATCTCTTCATTCTTCATCTTCTTTCTTCTCTCTTCTTTCTTCTCTCTTCCCTCTTCAGTGCATCAGATTCCTCCTGGAATCATTTGGGCCTCTTCTGTTTCAATCGGCAGAGTCACTGTGATTCGCCTGCTTCGAGGCGCCTTACTTCCCTCTCTTTCTCCTCTTTGCGGGTCATCACCAGCTTGATGTATCCGGTGAGTCTATCCCATGTCTCCTGGTTGCGGAGCAAGTACGGGACGAGATTCTCAGGTGTTAGTTGAGCACCCAGCCATTCATCCAGCTCGGCGCGCTCTCTCCGGGTGTTGCTGCACTTGAACAGGGCATGCTCGGCGTCATCCCATTCGTCCCCGCATGACTGACATGCTGGGGTCGTCCTCTTCTTGAACCTGGTTAGATAGGAACCGAAGCAACCATGATCGCTCAGTGCCTGCGTCGTCCAGTAGTCCATCTCTCCGTGGGTGCGTTCCGCCCACTTGGCTACGTCACGGATCAGCCGGTGCGTCCATCTGCCGTTTGCAAATGACGAATCCCACTCAGTTTGCCAATGCTCAAGGGTGGTTTCCTTCTCGTTGTCGCGGATGATCTCCTTCATCGTCGGAGTGAGTACTCGTTCGGCTCCGATCACTTTCTGGCGGTCCCAGATCCTCACTCGCTCCGCGACGAGCAAGTGGATGGGCGGAGTACTCGCCAATACGTAAGCCGCATCTCCTGACACAGTGCGGTAGGCACGGATACTCCTCAGGGCCGCTCTTCGGTGGACAGGCCTCATTCTCTTCTCGATGATGGTCTTCTCTACTCTCTTCCCCCACACGGGTGCACCGTACAGCATGATGGAGGTAGTGACGGTGTTGAGAAGTGCGCGCCTCTTTTCCTTGGGTCCTCCGATATTCGGCATAAGCCGCTGGAGCGCCGCACCGACCCTGCTCGCCTTCTGGGCGGCTTCCTGGATGTGCTTCTTGAACGACCACTTGTCATCGAGCCATACACCGAGGTATTTCAGCTCTGTCTTCCGTGGAATCTCTTGCCCGTTGATATGAAACCGGGGTAGGTCAAACTTCCTACGCCTTGTGACCACGATTGCTTCGCACTTCTTGACAGCGAGCTCCAGAAGCCTGCTAATCATCCACTCGTAGACTCGGGCCAGCGCTTCGTTCGCGCGTCTACCCAAGAGTTCCTCGTTGTCAGCCCATACTATGAGTCCCGCGTCGTCCGCGAAAGCCACTATTATCACTCCTTCTGGCAGTTCGATAGACAGTAAGCTGTCATACTGGGTGTTCCAGTTGAACGGCCCGGAGACCGATCCCTGTCCGATTCCGGCGGACAGTACCCGAATCTCTTGTCCCTCGTCGGTGTCGTACACGAGGGTCCTGTTCCACAGGTAGTCACTCGTGACGGCTAATAGATAGGGGGGCACTTTACCTGCTTGGGATTGATAGACTCGCTCCCAGCTCGCGCAGTTGAATGCGTTCTTTATGTGCTCGAAGCGCTCCGACTCTCGGACCTCTCTCTCTCTCTCTCTCTCTCTCTCTCTCTCTCTTTCGCTCTCTCTTTTTTTTTTTTTTTTTTTTTTTTTTTTTTTTTTTTTTTTTTTTTTTTTTTTAGGTGGTTGTAGGGTGAATACGCTGCGACGTAGCCACAGAGAGGACAATTACGCCTGGCCGATACTTCTCAAGGCTTCCGGGCTGGATTCCGCATCGATGCGGCCATCCGTACCAGATAAACCCTCTCTCCTTTCTCCTTGGGCGCTGGCCATCGGACAAGGGAGAGATCCACCAACTTACCAATCCGGACCCGGCACCGCGTGAGCATTACTTCAGGACCGGTGGCGTCTCGCGCTCAGGATCGAGCGTCCCTCTTCTCACGACTCGCAGGGGTTGTTTCTCCTCCTTCGATCTTCTTCCATCTCTTCATTCTTCTTTCTTCTTTCTTCGATCTTCTCTCTTCTTCCTTCCCTCTTCAGTCCATCATATTCCTCCTGGAACCATTTGGACCTCTTCTGTTTCAATCGGCAGAGTCACTGTAATTCGCCTGCTTCGAGGCGCCTTACTTCCCTCTCTTTCTCTTCTTTGCGGGTCATCACCAGCTTGATGTATCCGGTGAGTCTATCCCATGTCTCCTGGTTGCGGAGCAAGTACGGGACGAGATTCTCAGGTGTTAGTTGAGCACCCAGCCATTCATCCAGCTCGGCGCGCTCTCTCCGGGTGTCGCTGCACTTGAACAGGGCATGTTCGGCGTCATCCCATTCGTCCCCGCATGACTGACATGCTGGGGTCGTCCTCTTCTTGAACCTGGTTAGATAGGAACCGAAGCAACCATGATCGCTCAGTGCCTGCGTCGTCCAGTAGTCCATCTCTCCGTGGGTGCGTTCCGCCCACTTGGCTACGTCACGGATCAGCCGGTGCGTCCATCTGCCGTTCGCAAATGGCGAATCCCACTCAGTTTGCCAATGCTCAAGGGTGGTTTCCTTCTCGTTGTCGCGGATGATCTCCTTCATCGTCGGTTTCGCTCTCTCTCTCTCTCTCTCTCTCTCTCTCTCTCTCTCTCTCTCTCTCTCTCTCTCTCTCTCTCTCTCTCTCTCTAGTATTACTACTACTCTTAATAGTATTCCCCTTTTCTCACTATCGCCCACAAGTAAGGAAGAAGTCCTACGTATAATCCAGTCGTCCAAGTCGAAGACCTTTGGCATCGATTATATTACCGTTAGGAATCTCTTAACATCTTGTCCTGCTGTACTAAATCCTCTCACCAGCATCTTCAACCTTTCCATCACAAATGCAACCTTCCCGGACCTCTGGAAACAAACTCTCATTACTCCAATCCCTAAAACCAACAGCCTCTCGGACCTTTCGGACTTGAGGCCTATAGCACGGCTGTCTGAGTGCTCAAAAATCTTAGAAAAAGTGGTGTCAAACCAATTACGTAAATTCCTCGAAGACTATGAACTTCTAGACCCGTGCCAAGCTGGCTTCCGCGAGGGGCATAGCACTCAGACAGCTTTGCTCGGAGTACTTGACGATGTGCGTAAAGGGTTCGACAAGTCCATGTACACAATCCTAGTCCTCTTCGATTTCTCAAAAGCATTTGACAAAATTCCTCATAACATCCTAATACATAAGCTTCGCACATTCCAAGTTGACGATCATACAATACAATGGCTTCTGTCGTACCTTGCAGACAGATGTCAAGCAGTCATTGATGATGGTGGTACTGTCTCCGACTGGCTCAAAACGACCGCTGGAGTACCACAAGGCTCAGTACTAGGTCCTCTACTATTTTCCATCTTCATCAATGACCTGCCTAAGGTTCTACGCTATTCGCACTACATGATTTATGCCGATGATACTCAGATCTACCGGAGTTGCTATCGCTATGAACTAACTGAAGCTCTTGAACTTGTTGAGAGAGATGCGATCGCAATCCACACCTGGGCGTCAGCTAACGGCCTCAGTTTGAACTTGAAAAAGACTAAAGTCATGATACTAGCTAGCAATGAGAACCTTCGCTCACTGGACATGCAGTCCCTACGTCCCATAATAATTGACGGCACTCCTGTAGAATTTGTATCAGAGGCAAAGAATCTGGGTGTATGGATCACTTCTGACTTAAACTGGAAAAAGCATGTATCCTCAATTTGTCAGCGTGTCTTTGGAACCCTACGCCAATTACGACCTCATCAGCATGCTCTATCATTTTCCCTTCGTAAGTCACTTGTGCAAACCCTCATTCTCCCCTTCTTTGATTACGCCTGCCTTGTATATCACGATCTCACCGATGAGCAAAATACCCGGCTACAACGAGCTCAGAATGCGTGCATCCGCTTTGTCTTCGGTAACATTCCCTGGAGAGAACATGTCACTCCCTATCGCATACGACTTGGTTGGCTCACGGTCAAGGCCCGTAGAGAGTATTTTCTCGCTAGCACTTTATTTCAAATTTTGAAAACCCATAAGCCCCACTACTTAGCGCGGAACATATTGGAAGTTTGTAATACTACTCTCCAAAGATCTGCCCGCCTCATGACTGGTCATCTGATAATTCCGAAATATAAAACTACCACTCTCGAAAGGTCATTCCATGTGTCAGCCTCTCGCCTTTGGAACACCTTGCCACTTGAAATTTCCGCGCTTCCCAGAGCTTCCACTCCCTTGACCACTTTCAAAGCCCACCTATTTCGTCATCTTTTCAACCTTGAAACGTGTCAAAGTAACTAATACTCATGAACTCATGTTGTGGCCCGCAGCCCTTGTAATTTATCCTGTTAATTCACTCTGTATTTGATGAATATTATTTCATTTTATTTATTGTTATATTATTATGTAGTATTTATTTTTATTTATTGTTTATCCTAGTTTATAAGTATTTATCTATTTTATACAATAATATGTACACTCTTTTATGCCCAATGGGACCCATTGTCCCCGGGATAATAAACACAATCAATCAATCAATCAATCAATCTCTCTCTCTCTCTCTCTCTCTCTCTCTCTCCTTTCTCTTTCCTAGATAACCCTGTTTTTTCTTAATGACATTAGACACTGTATCTGTTCTCGGTGGCTGCATACTATCTCGTGTTTGCGATCAGGATTACGCCGTCCCAAACATCTGTCACTACTGCACTATGCTCCGCCTCACCTTTGCACCGGGTTTACGATCTAGCGCATATGCACTCCTCGCACACGTTTTGGCAACACCTTTCCTCTGTTTTTTTCGCATGCATTTTACAGGTCAATAATATTTGGCACAGCCCCTTCACACGTACACTCATATTTTTTTTGAGGCTTTCCTCTCATGTCAAATCTGTCTTCTGATTGGTCCGCGTTTTTCGTTAATAACTCGGACAATTATCAAAATCGAACCTGCATTTGCGGTCCAAATGAACTTGATTTTCCGCCGGCTATCTGAATCCGGCGGGGTAGGCACTGGTCTCAGCGCAACCTGTATTCATAGGAAAGTTGGAAACCAGCTGAAACAATCAGTACTATGAAATCCCGATTGCTCGAACTTCTATTGTGAGATGGTCAAGGTCCTAGAGGAGAGGTGGAACCGAGAAGAATTCTCATGCTAAAAACCAATGGCAGACCTATAATTACGATCGAAGCCCGAGAAGTCAGAAAGCGACCAGATAATTCGCACTCTTCATGACGAGAGGATTTCCTTAGAGTAACCTTCGATTCTGGGGATTTGAGTAACGTGTACTGTTATTCGGAAGATCCACTAAACTGAGTATATGTATTGCGAGGTAAAGACAAGAATGGGATCGAGTCGTTGGAGATCTTCATATCGATGGAAGATTTTTGGAAAGAAAAATGAGGACAAAGATTGGGAATGCTTCAGAATAGTAGCCCTCGACGCAGAGAAGAAGCATACTCCATAAAAATTTAGTATTATGTTGAGATTCATTGGATGACAGTATATTTTAGAATATTGAAAACTTGGGGTAACGAATACTATCGAGTAGAGAGACTACGTTTCAGCGAGCCCACCAACTGGTTGGGTCTGGGGGAATACATGTGGAAAAAATTGAGAATGTAACCAAAAAAATTCTTGTCATAAATGGCCACAAATGGAGGCACTTACTCGAAAGCCTGTGTATCGTATCACAGTTCCAACCAGACGAGTCCATGACTCGTTCGTATGTCTCATTCTATGGGCTAACATGACATTCGTCGTTTAGTCCAAAGTAGTTCATTTATCAATGTTTGAAAAAGAATGTATGTAAGAGAGATACTCGACTATTTATCTTCTTTCACTCCGTTGTCTAGACTAAATTATACATTTTGCGCGTGTGGAACACAGCAAACTCTTGATATTTGATAATCCCATATCCATGAATTATCATGATACTTTCGAATATCGATGGATGATGATGGTACTGAACTGAATTATAGTGATCTCGATATTTTCTTCTAGATCAAATAACTTAAGATATTACTCGACAGATTTCTTTATTTCATTTCTTTCACTAGACAGAATTCTTTCAGATTGTAATCAACATGTTATTCTCATTCCTCCTACTAGATTTCATCCATTGAGGCATCACCACGGTCTTATACACAGGTCCGTCAACTCCCGTGGTGGGGGAAGGTCCACTACTGGAGCCGTAATTCAGCTTCGTTTCGTCGCCACCACGCGTCTCTACTTGTCCTTCGAGAGGCGGTCGAGCGCGTGCGCGCAGGAGAGAAGATCGTCTGCTCTGCTGCTCTGTCCGCTGCTCGGCAGATCAAGATTGCACGAGTTTCATAAGACCGTGCTCTCGTCGATTTTCATGACGATCCCCGATTGCATTGATAGCAGTATTATCTGCTTATCAATACAGGGTCCCATACGTCAATCTTTGACTATCGCTAAACTCAAGCTTACCATAAGCTCCAACTGGGGCCAACAAGCTAAGAGGTAGGTTTTTGTTAAACGAGGAACGACGTGTCCGCTCCGCGGTCGAGCGGAGGTTGTTGTCGAATGTTGGGTTATTTGCGATTTCTTTAGTGAGAGAAAGTTTGAATCGGGGATTGAAATCAATCAAAGTACAAATGCACACAATATCAACAGATTTTGGCAGCTGTGACTCCCAGGGAACCTTGCTAGTGTTAGACCACAAATGAGGAATTCCAATAGCACCGGAGAATTTCGATGGATGTGCCTAGTTTCCGGGATATTCAAGGGCTTTGAACGGTGATCGTTGATGAAAATTGGTGATTTTGCATGTCCGATTGATGTAGTTGTATGACTCATGGACGTAGAATTGCATATAGCATGCTGGAACCATGAATTGATCTACTCAAACGTGGTATCTAGCATAAAAATGTATATTTCTCGAAGCAGAAACATCGGAACGCTATGAATTTTTTTTTTTCGTTTTGAATGACATAAGAAAGGCGAATTCTCACGCAATCATCATATAGGGTTTCCATTTGAGTTTTTCGAGAATTTTGCGTGAGAATGTTGGAGAGTGCCAATTTTCGGTACTTTTTTGCTATAAACTCGAATCTGGTGCGTTTTTTCGGGAAATTATGGGAACCGAAAATGTGTCCTTTGATGAAATCTACAAGATATGATAGTTTGATAGTCCATTTTTGCCCCGAAATCGCCAAGACATCCAATTAATATGGTTTTCTTCGACTATTGGTCGTTTTTTGAGAACCCCCATTCGATACATGCATGAGAAACCGATGCAAAGTGAAAGCTCAGGACATAATCTACAACTTTGGTCCTCTGCAATTTTGCGATTGATCCCACTCCGTTCGAGTATTCCCGGTTTTAGCGTGGAAAATCCGCATTTTCCATCTTTCAAGTGGTTTTTCGGTAGCAGCGCATCATTTCCCGTCCATAAAAAAACCCCTAAACGTTGTATTTTCTATTCAAGGACAAATCCTCATTGGAGCCATTTTAGTCCATTGGGCCAACTTTAAGAAAGATGCTAGGAAGTGCGTTCTACGTGTATTTTGAACGGGATACATCTCGGCTCACTGCCGAGAGTCGCTCTGGTTTGGCGCGGAAAAAATTTGAATGCATATTCAGACACCCAAAACACGCATTCCAGTGCAACTTGGACCCCCAATTCTCTGGAGCAGATTGGGCCTCATCTGCAACAGCTCCTTTACGGGCTGGCTAATCCAGCGGTGTTCGGAAAAGATTTGGGATACGTGGAAAATGCAAACAAGGAGAGGAGAGCTGTCATGGAAGCGATTCGCGAAAGGAAAGTGTTATATTGAGGAGGACTGATGCAGGAATCCGTGAAATAACTCAAGAATATTTCTCCACTTGAAATACAAAAAAGAATTTATTCTAAAATACACAGTTCACTCGAGAGGCAACTTCTCTCTTTGAGTGGCCAGGTTCAACTAACTCGCCCATCATACGGCTGATCCGCCGTCGAACCCGGCGAAAGAACGCCTCCTCCGTAAACCGAGCCGTCGCGCGATAAGTCACACTTCCAAAGCGGTATATCAGGGCTGAGACGCTCTCATCACACGTGCGCGCTTTCGCCAACATATTCATACACGAACAATCCAACTTCCTCCCACCATTGAGATGAGTTACAAGTCATCTCATCTCAATCATGAAATTCATGCGTCGCTCAAATTTAAAGTTGAAAGACACAATAAGACACACTCTAGTGATAAGACAATCGATTTGGAGTTTTCACTTCTCTACCACTGCCCGTTACACATCTCACAGACTGACTGCAATCAGCACTCATCTCACAATTTTTATCACTTCTTGCACTGCACTTTACACTGCTCAGATCTTCTTTATACTTATCCACTATTACATCATTGAAGCTTTCCTCATTATTTTCGTTACATTTGACTTCCAGAGGATGGATTCTCTGGATTGGTCTGGTTAGCTCACCAGTCGCAGTCTCTAGACGAACGACACGGATCTTCCCATCTCCTCCATGAATAACATTCATCACACGTGCCATAGGCCAATTTACATATCCGCTTGAGATTGTCATACTCAATCAGAACAACATCACCTATATTTACACATGTATCAAACTTTTTTCCCTTAGGTCCCCGATACATCAACATGCCCAAGTACTCATTACGGAATCTTTTTCGTAGTTCTTGCTAGACTCTTCGACGATACTCAAATATCTCATTGAAATCACACCTCTCAATTGCATCGAGATCTAAGGTACCAATTTCTTTCATTTCTTGCAAAAACATCGATGGAGGAAGAGGAACGACATCGTGGTCATTCTCTGACATGAATGTCATGGGTCGAGAATTTATCATTGCTGTGCATTCATCCAATACAGTCAACATTCCTTCATAATCTGAGCAAGATTTCTCCAAAGTACGCCTTGATAGCCTTTCCAGAATTCCATTCATACGTTCCCAAAAGCCTCCCCACCAAGCTGCAGTGGGTGGATTGAATTTCTACTCATTCTTCGTGGTCTGGAAGGATTTATCGTAGTTCAATTTTTTCAGTAGATTATAGAGACCTACAAAATTCAGACCATTATCGCTGTACATTACGGAGGGTCTGCCCCGGTTTGAAATGAATCTCCTCAAAGCCATCAGAAAGGATGGAGTGCTCATTGATTCTACTAGTTCTGAATGACCTGCCCTGGAAACAGCGCAGGTAAATAGACAAATCCATGCTTTTATTCCACCTTTCAGATGAATAGGACAAGTGAAATCAACCCTCATCATCTCAAAAATTGCTGCATCTCTGACCCGATTCAAGGGCAAGGGTGGAGCTTCTACGTCCAAAGCTTTAGATTCGTGTCTTTGACAGCTTTTACACAATTTTAGTACCACTCTGATTGCTTTTCGCCCTCCTAAGATCCAATATCCTCCTCTCAAATTGCTTAGAAGAATTTCAACCCCTGCGTGGTTCAAATATTCATGTTTCTGTTGAATGAGTCGCTTTACTGAGTCATGATTCCCAGGTAAAATGATGGGACATCTAAAATTGAAGTCATCATCTCTCAGAGCTATTCTTGATTCCAATCGGATGGAACCAGTTTCATCTTCAAAAGGGTTTAAGTGTTCCATACGTTCATCTTCTAAACCTTGAAAATACTCCGACTGCATTTTGAACAGAAAAATTTCTGCGTTTTCCATCTCTCTGAAACTCAAACAGTTAGACCTTGCCGTTTTTAGTGAAGCTCCACCTGAATCTGTCGCGCTCTCAACTCTCTCACGTGATTTAGCAACCTTGATTTTACAGTTGGGAATGAAACGAATCACCCATGCCAAAATTCTCACAGTCTGAAAATGATCCGAGTACTCCTCAACATACCAAGGTCTTATTTCGTTTGAATCAATACCAGAAAGGGTCATCAATGTTGTTAATTTCATTTCTCGTTTTTGAGCAGATTTCTCCAATTCTCTATTTATCGCTTCCTCATCAAAATCTGATTGATCATTAGGCCAATGTTCACGAGATTCGCGTAACCACTCGGGACCCTCCCACCAACGGGACAGAAGTAACTGATCTACTTTACACCCTCTCGATGGTAGATCAGCAGGATTCAATGAACCGGGGACAAACTTCCAACAGTCTGCATTCGACAACTCGCGTAGTTCGTTCACCCGGTTCCACACAAATGTGGCCCAATTTGATTGCCCGCGAATCCATGCCAAAACGGTTGATGAGTCCGACCAATAGAAAACTTCTAAATTTTCGAGATTTAATACGGCCAAGACATTTTTTGTCAATCTTGCTCCGATACACGCCGCTAACAATTCTGAACGCGGGGTATTCTGACATGTCTGTCTTGTAGGAGCAACTCTCGTCTTAGCTTCGACGAAATGAATTTCAACACCGGACGCATTTTGAATTCGTAAAAAAATTACTATCGCAAAAGCTACATTGCTTGCGTCACAAAAAGTGTCAAGACTGATACGGTCATCTTCACCTGTGATTCCTAATATGCAACGGGGAATCTGAATCTGCTCTGAATCTTTCAATCCATCTACCCAACTCAAAAATCATTTTGCTACACTGTCACTAACTTCATCATCCCAGGAGAGTTTCTCATGCCATATTTCTTGCAATAGAACTCTTGGCATTAGCACAATAGGACACACGAATCCCAATGGATCAAACATTTGATCAGCAAGCGATAGAATGACTCTTCGTAATTTTCTTTCGGATCGAATCATTCACAACGTTCAGATTCACTGATAGGGTATCGGATTTCTTATTCCAATCAATACCTAGTACTGCAGCTTGGTCTTTTTGAGAGCCATCTCCACTAAACTCCCACGCTCGAAGGTTAAAACCTGCAGTTTTCATTGCGGATACCAAAGACGATTTTAACTGTTTGAATTCTTCAGTACACTTGTAACAGAATTATCAACATGATACGATTTCAACAATTTCATCAATCAATTACGCGATTCTGACTCCCCAGGACAGGGGTTTTCCCTCGAAAGTGAATGAATTACAGCCCCCCAAATAGATGGGCTACACGACAAACCAAAGACCAATCTGCAATGTCTCAAAATTATAATATTGCCCTTTTTGTCAAACCAAAAAAATGTCAAAAAATCTCTGTTTTTGGGATCGATACTTATTTGCAAGAATGCTTTCTCAATATCAGATATCACGCCAATCTCACTAAGCCGGAAACGCATCAGAACAGCATTCACTAATTCAATCAGATTCAGTCCTTTCTCTAAACACTCATTCAGCGACGGATGATCACGATCCTTCGCTGACGCATCGAATACGGGTCGACTCTTTGTTGCGCTGCTCTCTTTCACGACGTGCCGGCGATTCAAATAATGGCCCCAGTTTTTCTTTTCTTCTTCAAGAACTCCTTCAATGATCTTCGTGGCCCTCCATTAGTCAAAAACTGCATCATATCCAGCATACAGTCCATCAGATTTCAATTTCTGGACCGTAATCTCCAGATGACGAGCAGCAATAGTTTTGGTATCACCCAAAGATGGATGATTCTCCAAAAAAAGGCAACTGAACTTCAAAATGGGTTTCAGAATTCAATCTCACAGATTCCAAAAAATTCTCAGTGGTCTCTTTTTCACGATCCTTCTGCAGTTCATCTCCGAATAAATGTCTAATTCCAAGCGTATCAAGAGACCATAAATCTGTAGTGACGTCACTTTTAGTGAACATAGATATGACCATCATGGCAGTACTCTCTTCTCGTTCTGTTCCGGGAACCTTACCCGTAACCATCCAGCCAGGATAAGTTTCAATCGCTGTCAAGCCACAGTCCAGATTATGGAGTCGGCCCGTCAATAACTTGCCTATGATATCACCCCCAATGAGTACTGACACTGGTTCACTATCATTGGCTAAGTCAGAAATTTCAATATTCAAGTCTCTTAACTCTTGTAACCAAACACCATTTCCAAGTGACGGCACTGATTCACATATGACGGCTTTATCCAGAGCGATGAAATTACAGGCATAATCACTGCCCAAGCTGCGAAGGCGGATGCGATTTTTCTTATGATCCTTTTGCTCGGTTCTCACTCCACCGAAAAGAGAGTGGTTGATTTTCTGTTCACATAAAGGCGTATACTCTAGGAGGCGTATCGCAGCTTTGGTGATGTATGACCTTTGCGACGCAGTGTCGAGCACCACACGCACAACGCGTTCACTTGTTTCAGAAAATAACTTTGCCTTCAGAGTCAGAATGACGATATCTTGTTCAAAACACAAACTCGCCAATGAGCATTCACTTTTCTCGGGGGTTTTCACATTTTCCGGAGATTCGACATTTTTTGATGAATCTGAATTTCCGGCTATCTCACGGCACATTAAAATCACATGATGACGCCCACACCAGGTGCATTTGACCCTCACTCTGCACGATGTACAACTATATCCAATGATCAAACACTCAAAATAGGCACGTTTTCTTTTCACACAGTCTTGTCGTTCCGAAAGTCACATTTTCTTAGCTTTCACACAATCCTGACTGATATGATCGGAGGACTCACAGAAAATACACGGAGAAATCTTGCCTTTTGTCGTGAGCAAACCTACCGCGCTTGGGATATCTTTGGTGTCGGTCCGTTTTATACTCAATTCATCATCGCTATCACTCCCATCGGGTTTCAAATCGAAACCCTTGACAGCCATAGAAATTCGCACCTCAATTTGAACTTCCGATGATAGAAATTTTATGAGTTGCTCCAATCTGTTTTTGGCTACGACATTGCGGTTTTCGGAGCTATCGGCATTCACGGCGGACGTAACACTATACACTGAAGTTCTTTGCCAAGCACGGAGTAGCTCTTCAGGTAAACAAGACTCGACAAGCGGATATAACATTGCTCCATACTTATCTAAAGTTACGTTGAGGGTTTTGAGCGCTCACAATTGAGCTTCAATTTTATCACATAAGCTCGAAAGAGCATATCTTTACTCTTACTAGTTGCATTTTTCGAAACAAGTTGCAGTAGTTCCCTAACATACACTTCGATGAGCAAGTCTCCTCGTCCTGTCACGGTCGCCAGATGTTATATTGAGGGAGACTGGTGCAGGAATCCGTGAAATAACTCAAGAAAATTCCTTTATTTGAAATACAAAGAAGAATTTATTCTAAAATACACAGACCACTCGAGAGGCAACTTCTCTCTTTGAGTGGCCAGGCTCAACTAACTCGACCATCATACGGCTGATCCGCCGTCGAACCCGGCGACAGAACGCCTCCTTCGTGAACCGAGCCGTCGCGCGATAAGTCACACTTCCAACGCGGTATATTAGGGCTGAGACGCTCTCATCACACGTGCGCGCTCTCGCCAACATGTTCATACACGCACAATCCAACAGAAAGGAAGACGGAAATTATAAATTAAACGCCAACGACTCCCGTAATCGGAACGAGAGAAAATTGCTGAATTGGAGAGAGAAGTAGCTCGTCGTCGTCACACAGAAAAACGTCTGGAAATGGCTGCGGTCGGAGAACTTGCTGTAGCCTGGATCAACGCTTTGTTGGCGCAAAGTCACTTAGAACGGTTTCGACGTCGTCAGCAGAGTACTAACCGTTACAATGAGCACCCGCGCTGGCCAGTGTGCGATGCAGCGGACATCCAAGACCTCAGAGAATGTTACAACCTGGACATGCACGTCCGACGTGGGTCTCGTTTGTAAGGGAGAAGACTTTGATGATTATTTTTTCGGGTTTGTGAGTTTTGAATATTTTGGGGCTTTTTCCACACTTTTATCTCCCAAACTCATTCAGTTTCATCTATAACTCTGATTCAGTTCAATCCAATATGTACAATAATTCCTAGATCAAATTGTGAGGTACGAAGATAGATGAATAAACTTCGTCAGTAAGTTATTTTGAGTTTCACTTCAAGGGGATGTGGCTGTCATCGCGGTCGGCAAGGTAGGGTACGCGTCGAGTTACCCTTCGGGTAATTTCACCGGTACGCGGCGCTACAAGAGATCGGACTGTGAGTTGGCAACCCTGCAAATGTACCATAGGGCGCGCTCAATGAAATAGACTCCAAGAGTCAACTGTAGATTAGGGTTGATAGCTTCAGGAAGCCTGTATCGTGACTTTCACCCGCAAGCGGATGTAACTCCGTGAATCGTTGGAAAAGGGCAGAATATTCAGATTGCGTTCTTCAATAAGAATGACACATCTTCAGAGATCGAACTCAAAATAAGTCGAAATTCATGTCCAAAAACATGAATACTTCTGCAAACATTTCAAACAAATTCACATTTTTAGACGCCAAAACGACTGAAAATCAGATCATGTTCACTAACATGAAACATTATTGATTTCATAAAATCATTTGTGCAGATCTAATGATGCCCAAAATGATGATCTAAGAAAAGCAAACTTACCAAGGAATTGATATTCGCTCAATACCTGGTTTCATCGTTGATTTCAAAAAACCATCTTCTTTCGCAGACCTTATCATGCTCAAAAACATGATATCTTCTATCCCCCATGAGTAGATCTGATCATAAAAACCGTCTCCTTTCGCAGACCTTATCATGCTCAAAACCATGATATCTTTTACCCCCCATGAGTAGATCTGTTCATGCCCAAAAACATAATCGAAGGGGGGCAACATCTCCAAGATATTGTTTCATTTACTCGATACCTGTATTCATGTTCATCAACATAATACGTTCCATTGATTTCATAAAATCATCTTCTTGCGCAGACATGGTCATGCTCAAAAACATGATATATCCTACTTTTATTCAGTCAATGGGTCCTGGGAAAATGGTTCATATCCTGCTCTCGTAACCTTATACCTGATAGAAATCCAGTGCAAGTCCTAGATACTCTACATTCAAATTTGGTAAAGCCACAGGTCTTCGCTCGAGGCAATTTTTTCAAATTCCACCTACAAGAACAGTTTCAAGTTAGAACCAAGATAGTTGGATCAGCTTATATTATTTTGTAGGCACAAGTCATTTCCCAACTTATACAACTCTATGGATGATTATCTGAGGTACATGGATTATGAGCTGTCAATTTTTTCAATATACTATGTAAAATTCTGGAAAAATATTCCAGTCCAATTTTCATTGAGGTCTATGAATACAGAATATGATCCCTGACTAGAGGGTGATATGAACTTGAATAACTTTTCAATTGATGATTTGGAACCACACTTCTAAGTGACATCTCAGAATACTTACTCGAGCGAGACCTTCTATCATCAAACTTTGATAGACATCCTGAAGACTGATGACAGACATTCACAGGTCATGTTCACGAGCATGGAACATTTTTGGTGATCTCATTACACCATAATTATCATAACAAGAGAAGCCATCAATGTGAGAAGATCAGCCAAGGGTATAAGAATCTTGATGAAAAAAATCTATTAAGACTTTTTTACTACTCTGGATTGGTGGAAGTTGTCGGCTTTTCTTACCCTTGAATATGATCTAGTACCTGGTGATGTACATCACCAAACTTCAGGAGGTCTTCATCCAAAATTTATAACCCTCAAGAGTCTCGCTCGAGGCACAACTTCCAAATTCTACCTGTAAGGTTACTTCCAAACTAAAAACAGAATAGACATTCTAGTTCAAATCATTTTCCAGGCACTAATCATATTTTATTCCATGGAATTGGATGGAAATCAACTAAGAGAGCTGAATTTTCAGATTGAATTTTTTCACAAAGTTTAACCATAAAAAATTCTGGAGAAGAATAAACTTATAATCTATGTAATTCAGTTTGATTTTCACTCAGATTCATGAATTAAAGTAGAGTCCTGACAAGGAACTAATGTGAACTTAGATGACTCGCCTCAATTGATAATTTGGAACCACACTTCTAAGTGAATCTCAGAATACTTGCTCGAGCGAGAATCACCAGTATCATCAAACTTGGATGTAGACTTTCTGAAGGCTCATGATGGACATCTACAGATGATATTCAAGAGCAGGGAACATTCTTGGTGATCACATTTTACCAACTATCATAATGAGAAAAGCCAATGTGAGAAGATCAGCCTAAGATAAGAATCTTGATGAAAGAATTCTCCGAAGACTTTTTTACTACTTTGGATTGGTGGGAGTTAGGCTATTTCTAGTCTTGAACATGATCTGAGATCTGGTGATGTCCATCACCAAACCTTAGGAGGTCTATATCCCAGATTGATGACACTCAAGAATGTCACTCGAGGCACAATTTTTAAATTTCACCTGTAAGATTACTCCCAAACTAGAAACAGAATAGACATTCCAATTGAGATAATTTTTCAGGCATTGATACCTCACTTGATTCCATGAGAATGGATGAATCATTATTATAATAGTCATTCATTTTACATGATAGTAATCTTGGGTAATAAGAAAAAGTCTTACCTTGAACTTATGTGTTGGTTGTCCCACAGCGGATCTTCTTGGTACACCTTTGGAGGTGGTCTCCACAGGTAGAGTTGCCCCGCTAGTGTTCCCAGAGTATCCAGGTATACCTAGAAAAAGCACACATTCGAACAGAATCATTTTAGTGTAGTATCCACTTCAACATGACTAAGTCCAAGAGAGACCCTTTCATAAAACGGAAACCCAAACCTCTGCGAGTAGAGATTTCAGACAGTGGATTTGAGTAATTTCATGGAAAATATGATCAAATAGGTATAAAAAAGACCTTACATGATTGCTGGAGGCAAGGAGAATCAATGCAGATGATTAGTCCACCTCTGGACATCACCAGACCAAGTTCGTCGCTGAATCCATACCTCGTTCCCAAGTTTCCGCAATACCTGCAACCAGAAAATGTTGTATATAATTAAACTAGCCATATGAGAGTAAGTTCAGTAAAAAGAGTACATTTTTTATAATAATTTGAGTAAAAAAAATTAATAATTCAGTCCCAAATGAATGAGACTGATGAAAAATTAATCCTTGTTTACATGCAGCCCATGCTAATACATGGTAAAACAGTGCCCTGCTGCGACACCCCGAATGAGTACAATTTTCCCAGGTTTCCTGGGGCGATAAGGGCGTAACAAAAGGCTCAGCGCAGGTGCTGCAACTACTTTCAATTGATTAGGATTGACAATTATTAAATTACTTACGATATAAACAGCCGGATTTTGCTGAATCGAGCAGACGGCATTCTCGCGCTCCTGGGTTGCGATTCTAGGCATGTCACGCCTCGGAGGCGATGCGGAAACGTCCGCAAGGATTTTCATTAACACACCCGGAATACCCAAACATCACTCCACGACGTAGCGCGAGCACCAGGAAGCCGGGTATACAACCTGTTGCGAGGGCTGGCGGCGGCCATTTTGGGTGCCGGTATAGCATAGCTTGGCTGCGCTATATATCAGCGTGCGATGAGTATGAGATGAGTATGGTCAGTATGGAGCATGGCGTGAAGTTAACATCATTTGTCAATGTTTATTATTAATAATAACTTAATGTAAATAACATACAAGTTGAATATTTGGTCTCGTCGGTTTTGTGGACCTCATCAGGCTTCAGGTTTCTGTTTGGCATATGTATGAAGATAGAAAATATTAAATTCTTTACAAATGATGGATGTATGAATATTCAAGATGCGCAACTTACGTTATTCTTTAGATTGTCATGATATTTTTGAACGATCTTGTAACAGAGCACAGACATAACGTCTAGCTCCAGTCAATACAAGTAAATAGAGTGAGTCATCGGTCTTATTTTACACTTATATTTATATTAGCGCGATCGCAATATACAGTAGGTGACATATATATGAGAAGTAGTGCATGTGGGAGAGAGAAAGAGAGCGGGGGGTCAACGAGCTTTGTCGGCCGTTGCCCACAACGGGTTATATGTTCGACTGAGATTTTGAATATTGTCTTTTCTATTGATGCAATTTTCATCGAATTTTATATGGATCATCTCAGAAATCAACCGTTTTTTCCAATTTTCCTCAGTGTCAATTATTAAGCTCAATATTGAGCAGCTCAGTATTAAACTCAATAGTAAAATTAGGTAAGGACCAACTAGATAAATTTAGCAAAACTGGTGTTGTTGATAAATTTCAGTGTAAAGATTGGCCCAGCAACGTATGTGGGAGAGACAAAAAGACAACTAGGTACACGCATTAATGATCATATTATAAACAAAGATAAAAAATCCGTAGTTTCTGTTCACAGACTAAAAGATAAACACGATTTTTATTGGGATCAAACCAAAATTTTATGACACAGAGAAAAATTGGAAAAAACGGTTGATTTCTGAGATGATCCATATAAAATTCGATGATAATTGCATCAATAGAAAAGACAATATTCAAAATCTCAGTCGAATATATAACCCGTTGTGGGCAACGGCCGACAAAGCTCGTTGACCCCCCGCTCTCTTAATCTCTCCCACATGCACTACTTTTCATATATATGTCACCTACTGTATACTGCGTTCGCGCTAATATAAATATGAGTGTAAAATGAGACCGATGACTCACTCCATTTACTTGTATTGACTGGAGCTAGACGTTATGTCTGTGCTCTATTACAAGATCGTTCAAAAAATATCATGACAATCTAAAGAATAACGTAAGTTGCGCATCTTGAATATTTATACATCCATCATTTGTAAAAAATTTCATATTTTCTATCTTTATACATATGTCAAAACAGAAACCTGAAGCCTGATGAGGTCCACAAAACCTAGTGGACGGAACGTTGCAATAAAATTTCCATCGTGAAAATTTGGGAATTTATTTAGTTCCCCACCGTCCTTCAAGATCGACGAGACCAAATATTCAACTTGTATATTAACCATCAAGGACGAAAAAATCTCCCAAAATCGCTCATGATAATGTAAATAACATTGATTTATGAATAATAACATTATGTTATTATCACGCCATGGTATGAAGGGTAGTGAGAGTGGTGGCAAGAGTTTGAAAGTGTCGGCTGCCTCGCGCCGCAGCATTGCCAACTACCAACTATGCCAAACATTTGTTGATATGGACTAGCAGACGGCCGAGATGCATTACACATGAGCTGATTTGTTTCAATTTTCTTTGCGAATATCGTTTACTAGGCTCTGGAACGGCGCGAGGTGATTCTCCGTATAATTTTGCATTGAAATTGGGTACGCGCATATAGGCGAGAGCCCCAAAGCGTGTAGTAATACGTTATTTACCAAGCCTGTGCAAGGGACAGTGCCTCTTAGCGTGGATTTTCGAGAATCTAGGCTGAGTAGGCCAAGTTATAGACCCAATTCAGGTGGAAAATCACTCAGTCCATCTTCATGTGAATTTTCACGGCAATACAAGGAATATCCGCGGAGAAAAGTGAAACAAATTGAACGTTACCGACGATTACAGATTCCTGCGGGGGGACAGCCACATCCCCTTAAGGCGATGCGGTCACCGTGCACCGTGCACTTTTGTCCGATACACTTGCGATTTGAACTGAACTAGGAGAAGACGAATACGGATTATCATTCAACTTGGATTCGTCTTCTCGTGTTTTGCCTCGAATCGCAAGAGAACTGGGGAAAAGTGGGAATTGCTTGAGCGCTGGCATCTCCTAACCTATAATATGGGCACTTTGTAATTCGCATTTTTATCCGATTCTCTTGCGATTTGGGCAAAATGACGAGAAGACCAACTCGAGTAAGATGATAATAAACACTCGTCTTCCCGTCGTTTCGCCCAAGTTGCAAGAGGATGGGATAAACGTGCAAATAACTTTCAGCGTGCACGGTGACCGCATTGCCTTAATAAGATGAGGCTGACGAACCAGCATACTCTTCTTTGAAATCAGGTAAACGGCCGATAACCATTAATGTTCTCTCCACATTCAAATTGTGAGGTCCACGATCAACTAGCCTTTGATTTGAGGTACATCACGTACGAGTTCATTTTTCTGTTTCGAGACGTGAATCTTATTCGCCGTTCTTCTTCACTTTCACACGATTTTCCTAGTATACAATTCAAGTGCCAATCAGTGTCAAGCACGAAGTAGAATTATTTGGAAGATCCTTCTGATCAGGATATTTTTGTGATTATTTCTCACGTCCGTTTGAGATGATTTTTGTTTTCCTTTCGAGAGTCCCCATCCTAGTTTTTGATATGAATTAAATAGACTAAACAGTCTAGTCCTACGATGAAGTACAAATATTCATTTATTTTTGACATGAGAATGAATGGATGTTAGGAATATGTCGTTTTGTACAGAGAGCAATAAAGTTGTTCATTTTGAATCAGTTATACCCAATTATTCAAAAATCCACCTCATCATCACTTATCCAAAGGTAAATTGCTATCACAATACTTCTTATTTTGTTTTTATGAAAGTTGATTTTTCCATTTTTCTTTGTCATGCCTGTCAGGCACTTTTCTTCTCCATCTCAGCCGTGACAGAGAGAGATAGTTTTCGAGCTAGTACACTGGCGTGCTAACTAGCGTCTGGGAGAGGGGTGTAACGGTTGAGAGTATATTTCTCAACCATTATTCCTCTCTCTTGTCTGATCATCATGTCTCATATTAGACCGTCAGCCAGCTGACATTCGTTGGTAGTTATTTCTGCGTCAATCTGTCGTAGTTAGATAGGTCATTGGCAGCGAGGAGGAGAAGACTGTGCAAAGACAAACGAATGACCGGGGCCGTTTTCTCACAACAGCTTATTGAACATGTCCGATGATTCGACATCTCAGGATAATTTTCTCCTCAAAAATCCAACAATATTCCATCAGTGCAGTCGAAATAAAGTCATCGCTGACCAGTTGGCATACCGATTTGGCGATTCCTGGTGCTTGTCATACTCGATCAAAAATGTCAAATTTTTCGAAAATTTAGAATCACTTCCTCCAGTGGGGCACTTCGGTATTCGAATAGATTATTGGAAAGGAATCCATCGGAAAAGCATCGCCATACTATCAGTATCTATCATCTATCCTATCAGGGCGATTCTGAATCAAGCAAAACCGCGATCAAAGTTGCGTGAGATGCATGAAATTTCCACGTGGCCAAGCGACTCCAGTGTTGACCGAGAGGTGGCGCAGCGGAGCAGTGGAATTCGATGCATTTGACGCAACTCTGATCGTTGTTCTGATTGATTCAGAATCGCTCTATCAGTATGGCAATGCTTTTCCGATGGATTTTTTCCAGATAATCTATGCAAATATCAAAGTGCCATACTGTAGAAAGTGATTCTAAGTATTCAATGCATTTGACATTTTTGATCAAGTATGGCAGGCATTAGGAATCGCCAAATCAGTATGCCAACTGGTCAGCGATGACTTTATTTTGACTGAACCGACGGAATATTGTTGGATTTTTTAGTAGAAAATGATTCTGAAATATCGAATTATCGAACATGTTCAATAAGCTATTGTGAGAGAACGGCACCGGTCACCCGTCTGCCACTGCACAGTCTTCTTCTCCTCACCGCCAATGACGTATCTAACTACGACAGATCGACGCAGAGATAACTACCAAGGAATGTCAGCTGGCTGACGGTCTATACATGATAATATATCTCCTCAGCCGTAGGGCAACATCCGGAGAGAGAGTCGTAGGTTGTGATGCGTTAGAGAGAAAGATAGCGCGAAACATTGGTAGCCTCACCGCACTGTGCTCCTCGCGCACCCTTCATCATCAATCAGCCGGCATCGCGTACCCCAAAAATCCAGACAACTCTCGCCCGCGCTTGGCAGCAGACTCCCGCATGTTAAAATTCAAGCGCGTCCTCGGCATCTCGTCACTCTGTCATGGGTGCTTCATCAGCATATCCTGACACCCGGACGAGCTCTCCAGCGTGCTTACGTGCGACTTCCTGGCCACTGCCCATTCATCAGTCCTGCGGATGACGTGCATTCCAATCTATGGACGAACTCGAGTATTACATAGCGGCCGATCAACGAGCGTGCGATTGCCGCCACTTACACACCCGTAAGTGCTAGACGATAGTTATCCTCTCTCTCCTTTGGTTTTACCCTCATTGCTCTCTTCGTGTTCATGCGATTCAGTGCACTTGATGCACCAGGTTTCTAAGTGGTGAATGAACATGCCCATCTGGCTCCCGTTCAAGCCTTGTGTAATTATCTTGCGCACGATTTCCCATCTCTTTTGCGCGCATCTCATGAAATCACATTTGTTGGGCACTGCACTCTGCCCAGCATGTGCGGCTAATTACACTGAAGAACAGAGTTTGGGGGTCGGAATGTCCCCCCTAGGAAAGTATGATTCCCTTGTGTATTTTTGACCGTAGAATCCGAATCCGACCTCAGTTTTGCCCCTACACCTCAGATTTTTTTTTAAATCGCAAAAAACTGATTTTCCAAGAAACGGCGTTTTTAGCGTTTTTTGCCAATTTTTCAAGTTGATGATCATTTAGCCAAGGAGTACCCATTGGTCAAAATGCATACCAAGGAATGTTCCATGTACACAACTGATATATGCGAACCTTGAGTATGAAATGGAGATAGGTTCAGGGATATTACCCGCAGGTGATCACTGTCGACTGTCGAGTCCAGCTTAAAGCAAGATACGAGCTCAACACAGGCCAACTTTCAGACTTTCACCGCTAGATGGATGCCGGATTCCTCTTATCTTCTATAGAAGTGATCCGTTCAAGATACAAGGGTACAATGAAACGCGAATCAAATGATTCATTTGAATAACGTTCATTCGTGTTCAGAATCAATTGAGTATGGTCGCCTATTCAGCCGCCATTCGAAATAACAATGCGGCGACAGTTTCAGTGTACCAATAACCCTAATAAGTTCTGCTACGTATGCAGCGGATATGCGCTGGATACCCGTTCCTTCTCGTCCCACTATCAAGAAGCATATGAAAAATACTTTGGTTTCAGAATCATCAATATCAAAAAATCTTGGGTACCAGGCGTGATATGCACTACTTGTGCTACTAGATTAGTTTTAAAATCAGAGAGAAATTTAAACTTCTCCGTTCCAACAATATGGAGAGAACCAAGGGATCACGTTCACGACCTTTACTTTTGTCTGACCAATTTAGTTGGGTTCAACTCTCGAACTAAACACCTCATCAAATATCCAGATATAACATCTGTTACAAAACCTATTCCCGGTTAACCTGTTCAAAATATCCCCATTCCATGTCAAGATACTGAAATTACTGATTCACAGAAGTCTCTAGAATGTTTATCTCTTAGTTCCGATCCATCAACACAAGAATTTATGCATAGTACGACAGAGAAAAAGCCACAAGAGTCAAGATTGTTCAGTCAGAAAGATCTGAATAATTTCATTCGTGACTTGGAACTCTCAAGAAAAAGGCTGAGCTCGCAGCTTCGCGACTCAAAGAGAGGAACATGCTCGAGGAAGGTGTCTCAATCACTTCATTCCGACAGAGAGGATCAGAGTTTGCCGAGTTCTTTACAGATGATGATGGAACTTTATATTGCCATGATGTTAAAGGCTTGTTCTCCGAACTCGAATATGAGCACTCCCCTGATGAATGGCGCCTTTTCATAGACTCGAATAAAACTAGTTTCAAAGGAGTTCTGCTACATAACGGCAACGAGAAATCCCTAACGCCGGTTTACTATGGGCCACAAGTCAAAGAATGCTATGAAAATGTGAAAATTTTGTTGAATGAAGTCAATTATGAGGGATACAGATGGGGCATATGCGGTGACTTCGAAATCATCAGTATGATTCTCGGTTTACAGTTGGGTTATACCAGACACATGTGTTTCTTATGCGAATGGAATTCACGAAGTGAAGAAGAGCATTATGGAAGGAAAGTCTGGCCACCACGACAACAAATGATACCGGGTCAGAAAAATGTCCAAGTTATCCTTCTTGTAGATCGGGACAAAATCGTATTACCGCCTCTCCATATCAAATTAGGTATAGTCGAAAATTTCGTAAAAGCTATGATAGATAGATAGTTTATTTCAGCCGTGAGGCCCAGAAATGGACTTGGTTTACACTGGTGATTCCTTAACCTCATTCATACCTTATCATTCCTTCTAACTGCTAGTAACTATGTACATGGTCTTAATACTTGTCACAAATTTCAGCATTTATGGCTTATGCAGTGCCGCCCCCCGCCGACTTCTCGCTCAATCTCCACCGCCGATCCAGAAATTTCCGCTTCTTGAGATTCCTTTCTGCATGTTTCTGTATAAATTATACTGTGATCTGATTTTTTCTGCCTTCGCGCATTCCCTATCTTGTGTTCTTTACTACTTTCTGGTCCGTATCGTTTGTTCGTCCTTGCTGCCGTTTTCTCTGCCTCTTCCTGTTTCCTTGAAATTCCTTGTTGCATTTCCGCCCTTGCTTGCTGTCCGCTTCCGCGTTCTTTATTTTGCAAACAGTCGTTTGGTCCGAGATCACCTAGCGTTTTTCTAATTCTTCTTGTATTGGTTGTATTTTCGTTGTCTTGACTTCGTCGTTTGTCCTGCTGTGTAATGGTCCAATCTTTTTCTTGTCTGCAAACTGTCTTTGGTGGCAGTTGGATGCCTCTTGGTGTTTTTGATCTCTTTGCTGTATTTTTATATTTTTCTTGTTCTAGATATCGATGTCCTTGTAAATTTCCTGAAGTCTTCGTTGATTTATTCCTTGTGCGTAGAGATTTCGCGTTCCGTCGACAGGTTGCTGCACTCCATAACCCTACTCTTACAATACAATCCTGTCTTATCCTTACCTTATCTAGTCTATGACTTAAATCTACCTCTCTGAGTTCCTCCCTTCCCTAGCTTTTCCCTTCCCTATATACCCTTGCGCTGCTTATATCTTATATTTACATTAACTTGCAAACTCTCTCTACAAATTTCCAGTACCAAACCTTCATGCATGCATCCAAACCGTGGTGGCTCTCCGCGACTTTTATTCTACATTTTTACATTTTTACAGTCTTAGCCTCTATCTCCTCTCTCTTTTTACCCTCCCTCGCTTTCTCAATTTTGCCAAAAACTTTGCATACCGTCCGGTCACCTCTTCCGTTTGTCATAGCTTTTACTTTCAGTTCTCGACTCCTCCCCCGTAATTCCTCCACCCATCCCGCTGTTTCTCTACATTCCCCTATCAGATGCTCCAGAGATCCCTCCCCATTTTTGCACAATATGCACTTCCTCCGTTCTTCTTCCAGCCAATACTTGTTTTTATCCTCTAGATTCCCGCATCTTAACCTCGCGATGATATCTATCTGGATCCCTTTTTCGTATTTCAAAAGGTATTCGGGTATTTGATCAGTACGTAAATCCTTGTACCTTGTGTTGTACCTTGCTTCCCTCACTTTCTTATTTACTCCTTGTCTAAATATATCTGTGTACCTCCTATCTAACTCTCCCTCGACATCTTTTTCCCTGACCTCCATGTTTTCGATTTCCGTTTGACTTAGTCCTAAGCTCCCTAAGAATTTTGTTTTGCTCGCGTTGTACTCTTCATTGTCACCTGCACTTCTTTTTTCTAGATAGCACAGTTTTACTAGCCTCTCCTCCCCCAATTCTCTTACGTAGCTTTCGTACCTGTACGCTCTCTTACCCCATTGTATACAGAGTTTCTTAATCTTTGTTTCGTCATAGATGAGGTACCTGGGTGTACAGAAATCAAGCTTGAGTACCCACCTGAAGTAGTCTAGTTGTATCTTTTCCAGTTCCTTCCTTTCTTCCCAGCCCCAAATTTCTACTCCGTATTCCATCACGCTTCTTACCAGATACTGAAAAAGTTTTTTCCTCCTCTGAAAGTCATGTTTACACAGTTTCTCTCCTAATCCCCATGTTTTCCTTGCTGCGGCCATCCCTTTTCTCTGTCTATCCGCTATGTGATCCTTGTAATTTCCTTCCTTGTTGAAGATGAAGCCCAAGTACCTGAACTCTTTCACTTCTTCTATTTTTTCCTTGTTCCACCTCCATACTTCTTTTTTTCCATTCGTTCCTCTATTGAAAACCAGGATTTTCGTTTTTTCCACACTTAGTATCAGACCCCTCTCTATTAAAAAGACCTTCAAGGTATCTAACATATCGAGCATAGCCTCTCTATTTTCTGCTAGCAGCACGATGTCGTCTGCGTAGGCTAGTGACCATATCCTTTTGTTGGCTACCTTCACCCCTCCGACATTTCTTTTTTCGAATTCTTTTTCGAGTCCTGCAATGTATATACAAAAGAGCAGGGGGCTCAAGACACACCCTTGTCTTAGCCCCTTCCCAGTCCAAAACTCCTCCGTTAACTCCATTCCCACTCTCACCCTCACTTTTGTTTCTTGATATAATTCCTTAATTCTCTCAATCAGATATTTGCTAATCCCTGCTTCTTCCATGATCTTCCACAGTTTGTCCCTATCCACCGTGTCAAACGCCGCCTTTAAATCCACGAAGGCCGCGTACAATTTCTTCTGTTTCATTTTTGCTTTTTCTATTAAGTGATTCAAAATGTATATGTTGTCAATTGTTGATCTCCCCTTCCTGAAACCTGCTTGTCCTTCCGGTAATATTCCTATCGCTCTCACCTCTTCTTCCAATTTTTCTAGTATTATTACACTGTACATTTTCTGTGCTGAGGTGAGCAGCGATACTCCTCTGTAATTCCCCATCATCTCTGTATCCCCTTTTTTGTGTATCGGTACAATAATTGCGGTCAGCCAATCCTCTGGTATCCCTTCTCCATTCCATGCCCCTGTCATAATTTTCACCATTTCTTCTCGCAATCCCTGGCCGCTGTGGATCCAGACTTCATTTGGAATTCCATCCACTCCCGCCGCTTTGTTCCTCTTCATTGATCTCCATGCTCTTTTTATTTCATAGGTCTGGATTTGCTCCACCTCATCTTCATTTTCTACCAGGTCTCTTTTTTTTCCTAAGATCTTCTCATCTGAACCTTGTAATAAATCCCTGAAGTGTCCTTTCCAATCTCCCGCGCTAATGTGGTTCTCAGCTTTGTTGCGTCTTACCCTGTACTTATTCAAAAATTTCCACACGTCACTTTCTTTCTTAATGTTCCTGAGTTCTTCTTCTTCTTTTTCTTTGAATTCTTTCTCCTTTCTTTTGCATGTCTCTTTCCAATCTCTCCTCTTTACCCAATACTCTTCTTCTTCTCCTGTGCCATCTTTCCAAGCGTCGTAGGCTTTCCTGGCCCTCCTTTTCGTTCTCGAGCAGTCTTGGTCCCACCATTTTTTCATGCCTAAGGTCCATTTTCTCACTGTTTTCACTTCTTTTGTATTCCCTACCTTGTATATTCTCTTCTTCATGTTTTCCCACCTGCTCTGTACACTTCCCTCAAATTCTGTTGGCTCACTCGTTGCCTCTTTGAAATTTTGAATGTCCTCCGTCGTCCAAGTAAATCTTGATTTCCTCCTCTCCTTGCCTGTTTCTAGTTGTGACCTTGTTGTTCCAGTCTCCTTGTCCTGACGCTGTCCTCCTGTAGAGATATATACACTCACCGGTGCATGATCCGATTCTATTCTGTTTTCCACCCTGAAACTGTCCACTGAGTCTAATATGTCATCATTTACAATTATATAATCTATGACCGTGCTCCCCCTTGCCCCAATATACGTAAATTCTCCTTTTTCATCCCCCGGCGTTCTGCCATTAAGAATCGTCCAACCCTTCCTACCTACCAGATTAACCATTCTCCTACCCTCATTGCTGCATACTGGATCTTTGCTCTTTCTGCTTATGTCCTCCTCATCATCTATAGTAAAATTCTGTTCACCTATCCTTATGTTAAAATCCCCGCCTATAATTAGTCTACCCTCTTGTAAGAAATCAAAGTCATCCCAGATTTTCCATGAATTATCAGCTTTTCCAGAGTTATACACCGCCCATATATTCCATTTTCCTTCGCACGTGCTCAGATCCACTTTAATTAGTCCCTCCTCTATGATTTCTACTGATTCTAACCCCTTTTTGCACCACTCTTTCTTTACTCCTATCAGAAATCCTCCCTTAGCCCTGCCTTTTTTGTGTTCCCTGCTTGCTCCGATGCTTTTCCAATGAAAACTGTCAGGTAGTTTGTCTATAATGTACTTACAGTCTTTCTCCTCCACCCACGTCTCTGACAGACTGACAAAATCTCCTTGTTCCAAAAACTTCCAGAAGTCTAGGTCCTTATTCCATATTCCAGCTACGTTCCAGAAGGTAAATTTCCTCTTTACTTGAGTCTCCTTCGCCTTTTTTACTTGGTTGTCCTTGTTTACGCTGTATTCCTGGGCCACTCGTAGTTTACCTCATCTGTATTCCCTTCTTTCTGTCTCGTTGCTCGCTGCATGTCTGCTTCTACTCTACCTTTATCTTCCCATCTTATCCATTCTCCCTTATAATGTACTTTGCCTTGCCCTTGTCTTACATTCCAACCGTCTGTTTTCTTCTCCTTCACCCATCTGTTGATCTCCTCTTGTTTTTTCCTGTCCTCAAATGACAGGTCATTCTCTATAAAAATTTTGCTTCCCTTCAGCAAGTTCTTCTTGTACATTACCTCTTTCTTAACTTCCAAATCTCCAAACCTGACCACAATAACGTTTCCATTTTTCCACACTTTCTCAGTTTTTACCTGTATTTTCAGCGCGTTTTCAAAAAATCTTTCTGCCTGTTCTTTTAGGTTGTTATCATCTACTTTCCCCAGGCCTCTAATTACCACATTGCACCTCCTATCTTTTCTTTCTTGATCTACTATAAGTCTTCTCATTTTCTTCACCTCTGATTCGGAGAAGGTGCTCCAGCAGCTTTGTCTGCTTCTGCCACTTGCCAAGCTCCAGACTGATGCCTGACGTGAGCTGCTATCGCCACCTGCTGCAGATTCCGAGTCGCCGTCGCTAAAGTTGCCTTCCCTTCTTACCGACCTAACCTCGTTCCATTCCCTCTCCAGCGCTGCGAAATTATTTGTCAATACATCAAGTTTTTCTCCAAAATCATTCATTTTCGCTTCAATCTCCAATTTCAATTTCTCTACCGTATTCCTCTCTCTAACTATTTCCCGTAACTTGCCCTGTGCCTCGTTCCTAAATGTTTCCCACTCTGCTTGTAACCCTTTGCTTTTCGCTGCCTCTGTCTTTCCTCTTTCTCCGCTATCTTTGAATTCCACTCTCTTACCTAGCGCCTTTTCCAACGTGGTTTGACCCTTCAAAATTCCTCCCTTTTTGCTGGATTTACTCTCGTCTATTTTATCCACGCTGCTACTTCTCAGCGATCTCCCCTTATCGTCCCCCATCTTTCCTATTTAGCTGCAGCACGTGCACCGCGAAACCTAACCTCAAATTTCCGCACTCGTTTCTGTTCTAATTTCGACACTCTTACTTACTAAATGTCCCTAATTTATTGTTCCAAGCACTTAAAACTGGTTCTTGTTTGTTTTTCCACACTTTTCAGTCCACACTTATATATTTGTATTACAATATACACAGATTTCGGATGAGCCACCGCGCGCGCGACCACTCACTCCCACACCCGCTAACCAAGTCCGTAAAAGCTATGAATAAGACTGGAGCTGGAGTTCTATTTCTCAGAGAAAAGTTTCCGAGGCTCAGTGAAGCAAAACTGAAGGAAGGGGTTTCAGTCGGACCAGACTTTAGGAAATCGATGCTTGATTCTGGTTTTGATGCTGTTCTGAATGAAGTTGAGTTGAAAACTCGGAAGTCGGTCAAAAATGTTATGAACAATTATCTAGGCAACCGGAATTCCGAGAATTATGAAACTCTCGTAAGGGATATGTTGTAGAACTTTCAGCAGATGAAAGTCAATCAGTCATTGAAAATCCACATGCTCGATTCACATCTGGACTTTTTCCCTGATAATCTTGGAGCGGTAAGCGACGAGCATGGAGAAAGATTCCACCAGGAAATAGCTACGTTAGAAGATAGATATAACTCCAAAAAATCCGTGAATATGTTGGCAGATTATTGTTGAGATGTGATGACTGAGGGTGCCAGCACTCATAGGCGGAAATTAGCGAGAAAGAATTTCGTGATCGCGGATTCTGACGGAGAATAAGAGATCATCGATGATCTGTAGTCACTCCATGTCGAACCATCTTCGAATCATACTCAAAGTTCGCATATATCAGTTGTGTACATGCAAATCTACGAGCTACGTGTGCGTGAGACCCCAGCCAATGCCATCACGATGCTGCTGCGACGTGCTCGAAGACGTTGAAAAAATCCCTGGCCGGAAAAATTCCAGGCAGCTGTCACTCTCGAAATGGCTATTGGGTCACATTTTTTGTCAAAAGTTTAGGTCAAAACGAACAAAATGAGCTATTGTAGGTCCAATTGGGTGCTTTTTGTCCATTTTATGAGCATTTGAAGATTTATTGCGGAATTGGTCGAATTTTGCTGATAGCAACTCGAAAGATTAGCTCATCACGCTTCTGGAGTGCATCCTAGCCCCCTAAAACCACTGTCATCGTGTTCAGCAGATCAAAACACGTAGGAAAACATACCTTGGTATGCATTTTGACCAATGGGTACTCCCTGGCTGAATGATCATCAACTTGAAAAATTGGCAAAAAACGCTAAAAACGCCGTTTCTTGGAAAATCAGTTTTCTGCGATTTCAAAAATATTCTGACGGGTAGGGGCAAAACTGAGGTCGGATTCGGATTCTACGGTCAAGAATACACAAGCAAATCATACTTTCCTAGGGGGGACATTCCGACCCCCAAACTTTGTTTCTCGGTGTTATCTAGTCAGAAATTCTCAAGCCGTCACAATGTATGATCAAGAGAACGAGAAACCTTTGGAACGTGCCCCAAAAAGTCAATTTCTTCGTCATTTCCTAATGAGTGTGCGACTTTCTTCGAGAAAACTGTCCTCAAAGAAAATGTCATAGCTCGGAGTAAGAGTGGCGTAGAACGATGTAGGAGAACGGATTTCGAAGCTCTGGATTTGTACTTTCAAGTGTATCAAGATCCATTCCAGAATATTCATGTACCTTTGAGCTACCGGAGCGAGGACATTTTTCCAAATATCAACGAAATCCGCACTTTCTCGAGCTCGAATCGGGTGGATCCAGAACTGTACTGATGAAAATGAATGACGCCATCTTGAATTACGTAAGAAGGCCTTCAAAATGAGCCTTGATGAAGTCTTTTTCGGCCAAGTAGAGCTTAATAGTTTCACTCACAGAATTGGAGGTAAAAGCTTGGGGTCTTGAAACTTTCGACCGTCAGTGTATATGTTACAGTCAGTGTCCGAAATCCGTCAATGTCGGACATTGAATGGGCCCACCAGTCAATCCTAGCATTGACTAGTCAATGTCCGACATTGACTACTTCATCCAGTCGATGTTGGAAAGATGGAGGTGATTCGGACATTGACGAGTTAATCCCAGGATTGACTGACCCGCCCCCGTGAATGTTTGGAATCAATTCCTCAACAATATCGAGGTGTACTATCAGACGAAGGAATTTGTATTCCAGTCCTCGCAGCGTTGATACCGGAACTATTGATGATTCGTATCAATAGTAGTTTATCACAGAATATTTGGCAGGTATCTATCAAATATCAACGAGAACCTGGGACCTGATTGGCATTCACACTTCGCGCCGATATCGCTAACTGAGTGGTATGAGGAGCTACGCTCTTCATCTCCTGTTATAGATTTTGTCGATCAAGAATTTTACGAAATTGGTACGATCTTTTCACGAGAAGCCAGCTTGAACTCTGCAATGGAAAATTCATCAATCTCGGTGAGATTGATCAATCGAAAAATATTAGTGTACGAGAAGCATCATCAAAACTATCAATCACAGGTGGTGAAGGAATGACAAAGTGCGATTGCAAGATGTAATTATTGACGATTAGATGCTCTCGTAAGGAAAAAAAAGTATTTTGCAATTCGAAATATCATAATAGTCAAAGTTATGGAAGGAATAATCCTGCATACATGATTTTATTGAATTTCTTCCCTTAATCTTCATGATTTCATATTTCCTAATAATTTTTTTGACGATGAAAGCGTTGGAATATTCCGCGCTAATATGAGATATATTATATACTGATGACGTTATCAGTCGTGTATGTGATATATTTGTAATATGATTGTTTGTATGGTGAAAGAGTTCTTGTATTCTGATGAATTGAAATACGTTTTGACAACAAATTTTGAGAATTTCAGTAGAAAATACTCCTCATCATTTATCATGAATCAACTTCGGACATTGACTGAGGCATGTCAGTCAATCCTGGGATTTAGAAAATACTCCTCATCATTTATTATGAATCAACTTCGGACATTGACTGAGGTATGTCAGTAAATCCTGGAATTAGGTGGTCAATGTCCGAATTCTACCTTTATTGTGCGACATTGACTACCACGGCAAGGCTGAACCAATTTTAAATGCGACTGAAAGGAACTCCCGAGATTCCAACGGGATCTCGAAATAGATATGAGAATACGTTACCAAAAGAACATTGTCGTGAGTTATGAGGTCGATTTCGAGAAAAACGATTATTGAATCTGAAGGATCGAATTTTATCAAAGAAATGTATATACTTGTTCGGTTTTGAGTCATACGAAGGGATTTTTTTTATGTTCTTAATTCTCTATTTCACTATGAGGAAAATGACGAGGAAAGAGTTGTAATACCGGAATATGTTCAGACCGAGGCCTGAATGTAGACAAATAATCGAGCAAAAGAGTTTCCACAATGACGTGGAGATAAGCGCACAGTTGTCAAGTTCTATGCGTCGTTGATTTGTGGAATCGAATTGGATACATATCATATTGGATACACATCACAATAGTCAATTTCAACGCTCATCATACTCAGATACACGATATCGATATCGAAGAGCTCGAGCATCGATCTCCTGTGTGGAAGCGAGCTTATTGATAACACGAACAAACGAATTCGCGAGTTGATACTATGCGTAGTATAGCAAACAGGAGAGATTGGGGGGGGGGGGGGCACATTGGTCTCGCTGATTTTCGCGAGCCAACTACGGACAGTGCCTCTTGATATTGAGAGCCCTGATCGTGTGTTGGAGTGAAATACTGCCCAATGAATTCTATTAAGGAGGTTCGATGGTGTCATGAGGGATCGGTGAGGGGGGAAGACGAAAACTAACCTAACCTGCCGCTCGGCTGCACGGAAATACACGGCAAGTATACCTATATGTTGATGATTTCCGACAACAATTCGATCATATTTCCACAAAATGCATGGTAAGCTGTGATCACCGAAAGGTATTATCGTTCTTAAGAAAATTCTCTATCGTCTGAATATTTTATGAGAATTTTCTCTACATCTCAGGAGGTGCTAGGCTTGTTTTGGTGGCACCGTCCATAAGAGCCCATGTTATTTCGAAAAATGTAAGAGCTCAGATCTCGAAAAAACGCCTGGTGAAAAATTCTGAAAAAATTCACAGAGTATTTTCTTGTCTCAAAGATAATTATGTAAAAGCTCTCGTCACGATCTCTACATCTTCGTCAAGACCATCGAACCTCCTTAAGTGATGAGAAAAATTGTAAAGGATGTCACAGGCACCCAAAGTTTACATGACATAAGTAATGGAAGGGGGATTAAGGCTATCGAATTTGCAACCACTAGAAATTTAGTGATTAAACGCACAGCATTTGAAAGGAAGGATATCCATAAGCACACATGGGCACACCCAAATGGTAGAGACGTGAACCAAATAGACCATGTGTTGATTGATAGAACGTGACAATCAGCCATCACTAACGGAAGATCATACCGCGAAGCTTTCGGTAACTCGGACCACTATTTAGTCGCCGTTGACATGAGAGACAAAGTTAAACACCAAAGACAGAACGATAATGGCGTGAAACCCATGAATTTCGACCTCGAAAACCTAGAGAAACCGGAAGTCAGGGCAGAATATAGAAATAAGATCACACAAAACATCCAATCGCAAACATCAGAACAACAGAACTCTCACAATGCGGTACAAACAGTCGACAATCAATGGGACTCTCTTGAAAAGGTCATTCTAGATGCGGCAATATCCACGATAGGCCAGGCAAAAAAGGCAAGAGAGCAGCCCTGGTACGATGATGAGTATAGAGCCAAACGAAACGAACTTAGTGAAGCGTGGCGAAAACGGGTAGAAAATCGAAACGGAACAGAACACGTCCAACCTTCAATAACACAGAGAGAATACAATAAATTTATCAAACAGAAAAAGCGAGCCCATCTCAAGAGAAAAATCGCGAGAATCCAAGAACGCCTCAAGAAGAGAAACACGCGGTTACGTTTTCGGGAACTAGATACTTTGAGGATCCCTCGGAAATCGGACACAAAAGTCATAAAAAACGACACGAGAGAACCACTCACAAATGAATCGGAAATACTTGTGCAGTGGAGAAAATATTCTGATCGTCTTCTCACCGTTAACCGTAGCCGAATCAAGAACCATGCAAAAGTCCACGCGGTAGAACCGCTAGTCCCAGCCCTGTCCCTAGCAGAAGTTAGAAATGCGATTCGTCGACTGAAAAATAACAAGGCGTCGGGAATCGACTCAATACCCGCAGAACTCTTTCAGCACGGGGCATCCGGCTTTTAACCCCAGTACACATACTCTATCAACAGATCTGGGAGGAAGAAAAAATCCCAGAAGAGTGGAAAAACCTGATCATAATCCCACTCTTCAAGAAAGGCGATAAAAGAAACTGTAACAACTACCGCGGCATCTCACTTCTCATCACGTGCTATAAAATTCTGTCGAATATACTCATAACAAGGCTTACTCAGTACGTCAACTCAATAGTAGGGAACTACCAGGCAGGCTTTCGACAAAACAGATCGACAACAGACCAAATCTTCAGAATACGACAAATCCAAGAGAAAAAGTGGGAAGGGAGAGAACCAGTGCACCACTTATTCATCGATTTTAAGAAGGCGTACGATTCTGTCGACAGATCCAAAATGTACTTCATTCTTAAATTTTTAGGTATACCGAGTAAGCTAGTGAGAATGATAGAAGCTTCACTGGAGGGGACGAAAGGGAGAGTAAGGATCGGGCAAAGCCTATCGGAGCCATCTATCATTGAGAACGGTCTGAAACAGGGAGACGCGATTTCACCTCTGTTGTTCAACTTCATCCTAGAATATGTTATCAGACAACTAGTACAAAGCACGAAAGGTCTCCCAACGATCGGGGTTCGCCAGCTCATCCAGGTCCTAGGATACGCAGACGACCTGGACGTTATCGGGGATAGTAAAGAAGCCGTGACACATAACGCTGAGATCATTATCGAGGGAGCAAAAGAGGTCGGATTGGAAATTAGCGAAGACAAAACCAAATACATGGGATCAGACAGGAACCCAGACATACGCGACACTGAATTTCTACAGGCCGGAAACTTCTCGTTTGAAGCCGTACCAAACTTCAAATATCTCGGTGCGATAATCAATAAGAATAACGACATCAACGAAGAAATCGCCAATAGAATCAACGCGGGTTCCAAGTACCACAACTCTATCCGAAAACTGATGCAAAATGAGCTACTGACACGCGAGTCAAAGCTCACCTTGTACAAAAGCATAGTCCGGCCGGTGGTTTTATACGGGTGCGAAACATGGGCACAAACGAAGGGACAAGTGTGCAAACTCGCGTCCTTCGAGTATAAAATCCTGAGAAGCATTTTCGGAATGAAATCAGACACGAGGGCTGGTCGCTCGAGGAGACTACACAACAATGAACTCGACAGACTGTACCGAACTCCGCGAATAGTTAAAATGATCAAAATTTAACGAGCCAGATAGGCGGGACACGTAGCCAGGATTGGAGAGGGTAGAATGGCTCGCAAAGTCATGGAAAGTCATGTCAAACTTCCAAGATCACCGGGTCGACCTCGGATACGATGGAATGATAAGGTATGGGAAGCCCCGGCGGGAGTAGGGTGCAACAGAGGGGAGTGGACAGCACAAGCACGAAACAGGTCTATATAGCGACAATACGTCGATGCGTTAAGAAGAACAACCTGAAAACCCATTTCCCCTCCTATGGTCGCGGAAGCGAGAGCGTACGCGTGGCGAGCGGGCCTCTCCATCAAGAACATCTGAATGCAGCTGCGTACCAATCCTCAATTTCGCCTAGACACGACCACCCACTGGCTGCTTCTATCCAACTCTCCAGTGGCCAAGGGACGTGGTTGCGGCCATAAGACCACCGAGTCTTCGAGAGCCTTATATATCATACATATCATATATGTTTCCATCGTGAATACGGCATGATCTCCTAACTTTGTGATTTCTCATCACTTGATAGAAATCATTGGCAATATTTCACTTTAACACGTGATGAGGGTTCTCAATATCAACAAGTATTGTCTGAGAAAAGCTCGCAAAAATCAGCGAGACCAACGTGTCCTCCACCCTCTCTCCTGTTTGCTATACTACGCCTAGTATCAACTCGCAAATTCGTTTGTTCGTGTTATCAATGAGCTCGCTTCTACACGGGATATCAATATTCGAGCTCTTCGATATCAATATCGTATATCTCAGTATGATGAGCGTTGGAATTGACTATTATGATATGTATTCAATTCGATTCTACGAATCAAAGACGCATAGAACTTGACAACTGTGCGCTCATCTCCACGTCATTGTGAAAACTCCTCTGCTCGATCACTCGTCTACTTTCGGGCCTTGGTCTGAACATATTCCAGTACATTACAACTTTTTCCTCGTCATTTTTTTCATGGTAAAATAGAGAATTAAGAATATGAGAACAGAATCCCTTCGTATGACTCAAAACCGCACAAGTTTTAACATTTCTCCGAAAAAATTTGATTCTCCAGATTCAATCATCGTTTTTCTCGAAATCGGACTCATAACTTACGACAATTTTTTCTCGGTATCGTATTTTCATATCCATTTCAATATCAGGTTGGAATCTCGGGAGTTGAATTGGTTCAGCCCTGCCGTGTTACCATTTTCAGCCAATGCTGACATTGACTATTTAATCCTAGGAATGACGGATTTCGGACATTGACTGTAACATATACATGGAACTCATACAGAAAGTCGATCCTGAGAATACCAGCAGTCATGTCACTCATAGTCATGCATCACCTTTCAACATATATCGAGTCCTTACATTGAACAATCGCTGTTATTATTCTTTTGTCATAAAAGATGACTTCTCATAAAAAGATGAGGAGACGATTTCCTCTCACAGTCACTTCGCTAGTCCAGCTAAAGTCACCCTGCCTTCGATCTCGTATTTTTTTTCTGGACTATCATAAGTTTGCGCTCAGTGAGATAATCATCAATTTTAAGTGTTATCAGAGAACTGTAGACCTTGCTCTGAAAATCGCATAGAGGTTATCGTAAGAATGCAAATACATAAGTAATGAAATGGGGTGTGTACAAGGTTGCCTACACTGAGAGAAAAATAAAACAGAAAGAGCTCTGGAGACCCGGGCAGTTTCTGCTTGAGAGCCAAGCAGAATCTGCTTGGCTTGTCGGGCAGACGTCAGCTGCGGTATACGTCCTGTGCAAATCATACGATTGCTGTGGAACGATTCAAAGAAATGATCTGAAATTTTTCGTACACATAGTTGGGAAGCTTTGCTTCCGTGCTGTGACAGATTTGTGTCGAAAAATGCTTCCATAAAAATTAGAAAAATCATGAGATTTCTCATCATTTTCGGGTGTTTCTCGCCATGCTCGGCCGCGGGAGGCATAATTTTCGACATGCGAAAAAGTTTTTCAGTTTTCAACCATGACAAAACTCAAAGCGAGAAAGTTGTTCAGAACTGTGTAAATAATGTTAACCACTAATGTCTGGATCGAATAGTGCAAATGAAAAAAAGTTTCAGTAGTTTTCGTACACGGCTTCCGGCGGCTGCCGAGTACAAAATCAAGACGCCTCACTAAACAATCTCAAAGAAATTGCCACAACTTTTTCTCTATTGCATCATTCGATCTAAACCTTGGAGACTAACATTATTTACACAATTCTGAACAACTTTCTCGCTTTGAGTTTTGTCTTGGTTGAAAACTGAAAAACTTCCTCGCATGTCGAAAATCATGCCTCCCGCTATCGATCATGGCGAGAAACACACGAAAATGATGAGAAATCTTATGATTTTTCTAATTTTCCTGGAACCATTTTTCGGAACAAATCTGCCACAGTACGGAAGCAAAGCTTTCCAACTATACGTATTCGAAATTTCAGGTCATTCCATCCAATCGTTTCACAGCAATCGTATGATTTGCACAGGGCGTGTACCGCGGTTGACGTCTACCTGACAAGCCAAGCAGATTCTGCTTAGCTCTTCCAGCTCTTTCTGCTTTGTTCTGTTTTCAGTGTATAAGTCCGATCGCGAAGATAGTCTGTGAAACAAGGGAAGAGCGTACTGCAAATCCTCGTCTTCAAGATACGACTTTGGCAGCATTTATGTGATGCTCCTTTTTAACGTGATAAACAGAGGATTGCAGAAATATCTGATTCGAGGCCATTGGAAATAGAATGTCCTCGTCGTTTTCACTTGATGGGCATCAACGTTGAAAATCCATGTATTCCTACATTCCATGAAATATTAAAATATATACAAGCCATCTCGAATGATTCAAGATTCACTCTCGTGGAATGATGTCATGGAAGGATGTAGCGATCGGGGAGTCACGATTCATCTATTTGCCCAGATAATAGAGCTACGCGCTAACCTGAAGCTAGCGGTCTTGATGAAATTCTAATTGCATGAGTGTCTCGCGAAGAAGGTGATGATTCACGCATCACATAGTCTATTTCAGCATGTTCGTGTCAAACATTCATCCCGAAAATGCAATGTTCTGCATCTCTTTCACTTTGAATTTCCTCGAGTTTGGAGACACCGAATAGAATTTTCATCTAGGATACTGGGGATGTCGCTCTCCTGAGGTGTGGTGACGTCCAATGTTAAGAATTACCGAGAAAAGAATCATCAAATTCCTTGCGATTTCCTGTAATTACTGATCAGAGGAATATGTCTGAGGAGGTCGAAGGAATCAATCAGGGTTCCTACTGAGAGTATCAGATCGAATTCAAGGATTTTCAAGAAGATGAATTGAAAAATTTCGAGAATTTTTTACATGTGCTGAAGTGAACCTCCATTTATTATTTTAGATCAAATTCGAGATTATCAAGATCTATTGTTTGCTACACGTGTGTATCGCTTGACATACTGAACTATGTGCATCTTCACCTTCACTATATATTGACGATTCTCCTCGGGATAATTGAAAACGATGTCAGCCCTCAATTACTGGAGGGAACACTTCAAACCCTATTTGCGATGAGAAACTGAAGATTACCTAGTTGCTGCCAATTGGAAACTTGGAGTAGATTCAAAACTAAGCTCTTTCCTGAACGTGACTATCTCAAAATTCGTAGAAGACTTCCGAATTACTGCCAAATGAATCTCTAACGAGGAGGGTGCCAGGCCTTCGGATCACCAATCCTCCTGGAACTCTAGGATATGTTTTGTTATACCAAAACATGTAACAAACCACTCTTATAACTTGCCAATGCTCCCTAGAATCATCCTGAGTACCAGGGTCAATATCCCAGCAAATAGGCCTTTTCCAGGTGGATTGATGCATCCATAGCTCTCTATAAGCTGGCTATTCTATGCCGTGGGACTTTCCTTTAGACTAACAAGAATAGTTACATGAAATAGAGACTGAAAAGAACAAATTCCAGCAATATAAGACTGGTATAGCTCATCTCAACCATGGATGAGGGAAGTTGAGGATCAAAAAACTGGCAAAATTGAGTTTTTCATCGATGGCATGATGAGTCTGGGAGAATATAAGACTTTTCAATAAACATACATTAATGGATATGATTTACTCACATTCAGAGACCATCACTTTCCTAATTAATGTTGTCAAATTGCACCTGCACTGTGTAAACTGCCAAGCCCAGCCAAGGAGAGTCACAACCAATAGCAGATCCTGCGACTGACCTGTAAACATTTGACAACAAAGTATCGTGCTCAACTCACACGCTGACTCTGCATATTCTACACTGATTTTACATGTTTCTATCCACAAGTTGATTGAAAAAATTCAATCTGAACTGATCTGAAATAGCTCTGTTGACACAAAGTTAACCTGATTTTGACCACGTTTAGAACAATGTCACAAGGAAAGTCTTATTAAGCACCTCAAAATGAATACTTATCTGATAATTCCAAACCGCAGGCTATCTGCCACGGACTGTCAGGATGGTTGTCGACGATTTTAGCGATGGAAAAGTGATCAAGTGCGAGTTTCTCTAAAGCTAAACAAGGAGTGAAAAATACGACACTTGTATGACTTTTGTCGTCTGCTCCTTTATAGCCCATCGGCAAACTCTGCTGGTGCAACAGTTTCTCGCAGACCATCACCTGGCCTGATATTCATTAGTCTGCTTGAGAAAAATTCACAATTTACCATTCATCGTCGACAATTAAGCATCTTGAAAATCCGTGGCTGATTGCAGTTTGGGGTTTTCAGATGAGTACTTAATTACTTTTAGGTGCTGTAGAATTTGCTTGTGATGTTGTTCTAAACGTGGTCAAAATCAGGTTAACTTTGTGTCAACAGAGCTATTTCAGATCAGTTCAGATTGAATTTTTTCAATCAACTTGTGGATAGAAACATGTAAAATCAGTGTAGAATATGCAGAGTCAGAGTGTGAGTTGAGCACGATACTTTGTTGTCAAATGTTTACAGGTCAGTCGCAGGATCTGCTATTGGTTGTGACTCTCCTTGGCTGGGCTTGGCAGTTTATACAGTGCAGGTGCAATTTGACAACATTAATTAGGAAAGTGATGGTCTCTGAATGTGAGTAAATCATATCCATTAATGTATGTTTATTGAAAAGTCTTATATTCTCCCAGACTTATCATGCCGTCGATGAAAAACTCAATTTTGCCAGTTTTTTGATCCTCAACTTCCCTCATCCATGGTTGAGATGAGCTATACCAGTCTTATATTGCTGGAATTTGTTCTTTTCAGTCTCTATTTCATGTAACTATTCTTGTTAGTCTAAAGGGAAGTCCCACGGCATAGAATAGCCAGCTTATGGAGAGCTATGGATGCATCAATCCACCTGGAAAAGGCCTATTTGCTGGGATATTGACCCTGGTACTCAGGATGATTCTAGGGAGCGTTGGCAAGTCATAAGAGTGGTTTGTTACATGTTTTGGTATAACAAAACATATCCTAGAGTTCCAAGAGGATTGGTGATCCGAAGGCCTGGCACCCTCCTTGTAAGAAATTATGTTCAACAAGGAGATAATCTCTTAGCGAAGGCCGAAAGTGAAGAATGATTCCCGTATAAGAAATTCTTCAGGTTATGACTTTGGAATTCATCACGCCGCATATGCAGAGTCGAAAACCCTTATATGTAGCTATCCGCTTCAATTCGTAAGACTGCAAATAACATTATCCACTACTTCGCGAATCCAAATTAAACCCTCAGTTTGCACACGAACATCCGACATTTTGAAGACGGGATCGCACCGAAATTGCTTGCTCAGCTCTAATTAACTCTGCAAAAACCCCGATCGTCTATTGAGCCTTCCTCACCAATGAGGTTGATTTCCAGATACCCAAATACACCTTATCCATGTGCAATAGTGACCGAGAACTCGAATCTGTAGCCAGGCGCACCACATAAACGTGTTTTGAGAATGGCGTACAACATTTTCTTGTCCTTCCCGTCCCTCGGTGTGATTGAACCAACTTTAAACGAGTCGACAGACCACCTCACCAAATATTCTTTCGAATAATTGTTCAGGGCTCGAATAACATCTTCCAATTGTTTTTGAAATCGCTGATGTTAGGATTTTCGAATAAAAAAAATTTATATGAATTTCTTCCGAAAAAACGTCAAAAAACGACTATGACGCGCGTTGGTGATGATGATCGCTCGGTGATATGTTTCAAATTCCACCAAAATCTCGTCAGGAAGTGCAGATGGTTCGTGACATTGTATCCGAAACGATTCGCAATGTAATGCGTAGAAGAAGGGATAAGCTTCGTGAGTTGTGGCTAATGCTTGTGTAAAGATTCAGATGGCGAATATACAGAGGACCACATATCTATATTGGGAAATTTCCCGTCTGCTCACGGCTCTCTCTTTTTCTTACTCACATTGGTCTCGATAATATGTACACAACGCCTTGGACTCTCGGCAAAGTCCTTATCGCGCAACAAAAGCTCTCACTCGGGTTCTGGGGAGCTTGCAGGTATATCATGTCTGCTCTACATCTCGCATTTGAGTGGAGGGGGTAGTCCTATCGTAGTTCTAAGATGTGCTTGCATTCGTGAATGGAATCCACTCAAATTTTGGGTGATGTGCAAGGAAAAGGAGGTGTGAGAGCAAAAACTGAAGAGAGACATGAGAAACTGCTCCAAAACTGTTCAGCAATTGACGTGCAAGATGATAGACTACCTCTATCTATATGCCAGACATAGGTAAGTCAGATACGGGCAATCTATCATCTTGCACGTCAATTGCTGAACATTTTTGGAGCAGTTTTTCAGTTACGTGAAGCTGGCCCGCCTTCTTGAGATGCATACAACAAGGAATCAAGCAGAAAATCCTGAGTTTAATGGTACAACTCTTCCAATTTGAAGAATTTGACAATCTGAGCAATGAATTTTTAGAGTGCTGAGATATCGACCCCCCCCCCCACACCAAAATACAATGAACGCTCATTACCCCGCGAATATATGCAGTAGCGGAACCCACGCAGGCTCAATTTCAAGCTCTTAATTTGACCATATCAATTTAAGCATCAGAACTCATCATTATTGTCGCAAATTTGTTTGAATAGACTGGGGGAGACCCATATATAAGGTATAGGCCGGCTGAGGAGAGGCAGCAAAGGAGGAGCACGCATGGTGCACGATGCGCATAGTCCCCACCAGTTGGCACCTGCCCATACCTTATACACGCGGACTTCTCCCAGTCTGTTTGAACAATTTTGCGTCAATAATGATAAGTTTTGATGCCCAAGTCGGTATGGTCGAATTAAGAGCTTCAAATTGAGCCCGCGTGGGTTTTCCTACTGCATATATTCGCGGGGTGATGAGCGTTTCTGGTGTTCAGGTAGGGGGTGATATTTCAGCACTTTGAAAATCCATTGCTCAAATGGTCGAATTGTTCGAATAAAAATAGTTGCACCATTAGATTCAGGATTTTTTTCTTGACTTTTCGGTATATTTACCTCAAAGTGACGTGCCAACTTCAAGTAACTCAGTTTTTTATGTCTCTCTCCAGTATCTGCATTGACACCTCCTTTTCCATGCACGATACCCAAAATTTGAGTCGATTCTATCCACGAGAGCAAGCACATCTTGGAACTACGATAGGACTACCCCCTCCACTCGAATGCGAGATGTAGAGCAGAAACGATATACCTTCAAGCTCCCCACAACCCGAGTGAGAGCTTTTGTTGCGCGATAAGGACCTTGCCGAGAGTCCAAGGGATTGTGTACATATCATCGAGACCAATGTGAGTAAAAGAAAGAGAGAGCCGTGAGCAGACGGAAAATTTTCCAATATAGGTATGTAGACCTCTCTATATTTGCCATCCAAATCTTTGTCCAAGCATTAGCAAAAACTCACGAAGCCTATCCTTCCCTCTACGCATCACATTGCGAGTCGTTTGGGATAGAGTGTCATGAACCATCTGCACTTCCTGACAAGATTTCGGTGAGATTTCAACCATATAACTGAGCTTTCATCACCACGCAAGCGCATCGAGATCATTTTTTGACATTATTTCAGAGAAAAATCATAGTAATTGATTCATTCAAAAATCCTAACGTAGGCGATTTTGAAGAGGATTGAAAGATGTTATTTGAGCCCTGAATGATCATTTGAAAAAAGATTTGGCAACGTGATCTTCCGACTTATTCAAAGATGGTTCAAGGACACCGTGGCCCCCATGTTGTGCTCCTCCCCCAACGCGCTATATTCCGTTGCAAAACGGATTCTCTCGTTGTATTTGTTCGCATCAGATGGAATCTATGCGGGAAGGAGTCTACGATTGAGAGTCGAGCCGTGGGAATAATTTGAGTCACGAAATGCCCTTCCCGTCCCCCTCTGCGACCCCATAAACTCGACATATCTTTGTCCGGCCTAAATTTTGAGCTACGTAGCTCAAGGCACTTTGTTTTCGTGACAAAACGAGTGGAGACCAATTGCAATGACCCATTAAAAACCGTCTGGGGCTGAAATCATTGTTTGACCCAAATCACTCCTGGTGACGATTTTGGCCCCAAGAAATCCTTTTTTCGGCGGAATCACTCATATATGTATACCTATATACCTACATATACCTCCATAGTTTATACAGTCTTATTCATTAAGTGTGTACATTAGGGTGGGCCGAAAAACCACTTTTTTCGATATCGATACGCTTGGGGTCGGAAAAGTTGGGTTTCAACTAGCACATGTGGAAATTTTTTCGCTGAGCGCTGAGAAACCACATCTTCAATTGCAGCAAGAGCCGTGGAGTTTTTATCAAATTAACACAGGTTTGAATGGGAAAATACCTTTTTTGCTCATTTTTCTTCACTATTTAGCACGTATTTCTGACGCATCTTGACATTTTTCGACGTACCTTAGCTCATTTTGGAACTTGTTCCAAACACTTCAGAATGAGTTGAAGTACGTTCGATTTCGTGTCATTGAAGCCGAGCTATCTCAATTTTTCCAGAAGTTGAGTTGTAACGAAAAAAGCGGAAAAGCGATTTTGACCTTGTGAATCTTGCGGAACGATCGAAGCTCCGACTGATTGAACAGCACATGAAGTGTTATGTTCGAAAGTTCCTCCAGATCGTCTGCCACAGACCTCTCAGACTATATCTGATATGATAACAACGCCTCATCTTTTCTCATACGGGCTTCGTAGTAGCACCCCCTCCGCTAGTTTGGCGCGCCACCACTAGGTGGATGCCGGTTTCCAGTGAACCATGCCGGTTTCCAGTGAACCACTTGAAACTGATAACGGAGGCATATACTGAAGTTTATGGTAAAGGAAATAGGGAAAACTATATATTAGCAACGCTTCGATCTAGGCATTTGTTGCCGAGGTTCGATCCGAAGAAAGATTTCAATCCTCTTTGAGATGATTCTAAAATAGATTGAAAATATGGAATATCTCTCGAAGAGGTAGGGGAATGATCGAAAATATAACATGAGAATGAAACCAAGATAACTATAACATGAAAAAAATCAGAAAATACAAGAAAATGAGAATTAGAAAATTACAAAATAAATCAGAAAATACAAAATCCAGAAAGAGAGATAGAAAATAAAAAAAACGTAACTCTGCCATTGTCGATCTCAAGTCCGTACGAGAAAAGAGGACGGGTTGTTATGATATCAGATATAGCCTGAGAGGTCTGTGGCAGACGATCTGAGGGACCTTTCAAATGTAACACTTCATGTGCTGTCCAATCAGTCGGAGCTTCGATCGTTCAGTAAGCTACACAAGGTCAAAATCGCGATTTTCGGTTTTTTTCGTTATAACTCAACTTTTAGAAAAATTGAGATGGGTCGGCTTCAATGACACGAAATTGAACGTACTTCAGCTCATTTCAAAGTGTCTGGAACAAGCTTCAAAATGAGCTAAGGTACGTCGGAAAATGTCAAGATGCGTCAGAAATACGTGCTAAATAGTGAAGAAAAAATGAGCAAAAAAGGTACTTTCCCATTTAAACCTGTGCTAATTCGGAAAAAAACCTTCACGGCTCTTGCTGCAACTGAAGATGTGGTTTCTCAGCGCTCAGCGAAAAAATTTCCACATGTACTGGTTGAAACCCAACTTTCCCGACCCCAAGCGTATCGATATCGAAAAAGAGTGGTTTTTCGGCCCACACTAGTGTACATGCCATAACCGGGATGTGGGAAAAAATCGTATTTTCAAACAAATTATTTTTAAAAGCTCATTATAGCTGTGAGAGTTTGTGACTTTTGATAGAAAGAGGATTCTCGATCATTACATTTGAAATGTTAGAAAGCGGCTGCCAACTTTGTACGCGTAATGATTTACCTTCTAACCATCACATAACCACGTGTTTATTATGTGATGATTATTGTCTCGCCGTTAAGGTTATGTGTTGCATTTGTACGTAGTGTTGTGATTTGTGCAGTTTCTTCACATATAGTGATTCTCGTTCTCTCTTTTGGCTCTCCTCACTCGTAATCTTGCCGCGGAGCCCCGCGAGAAAAAGTGGAGAAGAGCTCACCAGAAGCTAAAAAGCTGTGCGTGAGTGTAATGACGCCATCTCACTGAACGAGGGGCCATAACAATGTCTTACGCACACAAAAGCACAACTTCCACACCGATACGGGTGCCTCTACATCCGTGTAGAAGTTGTGCGTCAGTAGTGGAGAGTCGTGAGAGAGGCTAGAGGGCTGTATACTGAGCAGCACCAGGGTTACCGATACTCATTCTCGCTTCCTCTAAAGAGGAAAGTTTGACTTCGTGACGGCAAGTTTTGGATCAACACTCCCATTCAATTGCATATTTCCTCCACCAAAAGTCCTTGTACCTAAGGAATGGTAAGACCATTTTCTCCCTCTCACCGAGACCTATCGATTGGAGATGATGCTCTTCTGCAGTAAGCGTTCCAAACCTGAGATAGACTCATCTATGAGGCCCTTTCCTGGTCATAAGCTTCCTCAAAAGAATAAGTGGGGAAATGGTGGGACAACTTTTCGAATATCCATATTTCTCCCGTATCTCCCTCTGGAAGTAATCCACCGAATTCTCAATCACCGATATGAATATTCTTCCATTATTTCCCATCAACCGTTCATACCGAATTTGCGTTCTACTCGTGAACCATGATTAAGATGAAGTTTCCTCCCTGAAATATCAAATTTTCCACCAAAAATTTGTCTGGTGGGAAATATTCGGAGCCCGCGGTCAGTCCAAACATCTTACGCACACAAAAGTACAACTTTCACACCGAAACGTGTGCCTCTACATCCGTGTAGAAATTGTGCGTTAGTAGTAAGGAGTCGAAACTGCGCTAACGCATAGGGGATCGTAACTGCTCGTTCATGCGTAGGGGGACATAGGAATTCGTATGTACCTAGTTGGACTAATGAAGTTTCCCACGACTTGTGCTGAAAACTACGTTTCTAGCAATTCTCGTGAGAATCCCGCGTTTCCACAACTCGGATAGATAATTTCCTATTCGTGGCAACACGTTCGTTCTATGGAGATGCTTGCCTTGGAAAGAGAAATCACGCGCTCCCCGAAAATCTATCGTTTTCTATATATTTCAACGCACTTAGAATTCATTTGTTCATTAGCATGGAAATCTCGATCATTCCCTTTACACTACGTCCACGCGTTACGTGCATGAGACAGCTAGTGATCTGTACTTTTTCTGGGAATTCACATATCGAACCACCGAATACTGTGAGACAACATACATGTTGTCCCGTGGAAATATCGAATTGTGATCCAGGATTCTCTTTCTTCACAATTTCTGTGTAATTTTTCAATTGAAACGAAAGAGTTGTCCCGTGGTTCTTCGGAATAATCAATACTAGCAGAATTGCTCCGCTCGCTGACGCTCGCTGCGCCTAAGAGTCTTTGGAGGGAGTTTGAATAGTCGAATCGTATTATTTTTCAAAACAAATATTTGATTTTGAATAAAATAAGAATTTCGTTCAAATGGCAACCATAATTAATTACAGATGCACGCTGTAACTATTTTCATACATGAAGTTCAAGTTTCATAAATTCTACAAAGCTTCAGTTTCACTTTTCAAGGATTGATAGAGCTGCGCGAGAAAATATTAAATGGCTATAGAAAGACTCAAAAATAGCTACAACAGAAGCCCAAGCAGGGTTAGTTTGGACCAAAAATATCTAATGAGTTAAATGAGCAAAATCAAGTTTTTCTTTTTTGTTGTGCACAACTTCCTTACCGATAGTTTATGATAGATCATTTTCAAAAAATTTACAAATCAAAAAACTCTATACCAAGGTAAGTTAAGAAAATCTCAGAGGAAAACACGAATCGTAACCGCGCTCCGCGCAATTTTTCAGTCAGGTAAGGTTAGGTGAGAAAAATCTAGGGATCTTTCACCCCAAGGTGAAATCTGATAAAATTGGGCTAAAACACGTCTAGGGGCATTTTCCACCACGACAGGTCAGGTTAGGTTAGGTAAAAACAGGCCTAGTGACATTTTTACAGGGTTAGGTTAATATCTTGGGGACAATCTAGTGACTCCGGACACCACAACAGTCGTCACGCGACTTAATAGGAAGAATATGATAAACTTGAATTCTATACTAAAAATGTAGTGTACCAAGAATTATTTAACGATTGATCATTTTATTTTGACTCTTTTCAACATTTAATCATCTGCAATTTCATTTTCAATTCAATTACGGTATGACATCATAATATACATAAAGACGTATTTGCTACATAACCGAATTGACAATTTCAATCTTGAATATCATAATGCGGGCTCTCTCATCAACATTGCATTGTAGTTGATGAGAAAGACAGTCTCAACCCTGTCAACGCAGAGAGTGATATCTTTCCACTATTCACATCAATCTCACCAACTTATCCTCTTCTTTACCCATCCCATCTTACCTTCATTGAATCACATCATCTTTCATACCACCCCCCACTTCACCACCATCATATCTCCTTTCCTATATCATTCTCACCAGCTCATCACACATGCATCATTCATCATACATCCGCCAATGATCGCCTACTTGGAGGCAAATTCTTGTACGCAGGTAAGCCGCCTTCGGGTGCAGAGGTTGTGTCTGAATTCAAATCCAAGTAGGAGGGTGAGGCAATCATTCAATCCATAATATAATCATGCATCCATTTTAATAAGCACAACTTATTACATCTTCATCGCACGTTGCATCTTATTTCTATTTCATACCATTCTCTCCATTCATATCATTTCATTTCCATCCCTACTTTTTCTCCCTCTATTTCCCTTCTCTTTAATCATTATTTCATTCGTTACATTACATTCGTATATCCATCTCATACATCATAGCCTAATTCATCTTCATTGCATGTCACATCACATATCTATTTCATATTTCCTTTCTGTCCTTTCATATGATCTCATTTCCTTCCCTGTATCTCCTGTCTATATCTTCTTCATCACTTTCTTCACCTCCATTCAATCTGATCATTTTCAATATCATTTTTTACTTCACCGCCATCTCATCTCCTCCTCAACGTCATTCCCACCACCTCATCACATTAGTCTATAACATCTCATCCCTTTCCCTCTTCTTTACCCATCCCATCTTACCTTCATTAAATCACATCATCTTTCATACCACCCCCCACTTTACCACCATCATATCTCCTTTCCTATATCATTCTCACCAGCTCATCACACATTCATCATTCATCATACATCCGCCAATGATCGCCTACTTGGAGGCGAATTCTTGTACGCAGGTAAGCCGCCTTCGGGTGCAGAGGTTGTGTCCGAACTCAAATCCAAGTAGGAGGGTGAGGCAATCATTCAATCCATAACATTCCAATCGTGCATCCATCTCAAACATCACAAACTATTTCATCTTCATTGCATGTTGCATCTCATTCCTATTTCATACCATTCTCTCCTTTCATATCATTTCATTCCCTTCCCTACTTCTTCCTCCTCTCTTTCCCTTCTCTTCTTCCATTATCATCATCATCATCATCATACATTCTCTTATCCGTCACATTCCATCCACGGACGCAAACAGAGGGACCCAAGCTTCCATCGTTGGAACAATCCATTTTCTGCACTTGCGACATCATAATACCTATGTATGATGAGCAAGTGTAGAAAATGGTGCGAATTCGACGATGGCTCGAAGCGAAGGTTAAACAGACAGACTTTCGACAGAATTCTTACATCAATTCGAGCCAGACAAAGACAGCGGTACCCACAAAACGCTTGGAAACATGAGAGTAGCCCGTATCCCTGTGTCCGACACCATACGAAAGTAAGGTGAGCGGATGCATCAAAAAGGGATATTGGTGCGAAAACATGATAACACGGCAAGGGTACAACGAACAGACTTTTGACAGCTTTACAAAATTTAACATCTGAAAGGGGTAAAAAATCTAAACAAACAGGTGAAACGAAACAGGTAAAATAGAATAAGTAATATCCAAAGTGATAAAAAGTCTAAAATCAAAATAGGTAAAAAATCCATGGAACAGGTAAAGTACAACAGATGGAAAGAAACTGGTAAAATAGACCCTAGATATAGAATTATAAAAAAAATCTAGAGGAAAATACGCGCAACTTTTTGGTCTTATCAGGTTAGGTTAGTAAAATCTAGGAATATTTATCTCTGGAGACAAATCAAGACAGGTAAAGTAAAGACGGCAGCGCGCAACTTTTGAGTCAGGTCAGGTTAGTAATAAATCTAGGGATATTTTTCTTTAGAGAAAAGTCAGGTTAGGTTAGGTTAAAACCGATCTAGGGGAAAAAATCTAGTGATTCCGGACACCAAACAGTCGTCACGTGACTTAATATAATGTAATTTCTCGAGTTGCGAGGCATTTTAACGGAAAAATTCAGAATTTTGACAGGGAAAATGTATAAGGTCTGGAAGGAATCGATGGATCGGTCTGCAGATTTTTCATAAAGTACTTTCTGTGGTTTAGAACGCAATGACGTATGAGTTTGGCGATCTGGCGAAAGGTACGCAAAACATATGGATTGCGGAATATTTTTCCGAAAATGTGACTAGGCCATCGCTTTCAGACTGAAAAAGTACTCATGAATCAGAATCTCCAACCCCCCATGATTTTTCAGACAACACTCAAGAATAAGGGGTTCAACTCCCCTGGAATGTGTGACTACGAAACCATGATTATTCGCGTACGCTACCCAAGTGAGTGGTATTCGCGTACGCGAATTCACAAGTTAGAAGAAGTTTTCTGAAATTCGCCCGGGACTAACTAACCATGGGTATTCGTGTACGCTACGAAAAATGAAGATCCGCCAACGCGAGGTCACGTTTGAAATCCATACGTATCCATGGGTATCTGCGTGCGTTTCCAAAAGATTGACGGACTCTTGAGCGACTTTCAGCGGATAGACCCACTTCTTCTGAAGTTGTATGTGACAATCAGACCATGAGCGTTCGCTTACACAACTGAATTCATTCGGATTTGCGAACGCAAGTTCGCGTGCGACTACCAAACCATGGATATTGGCCTACAAGCCAAAACATACGGATTCGCGTAAGCTACTTGAATGTTGCCGATTCGGGTACGCCCATCCATGCGTGTCTCCCAAATCATAGATATTCGCGTACGCTACCAGAAATATTGATTTTTGCGCACGTTCTTCAGCGAATAGAACTCCTCCTCTTGAAGTGCGCATCTACGTACAAAACCATGAATATTCGCGTATGCTATCGATATGAATTATGTTTGCTCGCAAAGATAATTCCTGTGGAATCGACGCATGATTACCCAATCATGAATATCAACTCATGCTTTCAGGGATGCAGATTCGCGTACGCTACATAAACGATTCGAATCTGCGTAAGCCAATTGGAGATGTGACTACCGAACCATGCTTATTCGCTCAATTTCCGAGGAAGAAATATGATACTTGAATCTGCGTACGTGAATAAGTGAATACGATAACTTTTCCTGGTATTCGCGTGTCATCACGAGACCATGAGCACTCGTGTACGCTACCCGAGTGAATCATATCCGCGTACGCGAATACACAAATCAAAATAGCTCTTTTCGAAATTGTACGTGCCTTACTCATGGTAGATCTCTGCGTACGCTACTAAAGATGCAGATTCAATAACACGAATGCATGTATGTAACTACTTCAACTGGAACTCGCGGGTAGCTCCTAAACCACGAATACCCACTTACGCTACTGGGCATGTTAGCGTCTTTTTTAGATAACACTTATTTCGAGCATTCGAGGAGATACTACATTGAGCACTCGAGTCGAGTAATCAAATACAATAACATAATATAATACAATAATATCAAAGTAATCAAATACAATGGCTTCGATTGAAAAGCGACCCAAATTGCAATCACACAAAAAATGATGTGTTTGGTAGTGTAGAAGAATCATACTTTGTTTTCCTCGGGCTGTTTCAAGACTTCTTATTGAATCTCGATGCAGCAGTGCCTACTGGTTCACGGAATGTTGAAACGTCGCAACAATCAGCTTTATCCTATGCAAAATTATCAACGATTGAACTTACCACATTTTCTGGTAACATACAAAGCTGAAAGAGTTTCCACGATCCTCTTGATGAAATGGTGGTGAAGAAACACAGCCTTGTGTATGTTTATAGAATGAGCTATTGGCGATCCTCACTCAGAGGAGAAGCCGCAAAACTCCTCGGAAAAAGCTCTTCCTGTGTCGAAAACTTTGATTCAGCCTGGAGGAGCGTTAAAGAGTACTATAGCAATAATCGCTCATCAGTCTCTAAATTACTCTCGAAATTGATGTACATAAATGAGATGGAATCTGATATCGCTTCAGAAATTAGTCGTCTTCGCAACGGTGTAAGCAATATTCTAAAAGCTCTCAAATCGTTAACTTATCAAATCGACGCTTGGGATCCTTTTGCTGTCTTTCCGACAGTGATGCGTCTTACTCCTCCACTTCAAAAAGACTGGGAATCTCATGTCACACAGTCAGAATATCCTAAGCAGTGTCCTAGCCTAGCTACAAGATGCTTGATGATTTTCTCGAAACGCGAAGGCTACCTCATGTTCAATGTGAAAGTGCTAAAGAAGCCACGGAACAGTCAGAGCAGAAGCGAAGACCCAATTCTGATCTATAGAATTAGAAGAGAAGTCAGGATAGCAAACTCAAGTATTCTAGAACAGTTCATGTGAATCAGAAGGACCCGAAGAAACCTGGGCATGAAAGACCTGTCTGCTTCATTTGGAGGGTCCACATTATTTTTCCTTTTGCAATACTTTTAAGGCGAAATCTTTGCCTGAAAGGAATATATATATATATATATATATATACACATAAAACCCCTCACTCAAGAGATGTTTCAATTGTTTTTCTCCAGATCATCTCTCACCAGAGTGTACTAGTGAAAAACGCTGTGCTGTTTCTAAATGCAAGCATCATACAACCATCCACGAGAGTGGTGAGCCTAGTAGTTTGGATAATTCTGATCAATTTTCCGAATCAACGACTCTCACCCAGCAGTCTGCCACCTCAGCATCGATGCTACACATAAAATCGGACCATGAGAATAATATCGTTAACAATAATGACGATGATGGAGAGATTTTCATAGCGACTGCTCGAATCTTAGCTGAATCTACATTTGGCTCGCCATACGAAATACGTGCAATGGGAAATCAGTGTGCGCAATCTTCGTTCATTTCAGAAGGCTTGTGCCAATCATTAAGATCAAAGAAAAAACCCGTTATGGTACCTACCACAACAGTTGGTGGTGAAAGAGGCCCTGTATGGAAAAGTATAGTAGAGGTGACTATACTCCCAATGAAAAATTCATAGTGTCAGCTTACGTGATTCCTAAGGTCACCAAATATCAACCCAACTCTTTATTTAATGAGGATTGAGGGCATTTGGGAAAGCACGTTTAGCAAACCCTTGTTTCAATGAACCTGGTGTTGATGATATGTTGCTTACAAGGGGGGGGGGGGCCACGAAGTCCGGGTCGCCAATCATCCCCAAAATTTCCTCAGTTCAGTATCATCTAGAATATGAAAAATCTAGAGTAACTCCGTCAAATGGGCCTTCTGTCAGATACAAGGAGAAACGTTAGCATCGCCAGTATATCTATATATATATATCACTTTTTAACATGGGCCTATGTGGGCAATGTTAATCTCAGTCGCGGTATCTTTGGACAGGAGACCCATTCGACAGAGTTAGTCTAGATTTTTCATCTTCTTGATAGGACATAACTGTGAAGAAATCTTGGAGTCGATTGGTGATCCGGACCCAGTGGTCCCCTCTTGTTAGTACTTAAATCAATGCACAAATCATGCAACAAGTTTCACGTAAAAGCCGAAAGGGCAATGCTCCCTTAGCTATGAAATCGCATTTTGGCTGGATAGTTTCTGGTTCTTAGATGTCTCGAAAATCGTCGCGACCAAATATAAATTTATGTCTTGATAAAACTGATTCTCAACTCAATGAAACTCTCCGTTCGTTCTTTAAACGCGAGGAAATTCCAAAGAAACGTTTCTCGTCGGATGATGAACGAAAATCTGTTGAACATTACAATAATAATGTGAGTCACACAGAGACTGGCAAATATATCGTCGAACTCCCACGGAAACCCAATTTCCCGAAGTGTGGTATTTTAGCAGATTCTTACTCCAAAGTACTACAAGTTTTTCCAAGTCTGGAGGAGAAGATTGCGGGAAATCCTGAATTTAAGAACGCGTATGTCAAATCATTGCGAGATTACTCCTCTCAAGGCTTCATGCGTCCGATATTCACTACC